>CM075808.1:74776115-75129071 GCA_037975025.1 Excoecaria agallocha
CGCTTTGTGTTTTGGTTGAAAAATAGAGAAAAAATGTAGAGGGTTACCCCTTTGGGTTTTTATTGAAAAACAGAGGCTACATGCCAAAGGGTACCCCCTTTGAGTTTTGGTTGAAAACTGAGTAAAAAAACAAAGGGGTATCCCTTTGGGTTTTTGCTGAAAAACATAGGCAAAATGCCAAAGGGTATGCCTTTGAGTTTTGGATAAAAGACAGAGTAAAAATGCATTGGCGTACCCCTTTAGATTTTAGCTGAATAACAAAGGCAAAATGCCAAAGGGTACCCCCTTTGAGTTTTGGTTGAAAAACATAGTAAAAATGCAAAGGGGTACCCCTTTGGATTTTGGCTGAAAAACTAAGGCTAAATGCCAAAGGGTAACCCCTTTGAGTTTTGGTTGAAAAACTGAGTAAAAATTCAAAGGGGTACCCCTTCGGGGTTTTGCTAAAAAACTTAGGCAAAATGCCAAAGGGTAAACCCTTTGAGTTTTGTTAAGAAGATGAGTAAAAATGAAAAGGGGCACCCCTTTGGGTTTTGATTAAAAAACGGAGGCAAAATGCCAAAGGGTACACCCTTTGAGTTTTGGTTGAAAAATAGGGTAAAAATGCGGAGGGGTAACCCTTTGGGTTTTGGCTGAAAACTGAGGCTAAATGCCAAAGGGTACCCTATTTGTGTTTTGGTTGAAAAACTGAGTAAAAATGCAAAGGGGTGCCCTTTTGAGCTTTTGCTAAAAAACTTAGGCAAAATGCCAAAGGGTAAACCCTTTGAGTTTTGGTTGAGAAGATGAGTAAAAATGAAAAGGGGCATCCCTTTGGGTTGTGGCTGAAAAACCGAAGGAAAATGCCAAAGAGGACCACCTTTTAGTTTTGGATGAAAAACTGAGTAAAAATAAAAAGGGTTAACCTTTTGGGTTTTTGATGCAAAACAGAGGTAAAATGACAAAGGGTACCCCCTTTGTATTTTGGTTGGAAAACTGATTAAAAATGTAAAGGTGTACCCCTTTGGGTTTTGGCTAAAAAACAAAGGAAAAATGCCACATGGTACCTCATTGTGTTTTGGTTGAAAAATCAAGTAAAAAAACAGAAGGGTACCCACTTGGGTTTTGGCTGAAAAACTGAGGCAAAATGCCAAAAGGTACCCCCTTTGAGTTTTTGTTGAAAACTGAGTAAAAATACAAAGGGGAACCCCTTTAAGTTTTTGCTGAAAAACATTGGAAAATGTCAAAGGGTAAACCCTTTGAGTTTTGGTTGAGAAACTGAGTAAAAAGGAAAAGTGGCACCCCTTTGGGTTTTGGTTGAAAAACAGAGGCAAAATGCCAAAGGGTACCCCTTTTTAGTTTTGGGCTAAAAATAGAGTAAAAATACAGAGGGGTACCCCTTTGGATTTTGGCTGAAAAACCAAGGCTAAATTCCAAAGTGTACTCTATTTGAGTTTTGGTTCAAAAACTGAGTAAAAAAGCAACGGGATGCCCCTTTGAGGTTTTACTGAAAAACTTAGGCAAAATTCCAAAAGGTAAACCATTTGTGTTTTGGTTGAGAAGATGAGAAAAAATGAAAAGGGGTACCCCTTTGGGTTTTGGCTGAAAAAAAGAGGCAAAATGCCAAAGAGTACCGCCTTTTAGTTTCGATTGTAAAATTGAGTAAAAATGTAAAGTGGTAACCTTTTGGGTTTTTGATGCAAAAAAGAGGTAAAATGCCAAAGGCTACCCCCTTTGTGTTTTGGTTGGAAAACTGAGTAAAAATACAAAGGAGTACCCCTTTTGGTTTTGCCTAAAAAACAAAGGCAAATGCTAAAATTGCAGGGGGTACCCCTTTGGGTTTTGTCTAAAAAACTAAGGCTAAATGCCAAAGTGTACCCTATTTATGTTTTTGTTGAAAAACTAAGTAAAAATGCAAAGGGGCACCCCTTTGGGGTTTTGCTAAAAAACTTAGGCAAAATTCCAAATGGTACCTCTTTGAGTTTTGGTTGAAAAATAGACTAAAAATGCAGAGGGGTACCCATTTGGGTTTTCGCTAAAAAACTGAGGCTAAATGCCAAAGGGTACCCCCTTTGAGTTTTTGTTGAAAACTGAGTAAAAATACAAAGGGGCACCACTTTAAGTTTGTGCTGAAAAAAATTGAAAAAATGTCAAAGGGTAAACCCTTTGAGTTGTGCTTGAGAAACTGAGTAAAAATGCAAAGGCTACCCCTTTGGGTATTTGTTGAAAAACAGAGGGAAAATGCCAAAGGGTACCCCCTTTGAGTTATAGTTAAAAAACAGATAAAAAATGTTGAGGGTTACCCCTTTGGGTTTTGGCCAAAAAATTGAGGCTAAATGCCAAAGGGTAGTCCCTTTGAGTTTTGGTTGAAAATTGAGTAAAAATAAAAAGGGGTACCCCTTTGGGTTTTGCTGAAAAACTTAGGCAAAATACCAAAGGGTAACACTTTAAGATTTGGTTAAAAAACAGAGGTAAAATGCAAGAGCGTACCCCTTTGGATATTGGCTGAAAAACAAAGGCAAAATGCCAAATGGTACCCCCTTTGAGTTTTTGTTTAAAAATAGAGTAAAAATGCGGAGGAGTACCCCTTTGGGTTTTGGCTGAAAAACTGAGGCTAAATGCCAAAGGGTACCCTATTTGTGTTTTTTGTTTGAAAAACTGAGTAAAAATGCAAAGGGGTGCCCTTTTGGTGTTTTGCTAAAAAACTTAGGCAAACTGCCAAAAGGTAAACCCTTTGAGTTTTGGTTGAGAAGATGAGTAAAAATGAAAAGGGGCATCCCTTTGGGTTTTGGCTGAAAAACAGAGGGAAAATGCCAAAGAGGACCCCCTTTTAATTTTTGTTGAAAAACTGAGTAAAAATACAAAGGGTTAACCTTTTGGATTTTTGATGGAAAACAGTGGTAAAATGACAAAGGGTACCCCCTTTGTATTTTGGTTGGAAAACTAATTAAAAATGTAAAGGTGTACCCCTTTGGGTTTTGGCTAAAAAACAAAGGAAAAATGCCACATGGTACCTCGTTGTGTTTTGGTTGAAAAATCGAGTAAAAAAGCAGAAGGGTACCCACTTGGGTTTTGGCTGAAAAACTGAGGCAAAATGCCCAAAGGTACCCCCTTTGAGTTTTTGTTTAAAACTGAGTAAAAATACAAAGGGCTACCCCTTTAAGCTTTTGCTGAAAAACGTTGGAAAATGTCAAAGTGTAACCCCTTTGAGTTTTGGTTGAGAAACTGAATAAAAAGGAAAAGGGGCATCCCTTTGAGTTTTGGTTGAAAAACAGAGGCAAAATGCCAAAGGGTACCCCTTTTAAGTTTTGGTTGAAAATAGAGTAAAAATGCAGAGGGGTACCCCTTTGGATTTTGGCTGAAAAACTAAGGCTAAACTCCAAAGTGTACTCTATTTGAGTTTTGGTTCAAAAACTGAGTAAAAATGCAATGGGGTGCCCCTTTGAGGTTTTGCTGAAAAACTTAGGCAAAATGCCAAAAGGTAAACCATTTGTGTTTTGGTTGAGAAGATGAGAAAAAATGAAAAGGGGTACCCCTTTGGGTTTTGGCTAAAAAACAGAGGCAAAATGCCAAAGAGTAACGCCTTTTAGTTTTTGTTGTAAAACTAAGTAAATATGTAAAGTGGTAACCTTTTGGGTTTTTGATGCAAAAAAGACGTAAAATTCCAAACGGTACCCCCTTTGTGTTTTGGTTGGAAAACTGAGTAAAAATGCAAAGGAGTACCCCTTTTGGTTTTGGCTAAAAAACAAAGGCAAATGCTAAAGGGTAACCTTTTGAGTTTTGGTTGAAAAATAGAGTAAAATTACAGGGGGTACCCCTTTGGGTTTTGGCTAAAAAACTAAGGCTAAATGCCAAAGGGTACCCTATTTGATTTTTTGTTGAAAAACTAAGTAAAAATGCAAAGGGGTACCCCTTTGGGGTTTTGCTAAAAAACTTAGGCAAAATTACACATGGTACCTCTTTGAGTTTTGGTTGAAAAAATAGAGTAAAAATGCAAAGGGGTACCCATTTGGGTTTTGGCTGAAAAACTGAGGCTAAATGCCAAAGGGTACCCCCTTTGAGTTTTTGTTGAAAACGGAGTAAAAATACAAAGGGGCACCACTTTAAGTTTGTGCTGAAAAAATTTGAAAAAATGTCAAAGGGTAAACCCTTTAAGTTGTGCTTGAGTAACTAAGTAAAAATGCAAAGGGTACCCCTTTGAGTTTTAGTTGAAAAACAGATAAAAAATGGAAAGGGTTACCCCTTTTGGTTTTGGCCAAAAAATTGAGTCTAAATGCCAAAAGGTACCCCCTTTGAGTTTTGGTTGAAAATTGAGTAAAAATAAAAAGGGGCACCCCTTTTGGTTTTGCTGAAAAACATAGGTAAAATGACAAAGGGTAACCCTTTGAGTTTTGGTTAAAAAATAGAGGTAAAATGCAACGGCGTACCCCTTTTGATATTGGCTGAAAAACAAAGAAAAAATGCCAAAGGTTACCCCCTTTGAGTTTTGGTTGAAAAATAGAGTAAAAATGCAGAGGAGTACCCCTTTGGGTTTTAGCTGAAAAACTGAGGCTAAATGCCAAAGGGTACCCCCTTTGAATTTGGTTGAAAAACTGAGTAAAAATGAAAAGGGTTACCCCTTTGGGATTTGGCTAAAAGAACTGATGCAAAATGCAAAAGGGTAAACCCTTTGAGTTTTTGTTGAGAAGATGAGTAAAAACAAAAAGGGGTACCCCTTTGGGCTTTGGCTGAAAAACAGAGGCAAAATGCCAATGAGTACCCCCTTTTAGTTTTGGTTGAAAAACTGAGTAAAAATGCAAAGTGGTAACCTTTTGGGTTTTTGATGCAAAACAGAGGTAAAATGCCAAAGGGTACCCCCTTTGTGTTTATGTTGGTAAACTAAGTAAAAATGTAAAGGTGTACCTCTTTGGATTTTGGCTAAAAATAAAAAAAGAAAAATGCCAAGTGGTACCCCTTTGAGTTTTGGTAGAAAAACAAAGTAAAAATGCTAAAGGGTACCCATTTGGGTTTTGACTAAAAACCTGAGGCTAAATGCCAGAGGATACCCCCTTTGAGTTTTGTTTGAAAACTGAGTAAAAATACTTAGGGGTAACCCTTTAAGTTTTTGCTAAAAAACGTTGGAAAAATGTCAAAGGTTAAACCCTTTGAGTTTTGGTTGAGAAACTGAGTAAAAATGCAAAGGGATACCGCTTTGACTTTTTGTTGAAAAATAGAGGCAAAATGCCAAAGGGTACCCCTTCTGAGTTTTGGTTGAAAATTAGAATAAAAATGTAGAGGGGTGCCCCTTTGGGTTTTGGCTGAAAAACTCAACCTAAATGCCAAAGGGTACCCTTTTTGAGTTTTGGTTCAAAAACTGAGGAAAAATGCAAAGGGGTAACCTTTTGGGTTTTTGATGCAAAAAAAGAGGTAAAAGGCCAAAGGGTAACACCCCCCCCCCCTTTGTGTTTTTGTTTGAAAACTGAGTAAAAATGCAAAGGTGTACCCCTTTGGGTTTTGGCTAAAAAACAAAGGCAAATGCCTAAGGGTACCCCTTTGAGTTTTAGTTGACAAACATAGTAAAAATGCAAAGGGTACCGATATGGGTTTTGGCTGAAAAACTGATGCTAAATGCCCAAGGATACCCCCTTTGAGTTTTGGTTGAAAACTGAGTTAAAATACAAAGGGGTACCCCTTTGACGTTTGGCTGAAAAACGTTGGAAAAATATCAAAGGGTAAACCCTTTGTGTTTTGGTTGAGAAACTGAGCAAAAATTCAAAGGGGTACCCCTTTGGTTTTTGGTTAAAAAACAAAGGAAAAATGCCAAAGTGTACCACCTTTGAGTTTTGGTTGAAAAATAGAGTAAAAAATGCAGAGGGGTATCCCTTTAGGTTTTGGCTGAAAAACTGAGGCTAAATGCCAAAGGGTGCCCCCTTTGGGCTTTGGTTGAAAAACTGAGTAAAAATGCAGAGGGGTACCCCTTTGGGTTTTTGCTGAAAAACTAAGGCTAAATGCCAAAAGGTACCCTATTTGAGTTTTGGTTCAAAAACTGAGTAAAAATGGAAAGGGGTGCCCCTTTAGGATTTTGCCGAAAATCATAGGCAAAAAATGAAAGGTTAAACCCTTTTAGTTTTTGCTGAGAAGTTGAGTAAAAATGAAAAGTGGTACCCCCTTTCAATTTTGGTTGGAAAATTGAGTAAAAATGCAAAGGTATGCCCCATTGGGTTTTGGATAAAAAAACAAATGAAAAAAGCCAATGGGTAAACCCTTTGAGTTTTGGTTGAAAAACATAGTAAAAATACAAAGGTGTAACCCTTTGGATTTTGGCTGAAAAACAAAGGCTAAATGCCAAAGAGTACCTCCTTTGAGTTTTAATTTAAAAACTGAGTAAAAATGCAGAGGGGTACCCCATCTGGTTTTGGCTGAAAAACTGAGGCTAAAAGCCAAAGTGTACCCCCATTGAGTTTTGATTGAAAAACTAACTAAAAATGCAAAGGGGTACCCCTTTCGGGTTTTGCTGAAAAACTTAGGTAAAATGCCAAAGGGTAAACCCTTTGAGATTTTGTTAAGAAGCTGAGTAAAAATGCAAATGTGTACCACTTTGGGCTTTGGCTGAAAAATAGAGGGAAAATGCTAAAGAGTATCCCCTTTTAGTTTTCGTTAAAAAACTGAGTAAAAATGTAAAGGGGTAACCTTTTGGGTTTTGGATGCAAAATAGAGGTAAAATGCCAAAGGGAACAACCTTTGAGTTTTGGTTGAAAAACTGAGTAAAAATTCAGAGGAGTAACCCATTGGGTTATGGTTGAAAAACATAGGCCAAATGCCAAAGAGTACCCTTTTTGATTTTTTGTTGAAAAACAGAGTAAAAATGCAAAGGAGTAATCCTTTGGGTTTTGGATGCAAAACAGAGGCAAAATGCCAAAGGGTACCCCCTTTGAGTTTTGGTTGGAAAACTGAGTAAAAATACAAAGGTGTACCCCTTTGGGTTTTGGCTAAATATTAAAGGCAAAATGCCAAAACGAATCCCTTTGAGTTTTGGCAGAAAAACAAAGTAAAAAATGAAACGGTGTACCCCTTTGGATTTTGGCAGAAAAACAAAAGCAAAATGCCAAAGGGAACCTTTTTGAATTTTTTTTGAAAATCAGAGTAAAAATGTAGAGGGGTACCCCTTTGGGATTTGGCTGAAAAACTGAGGCTAAATGCCAAAGGGTACCCCTTTTGAGTTTTGGTTGAAAAATAGAGTAAAAATGCAAATGGTTACCCCTTTGCATTTTTGCTGAAAAACGTAGAAAAAATGACAAAGGGTAAACCCTTTTAATTTTGGTTGAGAACATGCGTAAAAACGCAAAGGGGAACCCCTTTGAGTTTTGGTTAAAAACCGAGGCAAAATGCCAAACAGTACCCCTTTTGAATTTCTGTTGAAAACCTGAGTAAAAATACAAAGGGGTAACCCTTTGGGTTTTGGATGCAAAACAGAGGTAAAATGAAAAAGGGTACCCCCTTTATGTTTTTGTTGGAAAACTGATTAAAAATGCAAAGGTGTACCCTTTTAGGTTTTTGCTAAATATTAAAGGCAAAATGCCAAAGGTTATCCCTTTGAGTTTTGGCAGAAAAACAGAGTAAAAAATGGAACGGTGTACCCCTTTGGATTTTGGCAGAAAAACAAAAGCAAAATGCCAAAGGGTACCCCTTTTAAATTTTTGTTGAAAATCAGAGTAAAAATGCAGAGGGGTACCCCTTTGGGATTTGGCTGAAAAACTGAGGCTAAATGCCAAAGGGTACCCACTTTGAGTTTTGGTTGAAAAACAGAGTAAAAATACAAACGGTTACCCCTTTGCATTTTTACTGAAAAACATAGGAAAAATGACAAAGGGTAAACCCTTTGAATTTTGGTTGAGAGACTGTGTAAAAATGCAAAGGGATACCCCTTTGGGTTTTGGTTAAAAAATAGAGGTAAAATGCTAAACAGTACCCCTTTTGAATTTTTGTTGAAAAACTGAGTAAAAATACAAAGGGGTAACCCTTTGGGTTTTGGATGTAAAACAGAGGTAAAATGCCAAATGGTACCCCCTTTGAGTTTTGGTTGAAAAACTGAGTAAAAATGTAAAGGGGTACCCCTTCGTGTTTTTGCTAAAAAACTTAGGCAAAATGCCAAAGGGTAATCCCTTTGAGTTTTTGTTGAGAAGCTGAGTAAAAATGAAAAGGGGTACCCCTTTGGGTTTTGGATGCAAAACAGAGGTAAAATGCCAAAGGGTAAACCCTTTGAGTATTGGTTTAAAAACTGAGTAAAAATGCAAAGGTGTACCCCTTTTGGTTTTAGCTAAAAAACAGAGGCAAAATGCCAAAGGGCACCCCATTGAGTTTTGGTTGAAAAACAGAGTAAAAATGCAATGGTGTACCTCTTTAGATTTTGGCTGAAAAACAAAGGCTAAATGCCAAAGGGTACCCTCTTTTAGTTTTTGTTGGAAACAAAGTAAAAATGCAGAGGAGTACCCCATTGTGTTTTGGCTGAAAAACTGAGGCTAAAACACAAAGGGTACACCTTTTGAGATTTGGTTGAAAAAATGACTAAAAATGTAAAGGGATACCCTTTTGGATTTTTGCTGAAAAACTTAGGCAAAATGCCTAAGGGTAAACCCTTTGTGTTTTGGTTGAGAAGCTGAGTAAAAATGCAAAGGGGTACAACTTTAGGTTTTGGCTGAAAAACAGAGGCTAAAACCCAAAGAGTACCCCTTTGAGTTTTTGTTGAAAAACTGAGTAAAAATGTAATGGGTTAACCCTTTTCATTTTGGATGCAAAACAGAGGAAAAATACCAAAGGGTACCCCCTTTAAGTTTTGGCTAAAAAAAAGAGGCTAACTGCCAATGGGTACCCCCTTTGAGTTCTGGCTTAAATTTGAATAAAAATTCAAAGGGGTACCCTTTTGAGTTTTTGCTAAAAAAACTTAGGCAAAATGCCAAATGGTATCCCTTTGACTTTTGTTTAAAAAATAGAGTAAAAATGTAACTGTGTACCCCTTTGGATTTTGGCTGAAAAACAAAGTCAAAATGCCAAAGGGTACCCCCTTTGATTTTTGGCTGAAAAATAGAGTAAAAATGCAGAGGGGTACCCTTTTGGGTTTTGGCTGGAAAACTGGGGCTAAATGGCAAAGGGTACCCCCTTTGAGTTTTGGTTGAAAACTGAGTAAAAATACAAAGGGGTTCCCCCTTTGGGTTTCTGCTAAAAAATGTTGAAAAAATGTCAAAGGGTAAACCCTTTGAGTTTTGGTTGAGAAATTGAGTAAAAAGGCAAAGGGGTATCCCTTCGGGTTTTGGTTGAAAAACAGAGGCAAAAGGCCAAAGGGTACCCCCTTTGAGTTTTGGATGAAAAACAGAGTAAAAATGTAGAGGGTTACCCCTTTGGGTTTTGCCTGACAGACTGAGGCTAAATGCCAAAGGGTACCCCCTTTGAGTTTTGGTTGAAAATTGAGTAAAAATACAAAGGGGTACCCCTTTGGGTTTTTGCTGAAAAACTTTTGTAAAATGCCAAAGGATATCCCTTTGAGTTTTGGTTAAAAAATAGAGTAAAAATGCAACCGTGTACCCTTTTGGATTTTGGTTGAAAAATAAATGTAAAATGCCAAAGGGTGCCCATTTTGAGTTTTGGTCGAAAAACATAGTAAAAATGCAGAGGGGTATCCATTTGGGTTTTTTTTTGAAAAACTGAGGCTAAATGCCAAAGGGTACCCTAATTCAGTTTTTATTAAAAAACTGAGTAAAAATGCAAAGGGGTGTCCCTTTGGGGTTTTGCTAAAAAACTTAGGCAAAATGCCAAAGGGTAAACCCTATAAGTTTTGGTTGAATAGATGAGTAAAAATGAAAAGGGGTACCCCTTTGGGTTTTTGCTGAAAAACAGAGGCAAAATGCCAAAGAGTACCCCCTTTTAGTTTTGGTTGAAAAATAGAGTAAAAATGCAAAAGGGTAACCTTTTATGTTTTTGATCCAAAACAGAGGTAAAATGCCGAAGGGTACCCCCTTTGTGTTTTCGTTGGAAATTTGAGTAAAAATACAAAGGTGTACCCGTATGGGTTTTGGCTAAAAAACAAAGGCAAAATGCCAAAGGGTACCCCTTTGAGTTTTGGTTGAAAAACAGAGTAAAAATGCAGAGGGGTACCCATTTGTGTTTTTCCTGAAAAACTGAGGCTAAATTCAAAAGGATACCCCATTTGAGTTTTAGTTGAAAACTGAGTAAAAATACAAAGGGGTACCCCTTTAAGTTTTTGCTGAAAAATGTTGGAAAAATGTAAAAGGGTAAACCCTTTGAGTTTTGGCTGAGTAACTAAGTAAAAATGCAAAGGGTTATCCCTTTGGGTTTTGGTTGAATAACAGAGGCAAAATGCCAAAGGTTACCTCCTTTGAGTTTTGGTTGAACAACAGAATAAAAATGCAGAGGAGTACCTCTTTAGGTATTGGCTGAAAAACTGAGGCTAAATGCCAAAGGGTACTATTTGAGTTTTGGTTGACAAACTGAGTCAAAATGCATAGGGGTATCCCATTGGGTTTTGGCTGAAAAACTAAGGCTAAATTCCAAAGGATACTATTTGAGTTTTTGTTGAGAAACTGACTCAAAATGCAAAAGGGTAGCCCCTTGGGTTTTGGTTTAAAAAAAAGGCAAAAGTCCAAAGGGCACCCCCTTTGAGTTTTTGTTGAAAAATAGAGTAAAAATTTAGAGGGGTACCCCTTTGGGTTTTGGCTGAAAAGCTGAGGCTAAATGCCAAAGGGTACCCCCTTTGAGTTTTGGTTAAAAATTGAGAAAAAATACAAAGCGGTACCCCTTTGGGTTTTTGATGAAAAACTTAGGCAAAATGCCAAAGGGTATCCCTTTGACTTTTGCTTAAAAAATGGAGTAAAAATGTAAAGATGTACCCCTTTGGATTTTGGCTGAAAAACAAAGTCAAAATGCCATAGGGTACCCCCTTTGAGTTTTGGCTGAAAAACAGAGTAAAAATGCAGAGGGGTACCCCTTTGGGTTTTGCTGAAAAACTGAGGCTAAAAGCCAAAGGGTACCCGCTTTGAATTTTTGTTGAAAACTGATTAAAATACAAAGGGGTACCCCTTTGGGTTTTTGCTAAAAAACGTTGGAAAGATGTCAAAGGGTAAACCCTTTAAGTTTTGGTTGAGAAACTGAGTAAAAATGCAAAGGGTACCCCTTTGGGTTTTGGTTGAAAAACAGAGGCAAAATGCCAAAGGGTACCCCCTTTGAGTTTTGGTCTAAAATAGAGTAAAAATGCAGAGGAGTACCCCTTTGGGTTTTGGTTGAAAGACTGAGGCTAAATGCTAAAGGGTACCCCTTTGAGTTTTGGTTGAAAACTGAGTAAAAATGCAAAGGGCTACCACTTTGGGTTTTTGCTGAAAAACTTAGGCAAAATGCCAAAGGATATCCCTTTGAGTTTTGGTTAAAAAATAGAGTGAAAATGCAACCGTGTACCCCTTCGAATTTTGGCTGAAAAACAAAGGAAAAATGGCAAAGGGTACCCCCTTTGAGTTTTGGTTAAAAAACATAGTAAGAATGCATAAGGGAACCCCTATAGGTATTGGCTGAAAAACTGAGGCTAAATGCCAAAGTGTATCACCATTGAGTTTTTGTTGAAAAACATAGTAAAAATACAGAGGGGTACCCCTTTTGGTTTTGGAAGAAAAAATGAGGCTAAAAGCCAAAGGGTACCCTAGTTGAGTTTTGGTTAAAAAACTGAGTAAAAATGCAAAGGATGCCCCTTAAGGGTTTTGCTAAAAAACTTAGGCAAAAAGCCAAAGGGTAAACCCTTTAAGTTTTGGTTGAGAAGATGAGTAAAAATTAAAAGGGGTACCCCTTTGGGATTTGTCTGAAAAAAAAGGCAAAATGCCAAAGAGTACCCCCTTTGAGTTTTGGTTGAAAACTGAGTAAAAATACAAAGGACTACCCCTTTGGGTTTTTGATGAAAAACATAGGCAAAATGCAAAGGATATCCCTTTGACTTTTGGTTAAAAAATAGAGTAAAAATTTAACGATGTACCCCTTTGGATTTTTGCTGAAAAACAAAGTCAAAATGCCAAAGGGTACCACATTTGAGTTTTGGCTGAAAAATAGAGTAAAAATGCAGAGGAATACCCCTCTGGGTTTTTGCTAAAAAAAATTGAGGCTAAATGTCAAAGGGTACCCCCTTCGAGTTTTTGTTGAAAATTGAGTAAAAAGTCAGAGGGGTACCCCTTTGGGTTTTGGCTGAAAAACTGAGGCTAAATGCCAAAGGGTACCCTATTTGAGTTTTTGTTAAAAAACTGAGTAAAAATACAAAGGGGTGCCCCTTAAGGGTTTTGCTAAAAAACTAAGGCAAAATGCCAAAGGGTAAACCCTTTGAGTTTTGGTTGAGAAGATGAGTAAAAATGAAAAGTGGTACCCCTTTGGGTTTTGGCTGAAAAAATGAGGCTAAATGCCAAAGGCTACCCCCTTTGAGTTTTGGTTGAAAACTGAGTAAAAATACAAAGGGGTACCCCTTTGGGTTTTTCATGAGAAACTTAGGCAAAATGCCAAAGGGTATCCCTTTGACTTTTTGTTAAAAAATAGAGTAAAAATATAACGGTGTACCCCTTTGGATTTTGGTTGAAAAACAAAGTCAAAATGCCAAAGGGTACCCCCTTTGAGTTTTGGCTGCAAAATAGAGTAAAAATGCATAGGGGTACCCCTTTGGGTTTTGGCTGAAAAACTAAAACTAAATGCCAAAGGGTACCCCCTTTGTGTTTTGGTTGAAAACTGAGTAAAAATACAAAGGTGTAGCCTTTGGATTTTTGCTGAAAAACGTTGAAAAAATGTCAAAGGGTAAACCCATTGAGTTTTGTTTGAGAAACTGAGTAAAAATGCAAAGGGGTACCATTTTGGGTTTTGGTTGAAAAACAGAGGCAAAATACCAAAGCCTACCCCCTTTGAGTTTTGGTTGAAAAACAGAGAAAAAATGCAGAGGGGTACCCGTTTGGGTTTTGGCTGAAAGACTGAGACTAAATGCCAAAAGGTACCCCCTTTGAGTTTTGGTTGAAAACTGAATAAAAATACAAAGGGATACCACTTTGTGTTTTTTCTTAAAAACATAGGCAAAATGCCAATGGATATCCCTTTGACTTTTGGTTAAAAAATAGAGTAAAAATGCAACCGTGTACCCCTTTGGATTTTGGCTGAGAAACAAAGCCAAAATGCCAAAGGATACACCTTTTGAGTTTTGGTTGAAAAACAGAGTAAAAATGCAGAAGGATACTCCTATGGGTATTGGCTAAAAAACTGAGGCATAATGCCAAAGTGTACCCCCTTTGAGTTTTTGTTGAAAAACAGAGAAAAAATGCAGAGGGGTACAACTTTGGGTTTTGGCTGAAAAACTGAGGCTAAATGCCAAAGGGTACCCTAATTGAGTTTTGGTTGAGAAACTGAGTAAAAATAGAAAGGTGTACCCCTTTGGGTTTTGGTTGAAAAACAGAGGCAAAATGCCAAAGGGTACCCCCTTTGAGTTTTGGTTGAAAATTGATCAAAAATACAAAGCGGTACCCCTTTGGGTTTTTGATGAAAAACTTAGGAAAAATGACAAAGGGCATCCCTTTGACTTTTCGTTAAAAAATAGAGTAAAAATGTAACGATGTACCCCTTTGGATTTTGGCTGAAAAACAAAGTCAAAATGCCAAAGGGTACCCCCTTTGAGTTTTGGCTGAAAAACTAAGTAAAAATGCAGAGGGGTACCCCTTTCGGTTTTGGCTGAAAAACTGAGGCTAAATGCCAAAGGATACCCCTTTGAATTTTGGTTGAAAACTAAGTAAAAATACAAAGGGGTATCCCTTTAGGATTTTGCTGAAAAACATTTGAAAAATGTCAAAGGGTAAACCCTTTGAGTTTTGGTTAAGAAACTGAGTAAAAATGCAAAGCGTACCTCTTTGGGTTTTTCTTGAAAAACAGAGGCAAAATACCAAAGGGTACCCCCTTTGAGTTTTGGTTGAAAAACAGAGTAAAAATGCAGTAGGGTACCCCGTTCGGTTTTGGCTGAAAGATCGAGGCTAAATGCCAAAGCGTACCCCCTTTGAGTTTTGGTTGAAAAACTGAATAAAAGTGCAAAGGAGTGCCCCTTCGGGGCTTTGCTAAAAAACTTAGGCAAAATGCCAAAGGGTAAATCCTTTGAGTTTTGGTTGAGAAAATGAGTAAAAATAAAAAGGGGTACCTCTTTGGGTTTTGGCTGAAAAACAGAGGCAAAATGCCAAAGCGTACCCCCTTTTAGTTTTGGTTGAAAAACTGAGTAAAAATATAAAGGGGTAACCTTTTGGGTTTTTTGATGCAAAATTGAGGTAAACTGCCAAAGGGTACCCCCTTTGTGTTTTGGTTGAAAACTGAGTAAAAATGCAAAGATTTACCCCTTTGATTTTTGGCTAAAAAACAAAGGCAAAATGCCAAAGGGTACCCCTTTGAATTTTTGTTGAAAAACAGAGTAAAAATGCAAAGGGGTATCCCATTAGGTTTTGGTTTAAAAACATTGAAAAAATTTCAAAGGGTAAACCCTTTGAGTTTTGGTTGAGAAACTAAGTAAAAATGCAAAGGGATACCCCTTTGTGTTTTTGTTGAAAAACAAAGGCAAAATGCCAAAGGTTACCCCCTTTAAGTTTTGGTTGAAAAACAGAGTAAAAATGCAGAGGGGTACCCCTTTGGATTTTGGCTTAAAAACTGAGGCTAAATGCCAAAGGGTACCCTATTTGAGTTTTGGTTGAGAAACTGAGTAAAAATTCAAAGGGGTACCCCTTTGGGTTTTGGTTTAAAAACAGAGGCAAAATGCCAAAGGGTACCCCCTTTGATTTTTGGTTGAAAAATAGAGTAAAAATGCAGAGGGGTCCCCTTTTGGGTTTTGGCTGAAAAACTGAGGCTAAATGCCAAAGGGTACCCCTTTGAGTTTTGGTTGAAAACTGAGTACAAAGGGGTACCCCTTTGGGTTTTTGCTGAAAAGCTTAGGAAAAATTCCAAAGGGTATCCCTTTGACTTTTGGTTAAAAAATAGAGTAAAAAAGCAACGGTGTACCCCTTTGGATTTTGGCTGAAAAACAAAGTCAAAATGCCAAAGGGTACCCCCTTTGAGTTTTGGTTGAAAAATAGAGTAAAAATGCAGAGGCATACCTTTTTTGGGTTTTGGCTATAAAACTGAGGCTAAATGTCAAAGGGTACCCCCTTTGAGTTTTGGTTGAAAACTCAGTAAAAATACAAAGGGTTACCCCTTTGGGTTTTTGCTGAAAAACGTTGATAAAATGTCAAAGGGTAAACCCTTTGAGTTTTGGTTGAAAACTGAGTAAAAATGCAAATAAATATATATCTCGTTCTTTAGAATTGGATAATAAAATTAGTCAAGTATCTATGAATTTTGTTCAGGCGGTCACATGCCAAAAATAATCTATTTCAGAAATTCTAGCCCTCAGAAAATGATAATTCTTAGCACTTTTGCTAAGAGAGAGCTAGAAAAAGATATATCTGAAAATTTATTGATGAGAAGGTATGTTCAAATTTTGGGTAGTTTTGAATCATCACATGCATCTATTCAAAGAAATATGGCATCTCTATAACATCTACATCAATGGATAGTTTGGAATCATCACAGGCATTTATTCAGAGAAATATGGCATAGCCATGGCATCTACATCAATGGAGAATCTTAATATTCGATTGATAACTCCTAGTGATCATTCACTATCATCTTAGCAATGGAATGATGATGTGAGATCCAGATTAAACTCCACTAAATAGAAAAAACAATGTGAAGCATACTTTTTCAAAGCTCTACAATATCTAACAAAGGCCACTAATACAATTGTAATCAACATTATTTCAATAAATGGAACATATAATAAAGGCAATAATTTAAAAAGGAGCAGCACCCAAGACGGTATAAAAGTTTTATCTTTTTTGACTTATCCATACAATTTATACTACAGAAAAACTTGGAAGAAATTAAATATTTACCAAAAGTAATCAAACCTCAAATTGAGATTTTTAATGAAATAACCAAAGTAACCAAGATCTATTTTCGAGTTTTTAACAATATTCCTAAATGGAATGATGAAAGAAATATGAAAACAAGGGCAGAAATGTTAATAAAGATGAAAATTACAAGGCAAGAAATCATTCTAGAAGATAAAAAAAATTCAATTTACATCAATTAATAATTAAAAATCTTTCAAAAACGATAATAAAAAAACATCGAGACAAATATATTAGCACTTCAAAAATTTTATTTGATAATAAAAAATATTATATCAGCTATCAAGATGCTATTGTAGCTACCAATCCAGCAACAGATTAGCATCAGCAACAGATTGGCATAAGAAATATCTACTTAAAAGCTATCTGAACACCTATTTGGAAGGAAGTTTACGAGGACAGAAGCAACCAAAAAACTTTTCAAAAAGACAATAAAAAAGGAATCCATAGTGGAAGATAAAAGAAAGGGACATGGCTTAATAGAGCTAAATCTCCTCTGGAGAAAAAGAAAAAATAATTGAAGATGTAGGACATAAACTCTTATATAATGCATGGTGTAAGATAACAATAATATGAATCAATAATGTAGATGCAATAATGTAATAGAGGTCTGGTGCAACCTCTATAAAACCCACCATGTTATATTAGAAAACACGGCTTAAAAAATCAACCTATTCTTTACCTACTTACCTTTAGATTTAAAAAATTTATAAATTTTGGAAATAATATATATGGAATTTTAATTTCATCATATATTCTTTCTGAATAACCATATAGTTAATTTTTGCATCCACTAAAAAATATAGGAAGCTAAATATGATAAAGTTAGAAAATCAACTCACTTATATACCAAAAATTTTCTCTTTAAGTCTAACATGAAGATATTACTGTTCGCTAGCTGAAATCTTTGCAGTAGCATCTCCTGAATGTACCAAGCCTATGCTTAAATGAAGAAAGGGCAGGAAGTAAAAAGATTGGAGAGCTTAGATCAACCTCGAGCATCTTCAATTCAAGGGTGAACAGTTATCAGAAATCATTGATAACTGAATTCTGGCAGCAGTCAAGGAAGCATAGTAGACCAAGAAGTAAATTTATAAGGTATATCGAAAACTTGATATTTATTTGTTTATGATATTAGTTTTCAATTCTATTTCTTTGAAAGATTTGCATGCTAAGTAAACAGTGAAAAGAAAATATATTTTTAAAAATAAATTGTTAACGTTCTTAGTTTGAAATGGATAGAATAAGAAGACAGATAATTGAAATAGAAAATAGAATTGATTCTATAAAATAATATAATTTGGAACTAAAAACTCAATTAAGAAGGGAAATAAGAAATAAAAGATTGATAGAAACATTAGGATTATCAGCGGCTTATAATTTATATGAAAGGATAGAATGTTTGGAATATATAATAAAAATTAATAAAACAAGAATACAAATTTTAACAGATATAATAAAAAGGAATACAATTAGAATAAGTACTTATAGTGTAAAATGGACATAAATGATATAATAAACTATTTTAATTCTAAAAATCTAAGTGAAGAAAGATATATTAGGGAAGTTATAAGAGATATGAATAGATTAAAAGAAAATATAAATTGAACTTTTCATCAAAACTTAGAAATAACTACAACTTCTCTCTTAAATGATGAACTAAAAAAACAAATTACAGAAAGTTTATATAATGATAATCATGGTAAAATTACTATAACAACAAAAATAATTGTCACTTACAGAGAAATTAACCGAATAAGAAGAAATCAAAGAAATTAAGATCCGTAAACAAATTTTCGTATCTAATTGGTATCGGAGCCTATAGTAAAATGTTATTATAATAATAAGAGAAACCTGTGATATAATATTAAGGGCATATTATGAAATGACGGGAAAAATAGAATACTTAAAGACATAATTAGAAATAAAAAATGCATGCATATTTATGGAATTAAATAATAGAATAGAGGAATATAAAATACTTATATTTCAAGAAATATGAGAAGAATTAATCGCTATAAAAAATAAATTAGAAAAAGATTTAGAAAAAATTAAAGAAAAAATAAGTATGGTTTGTATAAAATTAAACGAAGTATAAATGAAATTTCAACTAGAAAAAAAATTGAAGGAATTAAAAGAAAATAAGAATATATAACATACATAAAAAAATAATTAATTATTAAAAAAATTTAAAAGTGAATAAAAATATAATAAAATTATTAATGGAAGATTTAAAATCTAATAAAGCATAATTACAAAATTTATACTTAATAAAATGACAGATGATACCCTCCTCTTCTCAGAAGCTACTCTTGATCAAGCCAATATTGTTAATCATATTCTCAACATGTTTGGAGAAGCCTCTGGTCAACAAGTTAATGTGCACATGACCCAAGTTTATTTCTCCAAAAATATTCCTACTCAAGTAAGTCAGTCCATTTTAAATTCTTTGAGGTTCATTGAAACAACTATACTACAAGAAAATTGCAATTTAGCAACGAAAATTTCGGTTGCTAATTCGACGGTTGCTATTTTTAGCAACGAAAATTGAATTCCGTTGCTAAATTCAACAATGAGAGATTCGGTGAATTGATCAATTTTAGCAACGGAATATAAATTTTCGTTGCTAAAAATATCAACGGAATTCGTTGCTAAAATTAGCAACGGAAAAATAGATTCTGTTGCTATTTTTAGCAACGAAAACCATTTTCCATTGCTAAATTCACCCATAAGGAAAAAAATTAACGACGGTCATCCGTCACTAATCCATTGCTAAAATTATTACAATTTTTTAATATCAGAAATCCATGAATGACAGGAAAGAAAATAATGTTCTTTTCCAACCATAATGTTCTTTTCCAACCAGAATTAGGAACATAAAATAATTAGTAAAATGAAAGCATCAACTTTCAGTATCAATATTCTCATAACCGTGTCATATTAAAAAAATATTAAATATAAACAAATAAGTCATTAAATAAATAAAGCTAAAGCAAGTCTTTAAGCTTTATTCAGAATTTTGTTGAGTGCTTTAACTGACTGAAACCGAAACAATTAGCGATGAAGCCATTAAAAGAAGTTACCTGTCAAATTCATATGCTGAGAATGTGCATGCTTTGTTGAGCAATCAGTCACTTTCATAAAAGTTGCTCAAGATTCACATCCTTATAATTGTTGAAAGGGCTCCATTATTTGGAAGTTTGACAATTCCAAAATGGTTGCTTCCAGTTTTCAACATCAATTCCCCATTATCGCCTTTACGTAACCCCACCATTACATGTCGACACTTCATTGCATTAAAACTGAACTGCACTGACGAAGACAATAAATAAGAGGAAATTAACTCATTATAACTAAAAACAAGTTATAAAGCTACATGGATCTTTTTTTCTCTATCATCCATTTTTGGGCCAAATCTATTTCGTTAAATATTTCGATCTATCAGCAATATCCTCCTCCATATCTTGTACTTTTAAATGGTGGAATCTGAATTGAAAAATGAGCACCCTGCATACCAATGGTTCCCTTTTTCATGCTTACCTTTTCAAAAACTCAGAAATACACCAAATCCTTTACAAGTGTACCAACAACAGATAAACAAATATTTTCAGGTCTTAAAGAAAATCATGTATAATTACTAAAACAATATGTATGATTTTGAATGAAGAAAGACAAAAATCAGTGATGCTATTATATATGAAAAACTAAATTGCTTAGTTACCTGATACTTTGTGTACACATTATTTTTGAACCTTTCGCTATCCATTAATTTATGCCTTGCCCTTCATCATCAACACAGAGGATTCCATTCTCAAACAGGCATCTCACCGTGATCCAGTTTTGTTCATTAATAGACTTCCATATGTAACATACTATATGCATATAATTTCATGAGCAGCAGGAAACAAATTATGTAATATTCACCCCTCCATTACTCTAACCAAGAAAAGTAATCAATAAAAAAGAAACCTAAGTTGGTGAATCTGTCTAATATTTTGAAATAACTGAACAATAATTCATTGTTAGGAAATTGATGCATATTCAGAAACCATGTGAACAGGTACCATCAACAGTAAACATCTCAAAACAAATATGGAAAAGCTAATATGATACAACTGACAAATAATATCTGATTAAAGAGGGATTACTAATAGCCTTTCAATAGGCTCTGTAGATTGAAAAGACAAGTACCGACTTGAGAATATTGTGAGTTCATTTTTTTGCATTGATACTTTCATCTCTTCAAACGGAACATGTTTGTTGCACATAGCAAAGATATGCAAGGACATTTGGTGTAAATAGCATGCTATTTATAAGCAGTAAATATACCAAATACTTTGACGTTCAATAATTGAAATATGATAGTTAAAAGTTGTTCCTTGTCAATTCACACAAGAACAATTAAATAAATCCTTTCTTTTACCTAGCTATTGGGAAATGCACAAAAGATGTAGACTGGGAAAGGTGCAGCCATGGAGAAGTGGGCGAAGTAATAGACGGAGAAGATTCTCACATTATCAACCAAACGATGTTATTATATAATTTATAATTAGTAAATAATAATGGGAAAACCGGATTTATTAAAAATACTAAATTGAAGAGGTAGGTTAAGTGAAGCAATGAGTCAGTACAATGTACTGACTAAAAACATAATGATTTCATCCAAACCTTGGAAGAACATTATTTTCAAACAATAATTATTTCAGCCCAAACAAGTCATATATCCGAAATTACAAACCCAGGAATCATATTTTCTAACAAATAAGGCAAGGCATAGCAAATTACCATCAAATCAAATAATCTTCTACTCAATAATAGGCAATGTATAGCTAATTTGCCACTTCAAATTAACAAGGCTAAGCTTTTAAACATTACTCATGCTTTATTTTTACTATTAAAAATATCTACATCTAATTGAACAACAACAATAATCATATTAAAATTACCATACACACAAAATCAATACATCAAAGAATGCACATACCAAAATAGTCCATAAAGCCTTCAAGCCCTATCTTTTACTACGCTATGCCTTTGCCGTTCTATTTCCTTTGTTGTGCTACTTGTACCAACTCCTTCAAATTTATTGAATTTCTTATTCATCATATTCACCAAATCACAATTTTATAATATTAAAAAACAATAAGCTTTATCAACTAAAAGTCAAGAAAGATGTAGGATATTAAATTTTTACTTAGCTTTAATGTACCTAATTGATTCTCTAACTAAATTAAACTAATTCTTCTTCAAACCATATCTTTCTTTTATGCCAACTTCTTTTCCTTGGATTTTTCTTCCAATGGAGCTCGATTTCCTTTGTGATTTTAATATGGATAAATAAAAGATATGATGTAAAGAAATTGATATTCTCGGCCACTTCATCATGAACGAAGAAACCAATAGCCTTTCCACTATTTTATATGTGCATGATGAAGAGACATGGTGGCATTTCCCTTGCTTGCCACCTGGATCCCACTTTCTTTTAATTAATCAAGCTAATTAAAGTGGTAATTCTAATTCTCAAAAAAAAAGTGCTAATTAATTACTAATTAGTACTAGACATGGAAAGTTTAAATTTACATCATTTCTTCTACTTCTTCATACCCCTTCTCCCATATGTAATGGTATTAATTAGTATTAATTAATTACTAATTAGTACTAGACATGGAAAGTTTAAAACTTGTTGAAAAAGGTGTTGTTTGCAGATGATCTTACTTTCTAAGCTGAACTGCGAGTAATGGAGATCGAATTTGCAAGGATCAGTGGCGATAAGATCGCCGACAGTAGATTCAGGTGATGTCAAAACCTGTACGACCCCAACGCTTCCTTGGATTGTAACTTTTAATAGCAGTTTTGTTAACTTCGGCCGTGTCTCCGTCGACAGTGTTCCTCCCAAGCTTTGCCCTTCAAGCAAGTTCGGCAGCATATTTGGCCATCTAATCCTTGCCTCCGGCGCTTCCATCGCAATTCTTCCCTGAAATGAAGATGCCTTTTCTTTTATCCTGTTTTTCCGATACTTCTCCTGTTCCTGTCCTCATCGGTTACTCTTCGGAGTTGTCAGCATCGAATATCAACCAAGCTATATATTGAGCTTTTGATTTGGCTACTGTGCACAAACTCACAAACTCCATTAATGCATACCTTTACTGCAAAAACGATTTTGAAAACCATTTACCCAAAAAAAATGATAAGCAAGCCGCTTCTGCAGAGCCTAAAAAGGTGATGACTCGATTCTACTAGTGGAAATCCTACATGAATTCATATAATTGAAAATCCAAACCCTAATATTGAAGAAATCGAAAATAATTAAAAAGCAAATCACCTTGAAATATCTTAATCGAAGGAGAAAGTCCAACCGGCACTTTCAATGGCATCACATGTTTGAAGAAAAAGGAGTTTGAGAGGGAGCGGAGGCCGGAGATGAAGAGAAGAGAAGAGATGGGGGTTAATTTATACCTAGGGCAACAAATAAGAAAATTACATAAATACCCTTTATTTTAGCAACGGAATTTCAATTCGGTTGCTAATTTAGCAATGAAATTTCAATTTATTCCGTTGCTATTTTTCATTGAAAATGAAAATTAGCAACGGATTTTCAATCTCGTTGCTAATTTAGCAACGAAAATTCAATTCAGTTGCTATTTTAGCAATCGATAATAATTTTGTTGCTTAATTAGCAACGGAATTGAATTTCCGTTACTATTTTTCATTCCAAAATTTTTTCGCCTTCTTTTGGCGCCTTATTTAGCAACGGTATAGTATTCCCGTTGCTAAATTTTGACGCTAAAAATTTCCTCCACTTTTAGCGACGGAAGATAACCAAATATATTTTCGTTGCAAAATCTAGCGTATTTAACCAATTTTAGCAACGAAAATTTTTTTCCATTGCTAAATAGCAACGAAATTTGATTTATGTTGCTACATTAGCAACGGAAATTTTTTTCCGTTGCTATTTTTAGATTTTCTTGTAGTGATAGTTTTGAAAGTATCTTGGGGTTCCTCTTCTCCAGTCCCATGCAAAACACCAAGATTACAAAGATATTTTGAGTAAGATTTCTAATAAATTGGCTTTTTGGAATGCTACCTCCATTTCCTTTGCAAGGAGAATTACTCTTGCTCAAGTTATCCTTTTTACCATCCCTAGCTACACCATTCAGACAACGAAGATTTTGGTGTCTATTTGCAAAGACATCGAGAAAAAAATTAAAGGCTTCATCTAAGGCAGTACTACTGACCAATGAAAAGTTCTTTTAGTTGCTTGGCCTAAGATCTAACTCCCCAACAGCATGGGTGGTCTGGGCATAAGAGGTATAAACCTTCTTAATTATGCTTTTTTGATGAAATTGGGCTAGAATGTTATGACTGGCGCTAATAAACTCTGGGTTAAAGTGGTGAAGGCTAAGTACAAACTTGCTCGAACTGATGCAGTTTCGATCTCTCCTCCTCTTTCTTGTTCGGTTATTTGGCGTGGTATTTGCAGCATTTGGGGTAATGTTGTAGCTCATGTGTTTTGGGCTATTGGTGATGGCAATAAAGCTAGATTTTGGACTGACAAATGGGTTCCTGTCTTATCTTATAAGCTCATTGACTATGCGATGGATTCTAATGCAATCATAGACATTAATATCATTGTGGTCAGCCTTGCTATCGAGAATGTATGGAATAAATCTCTATTTCAACACCTTCTGCCTATGGATATTATTCTAGCAATTGATGCGATCTTACATCCTATCTATGATTTAGGAGATAATCAACCTTGTTGGAACTTGACTTCTTCTGGTATTTCTCTGTTAAGTCTACCTACCTCTCTTTTCACTCTCACTCTTCGTGTTATAGTCTTGTGGCTTGGAAAATTCTTTGGCAGTGGACTGATCTGCAGAGAGTAAAAATGCTGTTGTGGTCAATTTTAAACAAGGGCCTACTCACTAATTGTGAACGTGTGCGAAGGCATATTGCTTCTTCTAGTATATGTCTAATTTTTAACTTAAAACCTAAATCTATCAGTCATGTCTTTAAAGATTGCGAGCCTGCTACTCTTTTCTGGAATCAATTGGTTCCATCTTCTCTCCACAATAGATTTGTCGAATCTCTTATGGATGATACTAGTTGGATCTTGGTTAACCTTCAATGCACCGATGTAATAAATGGTATTCCATGGCCTTTAATCTTTGGTATTGGTTGTTGGGTCCTTTGGAAAATGAGAAATTATGCTATTTTCACAGGTGTGCATGCGAATATTTTAGATATGATTAATGAGACCTATACCACAGCTATAACAGCTTCCAATGCTTTTAAATCTCTAAGCAACTCTTGCTCCCCCTACTTTGTGGAGATTAAAAGAGTGATTTATTAGAAACCTCCTAATTTGCCTTTTCACAAGATTAATACTGATGCTTCAGTTCATCCAGGCATAAATGCTGCTTTCACAGGAGGTCTTTGTAGAAATTATTTTGGAGAATGGGTGAAAGGTTTTGCTGGAAATCTGGGTGCCTGCAACATTTTTCGTGCTAAGACTTGGGCAGTTCTCCATGGTTTGTTACTTGCTAAAAATCTAAATCTTCAACAGTTGATTATCGAGAGTGATAGTCTTGGAGTGGTTAATATGTTAAATGGAAAATTTTTGCCTTATGCGGATTGTCATTCTCTCTACGTTCAATTGGGCTTCTTAGTGCCACCTTTAGCAATGTTCTCTTTGTTCATTCCCATCGCGAAGCTAATTATAGTGTACATTTCCTCTCTCACTATGCTGTCACAGTGCCTCCTAGCTTGCTTTTCCTAGAAGATCCTCCTAATGGTCTTAAAGAGTGGCTTCATCATGACATTCATGGTGTTTCTTATTTTATATAGGCTTTGTTTGTTGTTTTGAGGGCTTTGCTCTCTCTTTCTTATAAAACAAATAATATGACTAAGAGAAATGGATAGTCAAATAAGAGCATTATATAATAATGAAACAGAATATCAAGAAAAAGTTCCAGAAAATTTTAGAGAAGTATCATTGAGAGAAATGTTAAGAAAAGAAAAATTAATAGTAAATATAAGGAGAACTTTAATTAATAGAAGAAATGATTCTATAAAACAACAAAGATAAAAATAAATGTTTAGCTGCCAAAAAAAACTTTACCAAATAAGAACATAAAGTACCGTAGAAAAATTTTATTTTGTAAAAAGTTTTGAAAAAAAAGATATATATTTATGTAAAAATCTCCAAGAAAATACACTGAGACTATCTCAATCAAATGCCATTCCACTGTTAGAGGCAAAAGACTTCAGCTCGCATCACAAAATGAAACAAGTTATCAGTTAAGACATTAGGTTATTCTAAGAGTTAAAGGTGTAATATAAATAAAAGTATCAAATAAGACAAACTTGACAATAGAAACCACTTTTCCACCTTTATTCTTCCTATTTAAGAATTTTTTTTTCTTTTGCTTGCAATCTACATATGGGAAGACTCTGTATGGTGCAAACTATCCTTTAACGAAGAGAAATCCAGTCATTAAAGGCCTATAAAGATCAAAAAATCCAATCATTAACCGGTCGGTAGAAACCCGCCGGTAAAAATATAGACGACCAGATTTCATATCCGATCGTTAATTAATCTTGATTTTTAGCAATCGAATTTTCTCCTCGCTGATGGTTTTCATTCTTCACTTATTGTATTCACTTTCAATCAGGAGATTTCCGATAGTTAAAGGTTTTTTTAGCGACCGGATTTTTCCTTCATTAATTGTGCTCACTTTCAACCAAGAGATTTTCGATCATTAATATTAAATTTTAAAAGTAATTAAAATATTATTAGGGGTCCATTTTATTGATCAATAGGAGCAATTTTCTTTAGATATATTACCAACATATATCATTTGCATATATATATACATCTAAAAAATATAATAAATATTGTCATTTCTTAAATCAAAAAATAAAAATCATAAAATATCCTTATTTTTTCAAATTGTATAGCAAATACAAAATCAAACTTATGAATAATAAAACATAACAAGATAACTACATACAAAATAGAATTTTTTATATTTACTTTATGTATTAAGTATAGACTTAAAATTCCTACACCTTATATAAAAAGCCGTGCCTCTACTGTTTGAAAATCCACAAATTGCTGGAGTTGGTTGAAGAAAAGCTAAGATATCAAACTGCAAAACAAATACAAGCATAGTAAGAAATTTTTAAATGAAACAACAAACATATGTAGGAAACTGGTACTCTAACATAACTACAAGCGTAGACAAGATGCTGACAACAGACATTTCACTTCCTGCCCCAAAAATAAGTCGTGACAGCAGATATTTTCAGTTGAACCAACCTTGTACCTAATTATTAACGGATATAAAATCTACATCTTTAACTGTATAAGTTTATAGACCTCTCCTACATGCAGAAGCATGAAAATATAAAAACTATATAAGTAAATCCAAGACAAAACAAACAATAATAAACAAAACACAGCACAGTAACAGAAATTTATCTAAGTTCAATATACTATAAATGAGTCTCTGTATGCGCATGTCCAAAGCTAACCAATAACTTTCTTCGTTATAGTGTGCCAACACTGTAAGCTTCCAGTTGTACACTGAATAGTGCATAAATTTGTTTTTAAATGTTTATTTAAATACAAATTGAAGTTAAATGTGAAGTTAACAAATAGGGTAATAAATCATAAATGATTGTCCATAGGCTTAATATGCTATAAAATATTAATATTGTTTTAATAACACAGGTGCCGACTATATAAAGACAGAGTTGCTCTTTAAAACTGGCCAAGGCACAGATTCTGTCCTAAATCAACAGAAATAGAAGCTAAATGTTCAAACATATTTTAACAATATAATTTTATAGGAATTACCATTATTAAAATTAATTGATACGGTAGAATTTGTTATAATCAACTTTAGGATATACATAACATGTTTTAAATTGACACATATTAATATTGATTACATATTAATATTTTATTTTTCATGTAACGGAAACAAGACATCCTCAATTAATGATAATTGTTCAAATTCACTGTTTCTAATTCCATTCATGCGGGATTGGATTGCTATATACCAAAAATGAATTCTAAATTGGCAAACTTTTTAACATCATCTACAACCTATGCTGTTGAACATTAAATGCAAATAACGAAAAAGCTCAAGCTTTCAAATAAAACTCATTTATCTAAATGGCAAAAACATATCAAAAGGACAGCATCATTTATCAAACTCAAGAAACCAAATTTCCCATATTCGTCACGTACTACTCTGATTAATCGGTAAAAGACTCAACCTATTGCCATTTAAAAATGAAACAAATTCTGAAACTTGAGAAAACCAATCATACAATAATAATAATAATAATAATAATAATAATAATAATAATAATAATAATAATAATAATAATAATAATAATAATAATAATAATAATAATAATAATAATAATAAAATGTTCACGAACCTGTTTCAGTGAAGCTGGTGCATGAAAGTGGAAAAAGAAGCACATTGGCGAAATGGAAGAGATTTCTCATAGCTGGAAAGAGAAGAAAACGCATTTGTTGACACAGATTGTTCGTATTTGTACTTGTAATTGTGTCTTGCGTTTCTTCACTGACTCGAAATTCTATGAGAACATAACCCCCGTTTAATCCTTGTTGAGATGCATTAATGAGGGCTAAGCCATCGGAATCTCTGGGGAAAATGCTAGAGTAGATGAAGGAACAGCTCCGGAATGAAGGATCTGCACATACAGACACAACACAACCCAGTACATTATAAGAACCAGATAAGATGGACATAGGCGCGTGCAAGCTCGAGTAAATCTACATATGACTGATGCATAAGCTAGCACTCTGGTAAGAATAACCCTGAATATTAAGGAGAATACAACGTACACATTCACTTACATCTTTTGCAGGGAGCGCTTCTATGTTAAAGTCCAGCCTTGGATTCACTGTTGCAAGTTTTATTGATAAAAACTGAAAAAGGGAGGAATCACAATCTCAGGTCAACAGGAGGACATGCAAGTTCCGAGTTGGAAAGTAAAATCTGAATGAGTAGAAGGAAAAGTGGCAGAGTCAAAACTATCTTGTTTATCCTATAAAATGTTATCTTGTAAGGAAACCATATAAGCAAGTCGAGCAAAACGGGCAAATCATCACATAACAAGCATACTGTTATCCAGCCCAAACATTATATATATATATATATATATACACACACTACTGAACTGCTGTACAACACTAGTATTTTTTTTATAAGCCAAAATTTCATTAAGGAAATTACAAGAAAGTATATAGCCCATCCCATAACAACAGCAACTGGGTGTGCAATATTTTACTTGGACTCGGATCACAAACCGTATTAAACTATACAAATTGTCTTGTACCGAATTATATCGAAACAACCGATATTTATTAATTATTATATATAATACTAATAATTTATATATAAATATTACTTATAATCTTTATTTTATATATACTGCATAAATTTAACTTCATAATTATTTATATTATATATTTTAATATAGAAAATTAAGATAATAATTAGTTAATAAATTAAACTGAATATTTTAATTATTAAGAGCAGAAATTTAATTATTATAATAATTATATATATATATATATATATATATATAACTAAAACAATTTATATTTAATTTAATCTATCTTTAATATCACTGAACTACAATTTTAAGCAATTTATCATACAAGTACTTTATCAATTAATTTCATTTACTTTGAATATTAATTGCCTAATATTAATATATTTTTAGGATAATAAATATATGAATATCTAAATTAATAATGTAATTAAATATATTTATTATATATAATGAAATATTACAAATTAATATATTATATGAGTGTATAATTATTTTACCAATTAATTTTATTAATTTTTAGTGTCGTTCAACTAGCATGTATATATTTTCATACAATATCTTTATTAATCATGGAGTTGTATATCAATAATGTGATTATATATAGTTATTAAATATAATAAAATATTATCAATTAATATAATTATATGACTATATGAGTATGTAATTGTGACGCACGCCAAACCCCGGGACTACATTCGGGATGTTCTCGAGATCTGCTTTTAGAGTTCAAGATCGAATGAAGTTTGTTTACTCGTGGAAGCCAATCGCTTCGTGATGAATAGGGACTCAACCAAGCACGCAATGCACTCGGGCCTCTAGAAGGCATGAGACAGCGCGTTGGAGTGTCCCTATTCATTTACTGATAACTAGTTTACGAGATGTCTGCCGAGCATCACAAGGCATTCTCTTTAAGAGTTGCCACCCAATAAAACATAGAAAAAGTGATTTCTTTTTCACCTTATGATACCGGTAACCAGAGATGGTCCGAATTTCACTCCTGTTTCTACATTTGGGTGACATTAAAAATAAATTTAATGATTAATTTATTTTATCTCTCTTCTCACATGAATTGTTTACGCATAAAAAATAAAGACGCATTTGAGCATAAAAGAAAGCGATAAAGTATACATTGAAAGCTGTAAAAGTAGTTAAAGACAGAGATAAATTCATGCATAAATTGGGCCATTTATTATGTTGGGAATATTGGTTCCCTCATGTATATTTATAAAATTCCTTCATGTGATTTTTGAAGTAAAATAGGATATTGGTCCATTTTATGAGAAAATTTTAATTTAATTATATAAAAAATATTTTAAGTGTCATTTTAATTTAAGCATGTAAAATTCATTTTTTTACTAATTATTACATGCAATTAAAAGAATATAAAAATTAAAAATATTACAGGCCCAAAATAACTAAATTACACTACAAAAAAATGAATTTTACCGATGGATTTTACCAACGGTGACATATTTTGTAAATAAAAGTAAGATATTACCGACGGATTACCGATCAAACTTACAATGAGTAGGAAAAAATGAATTTGATAAATGACGATATTTTTACCGACGGTAATAATAATCCGTCGGTATTATTAGCGGAAAAAGTTGGCGCCAATTGGTAACGACCGATTTACTGATGGTTATGTCCGTCGGTAACTTGTTTTATCATTTAATTTATGTAGCGACGGATTTTTTGTCGATGATATAAGCATCTTTTTATATTTAATATTAATAAAATATTTAATAAAACAGGGCTAAAAATCCCCAATTGTCTGAGATCCCTTTTTGTAAACAGCCCACTCTTGAAAGTTTCCTCCCAGCCGCTCGAACACCCATCCTCGCCATCTCGACGGTGAGGTTACACCCGCCGGTCATTCACCGCTGCTGCTTTAACACCTATCCTCGCAATCTCCCTCCATCACTTTTTTCTGTGTCTATCCCTCTATTAATTAGTTGTTGCACACCTAAATTAATTAGGTGTTGCTCTGCCCCTCAAACTTGCTCTCAAAACAACCATGATAATAAATATTCATAACTCACCTTCTTAAAAAGCCAGAAATCTGAGTAACAATTCCCTAGTTTCCAAAAATATCTACTGCTTAAACTAGATTTTCTAATTTGGCTTGGCCTACCCTGCATTTCTAGACAAGGAGAACCATCTTTTTATGACAGTTAGCAAGAAAAAATAAGCTGTCTTTTTTTATATTTGACTAACAAAAAAATAATATTTTTTAATGCCTTTGCTGTCTGCATTGCACTACATAGTGGCAGCTTCAATTAATTTAATTGTGCATTTTTTTTAGATCTTGATATCTCATAATTTTGAGTAAACTATTTCTTTTATCAGTGATAGATGATGTTTAGCATGACATGCAAATTGAACCTGAATAGTTTTGGAAGGTGCACTCCTCTCCATCTGCTGTCATTTATTTATTTTTTTCCGGTGCAAAGACATGATTTTCTCACACAAAACTTAGAAGATACAGTATTATGAGGTGGAGTTTAATTCCAGAGACGAAGAAAATAGATGTCCATTTGAATTCCAAAATACTATGCTAATTATTATTATTATTATTATTATTATTATTATTAATTCAACTGTTCTTGTATTATACCATCTAGTTCTTTCATATATCTATTCTTGTACGACTTGATCTGTTTCAACATTTTGTATTTGCTTTCATTTATTGTTGTTGTAATTTGTGCTTTTCAATCTAGACTCCTTCAATTCACCATAGTTGGTCTTAAATGCATATCCGATATTCATCATTTTACAAGCTAATGCTGCTGGATGCAAGAACACTCAGATTTCTACTTCTTTTTCTCTGGTAAGTCTCTGTTCTTTTTGCAAATTTGTGATTGACAAAAGCTGAAAACAGGAGTTTTTTTTATACAGCAAGCACAGACTAGTTTGAAATAGTAAAAGGGTTGTTGCTGCAATTTTTTTCTTTTTCTTATTAATTCAACTGTATATCAGCTAGATATGAGACTACACAGCAGATTCTAAGATATTTATAGATTTTAATGACAGATGGGACACTACAAGAAAATTGCAATTTAGTAACGAAAATTAGCAACGAAAAATGTCAATTTTCTGTTGCTAATCAAAAATAGCAACGAAAATTAGCAACGGAAATTTTGGTTGCTAATTCGGCGGTTGCTATTTTTAGCAACGAAATTATATTTCTGTTGCTAAATTTAGCAACGGAATTAAATTTTCGTTGCTAGAAATATAATTCCGTTGCTAAATTCAACAATGCAAGATTTGGTTGATTGGTCAATTTTAGCAACGAAAATCATTTTCCGTTGCTATTTTTAGCAACAGAAAACATTTTCCGTTGCTAAATTCACAAATAATAAAAACATTAACGACGGTAATTTCCGCCGTTAATCCGTCGCAAAAAATTATTCCAATTTTTTAATATCAAAAGCCCATAATTGACAGGTAAGAAGAATTCAGCAGATTCTCCATTTACATATTTGTATTTAAAAAAAAATTGCACAATCATAAACAGCTGGTGCATATGGACAATTTCCTGAAGTTAATAACAAGTGCAAATTAGATACCTTAACATGAGCAGATCTTCACTTGAAGAATCAAAAATGAAGAAACATTTTAGAAAGGGAAAAAAGTTACTAGATAGGATCTTGATGACACTTGTAATAAGTTTTGTGAATGAAAGCAGGCATCTATAAAAATCATGATTTCCTTTCAGTCCAAGCAAATGATATCATACCTCCATTTGAATAAGAAAGAAGAACTTAAAGATATAAAACAACCCCTCAAATATTATTTCCACTCTACCAAATTGAAAATTACACACAAAAATGGAAAAAAATTTCTGATTCCAAATTCCAAATAAGAAGCTATGTGATAAGTTTGAATTAAGTTTAAAAAAAAAAACCTTACTTCAAAGGGATGTAACTAACCTTAAATTTCATTGAAATTCAATGAAAGCTTGTGCAATATTTAAAGTGGAATTAAAAAAAATTCACTCAAGACCTACTCACCACGTCATATAGGAAAACCCAAATCCACCTGCTCTCCAACTCCAAAACAAGTGCAGCCAATCTTTCAACAAGAGGAGGATGAGAATATTGATACGCCGAATACCAAGGATCTGTGTTCATCGCCGACAAATTTTCTTCCTGAAAGAAAGTTGGTTCAATATTTCAGTAAATATCATTTCCAGATAAAACTCCAACCAAGTCTCTCTCTCTCTCTTTCTCTCTCTGTCTGTTTTTTTTGGTCGATATAAAGATAAAAAAGAAATGATAGTATTTATAAATCACCTGCAGTTTCACAAGACCAGCACGAATAGATGAGCCATAACCAAGCTTCTTAGCAAATGCATCAGCCTGCATTAAGCAAAAATATCAAATGAGAACAAGAATTGACCTAATAGCTCATACACGGGCAACCAATTTATCTATACATGAATAAATTCCACAAGCAACAAATCAAAACCCTACATGTCATATTTGTTGCTCAAAAAATACCTGAAATATGATCAGTCGAATCAGCACAGGTTGTGTATCAAATCCAAAACTTCGAAACAGATTGCTTGAATTTCTCACTAGAGTATACCCTCCAAATTACAAAAATGTAAGGATCTGCATTGGAAGCAAAACAATATGATCTTACACTAGCTGTGGCTGTGTATATGGATACCCTTCCATAATTCACCCAAACACTAAATGAAACATTAAATTCTGCATAGTTTACTTCTGCCAAAGCTTTTTCATCAAACATGCAGTGAGATGATTACAAAAATCAAAGGTAATGCAGAAGAAGAGTGAGAAAAATACTCATAGAAAACAACACCCACCAGCTTAAGCATATACTGAGGTTCAACCATCTATCTTAATGTTTTCTAACTGGAAAAGTGATGGATGATTAAGATACAAACTAATGCTTTGGTTCCCTCCCTTGGTAAAATATCAAAAAGTTTCAGGTTCCCATACTTTGTATAGCATTTAATAAATGCATTCTTCATTTGATATTCTCATTAAATATTTCCCTTATTAAGGCAGTTAGCAGCATGACTGTCATAATGCCAATGGAGTGATAACAGGGGCTAAAAACTCTTTACTGTCTAGGAGAGCAGTTTGGGCACAGGAAACATAGATGAAGACATCACACTGTCGCAACAGGCTGCTCTTATAATCTAATTCCAAGAATTTAGCCAACAGACAACAGCAGATGAAGTGAGGCTTACCTCAGGAAAGTTAGCCAATTTAGTAGGGTTTGGTCTTCCCATAACAAAAGTGTAAGCTTTTTTCCTAGCACCAGTGACAAGTTTTTTCATCTGATGAATCATGTTGAGATAACCAGCTGCACCAAATTAAGCGAAACCAGAGAAATGACTATCAATATTTTAACAAGTTATTTATCAGTGGCAAATCGATGAATATTCATATATAACAAACAGATAAAGGCTTCAAATACCCTTTAAAACCCTTTAAAAATAATTATGCAATCCTGTTATTAATCAAACATGTTATACATAAAAATTATCAACTATAAAGACTGCCACTTTGTGATTCCTACTTAGTGATTACAACATATAGCTAGTTGTTTCATGTTTTATTCCCTATCAATTGTTAGAAAACCATGATCAAGCAAACATTCAAATGCTAGCAGGAGTAGGGAGGGAAACCACATGACATAATTTTTATATTGGCAATGAGATTTCTACATGCGCCTTGACTAACCACAAGAATAGAAACTCCATTTTCAAAAAGGAAGCAAAGTTATGTATTATGTGTTTTTATTTTCTTTTTCAATGGAAATTCCCTAAAACTCCATTTTAAATGTCACATGTACAAGGAAAATTGCTTGTTTGAAGTAAAAATACATTGCATACATCAATGGGAAAATTAATAAACACAAGTGCTGAAATATTCTAGAAGCACATGCCTATCTATAGTATCGACATACATTGCCACGTAATAGTATCGGTCCAGAAGAGAAGATGCAGTAGTTAAAGCTATTTACTATACCAAAACAGGCTTGTTGTTGGTCAAAGCATAATTTGAGATACTATTAGCGTAATTGGAAATGTTAATGGAAGCCTTTCCGAAAACAAAGAATGTTGGAATGGTTGATGTCCTACAAACAAAAAATAACTTAAAGTAAGCATGCAAAAAAGTGCATACATATAATTTCAATTCAAAATTAACATCTTAAGGACGTGTTGCACTATAAATGACCTAGTCAGAGGCCTTCTATACCTAAAAATATTGAGAACAGTAACTGTAATGGCCTCAACACCGGGTCATCCGTGAATAGTACTTTTCGACAGTGAATAGTGTTTTTCGGGCCCGAAAGGACACCCGAAATTCAAAAATATTTTATTGGACCATTTGAAAGGAATAGTCATTGTGAGCCTATGGTTGAAATTTGAAGTGAATTTGAGGTCAAATGGGCCTCCAAAAGTCAAAAATATGAAAAAAATAGCGAGTCAATTTTCCTGATAGGAAAGGAGACTTGATTTTGCATAAATAATTAAAAATAGTAAACGAACTCCGAATATCACCAGATTTTGCATGCCTACATGAATTATTATGTAGAATATTTTGATGATGAGAATGAAATTTTTCGGAGACATCGGCAGTTGTTGAATCGGACCGATAACGGACTCCGATTGAGCCGAAAATTTGTGTCCTACCTATTTTTGATGTTTTAAGAATGATGGAATCAAAATTGAAGTGATTTAAAGTAAGGAAGAGAGAGAAATTGAATTGGGCTTTAAGGAGGCATAATTGGGCCTTAATTTTAAATTGGGCTAAGCCCACTCATTAAGCCCAATTTTGGGCCCATAAGAGTGGTATAAAAGGGGCAAAAATCTGGAGATTTTCTCCAGAATACTCCAGCTTCCTCTTCCTCTTGCTATGGCCGAATTCCCTCTCCTTCTCTCTCTCTTGATTCCCTTTCATATCTACTTCAAATTTCTCCTAAACTCCTAAATAAAAGATGAAGTCCTCTCTCCCTAGATCATCCTAGTGGTATCAAGCAAGAGTTTTGAGCAGGGGAAGGCAAGGAATCAAGAAAAGAAAGAAAAAGAGGTAAGATGGAACTTGAAAATCCAAGTAGTTTTAATTGAGTTTTTGATGTGTTCTTATAGTTTTTGAGGTATTTAAGCTAATTATGGGCTTGGATTGCTCATTCGAGGACAAAAAATTGAGGTTAGGAAGCTTAAAGATTTCAACCAAAGGGTGATGGCAATGAAGAATGAAGTTTTGCTTGGTTTTAGGTGAAGAAAAATGAAGTTTAAGGAAGGTTAAGCATGGAAAAAAGGTAAGTGACTACAAAATCTATTAATTTCCCTTTTTGTGAAGAAATTCCTTTAATGTAATTAGATTAAAAATTTTTAAAGTAGTTAATTTATGAGATTTGTTTAGGGTAAATGAAATTAAACCTTAGTGAAGATGAAATAAAATATTAAAAGGGAAAAAGAAAATGTTTTAGGTGGAATTTTTGTGATGGCCGAATATTGTAGTAAGAAAAGTGAAGGAATTTTTACATGAAAATAATATATGTTAACCTAAATTAATTGTATAATGGATAAATGGTACCCTTGAATTTTTAGTGAATTATTGAAATTTATTTGGGAATTGTAAGATTATGTATAATGTAGGTATTGAATGAAACTTGTGATTTATTGTGAATTAAATGATTATTTTGATGAAAAATGACAAAGATAAATAAATAATGCATAAACGAATTTTATTAGAATTTATTAAAGTTAGTGAAATTTTATTGGAATTTTATTAGAATTCCTATGTGAATATGCACAATGAAAGTAACTGAATTTTCAATGCATAATTGTATAAAAATGACTAAAATGATGAATGAATATGCAAATAAATTAATGTTAATAGCAAGAAATGAAAAGTCAACCGACGAAATTTTTCGAACTAATTATAAAGTAATGAAAATAATAAGAATAATGAATTATTGGTAAATAATTCATAAATAAATGAAAATAATGAAAATAAATTAATACGTAAATAAAAGAAAGATAAAATGAATTTTAAATAGAAAAAGGACTTAAAGAAAGAAAATAAAAGTTTTGGGACAAAATAGTAATTTTGCCAAAGTAAATAATTACTGAGCAAAAATAAGTAAGAAGTGCTTAACAAGGGTAAAATGGTAATTTTCGAAACTTAATTATGCTAAAAGATAAAGTTTTCATGATTTAAGGACCAAAATGTAATTTTTTCCGAAAATGGTAAAATAAAGAATAAAAGATGAATAATGGAAGAAATTATATAATAAAAATAAAAATAAATGATTACGATGGTAAAATGGTAATTATGTATTTGAAATGAATAATCCAAGAGAAAAAGTCAAATTATGTATTTTTTTGAGATATAAAATAATAAATTATATTAATAAAGTTCCTAATTGCCAAAAAGGGAAAAAAATCAGGAAGTGACTAATTTATCAAAATAAATTAGTCAACAAAAAAAGTAGTAAAAGAAGAAATGATTATAAATTTAATTCGCCGACGAAATAAAAGTCGGCATATCGAATAAATGAAAAATGGGACTGGAAAAGGAAAAATTGTAAAAATGTCAGGTTTAAAAGTATGAAAAATAATTCGTAAAGAATTATACAAAAGAATACAAGAAAAATATGAATTATAATGCCATAATTTATAATCTGTACAAAAGATGGAAAAATTTAAATATCTGAGTGAATTATCACAGAATAATTCACAAAAGTGACTGAAAAAGAGAAAGCGAATAAAAAGGATAAAAAGTTATTAAATAGTCAAAGGCACAAAAGAGTGTTGTCGATCGAAATAAAGTATAGTAACAAATAAAGAAAAGAAATTAAAGAATTTTAAATATTCGAAAACGTTTACAATGTGATTGTTTATATTTGCCCTTAGCGATAGACAGGTATTATGATTCTTGTTCTGGATATAATTGGCTAACCATAGGGACACCTATGTACCGCGGTGCAAGTCATGGCGACTTGCTTAGCTATGGGTAGGATCTTTGATCTCTCCAGCTTCAGTGAAAGTAAAAATGAAAGTGTATCTGTTTCTGCTATGTGAGATTTGATCTTTCGAGATCATTTCTCTATCTGTTTAGTGGGACCTTTGGGTCCAGTCCCGAGTATCCTTTGTGAGAAACCTGTATATTGCACTAGGGGCACATTGAAATGAATGAATAATTACTGTTTAATTGATTTAAATATAAAAAGTTATATCGAAAAACAATTTGTTTGAAATAAAATGCAAAGTTGAAATAAATCTGTAAAGATTTCTGGAAAGTGTAATTAGTAAGAAAAAGAAAAGAAAGGTCTTATAAGATTAAAATATTAACTTAATGTTTAGCTAAGCTTTAAAAGGAATCTAAGATATATTTTATTTCACGCGAAAAGGATAATTGTAAATTGATTGGTATTTCTTGTACTTATTATTACTGCAAAAATAGTGACAAGCCTGAAAAATAATATTAATTTTTCTGCTTAAAGTTAAAAAGTAAGGATATTTATCATGATGTGAAATACATTATTTAAGTAACACTTTTCTGAAGGAAAAGTTAAATTGAAAAGTAAGATAATAGAAAGACATATGTTTTAATAAATATTTGAACGAAAGTAATATATATATATATATATATACATAAGCGAAGGAAAGAGAATATTGACTGCAAAGTGTCCTGAAATAATTATATCACTTTGCAATAAAACTTAAAAGCCTTTAAATAGTAATGTATTTATTAGCTAAAAAAATCAAAGCAAAAATAAAAAAAGAAATAGCAAGGAGTGTAATTAGAGTACAGATTGAATAATTGAACGGTAAATCAATAATTAAAGTAAATTATTTTGGTACTAGTAAAGACACGAGTACCAATACCTATTACTAAATGAATGATAGTTAAATAGCTGTGGCGAAAAGATAAAACGAAGGTAATGATAAAAGTAAAAGTTATAGTAAAAGTAACTCCGATATTGATCTACCCAAGAAAAATACTACAAAGTAAAGTTGAAAGTTTAGAAACAAAAGGACAATAATTACCAAAATATGAATAAGTAACATGAATTCTGATAACTGAAATAAAATGAAATGTTTAATGAAATAAGAATGTTAGAAGTATAAATTATGAAATCATGCTTATTTTTGGGAAATTCTTGGATTAGTAGTCACCACTGTGCATATTTAATGCTCAGCACGTAGTGTTTACTGCGTGCAGGTTCTAGTGTATTGCGGGAGCACAGTATATTGAAGGTCCAGATCGGAAGAGAAGATTTTTGTGTTAGTTGGTTTAAGCTTTTGGCATGTATATACCTAGACGATTAAGGTAAAACTTTGAATTGTATCTTTGAATGTTTGTTTGTCTGTAATGGATGAATGGCTAGTATAAGTTTTGGTATGATGGTTGATAATTGTTTTAAATTGTCTTCAAGACTATTGTTTGTTTCTAGAATTATTGTACGAGTGTTTTCAAGTGGTTTGAATTGTTTGGTGAAAAAAAAAACTTACCGATTTTTGATAAGTTCGTACCGGAAAAAACTGTTCCGAGAAGGGTGTGACAGTAACAGTTTCAACAACATGTGTGTGCATGGATTCATAGAATATGTAGTAGAATACTCACGGGCTAAGACATGTATGTCCATAATGTATGACACAATCAGTATCAATATGAGAAGCTCCAACTTCATCAACACAACAGCTACCATATGTTGCATCTGCCATTACAAACAGAGAAACCTCCTTGCTATCCCCATTTTTTCCAGCAACAGATTCTCTGAGTGACAGCATTTTATCCCTCAAAGCAGTCACCACCTTGACTGAATCCTTCAATAACTCATCTGGGAACTAAGAATCAAGTATTATGAACTTAAGTAATCTCAGTAAACCTTAAATTCCACTTCTTTACATGAAGAGAATTGCACAAAGAGAGCATTTTGAACCAAAACTTAATAAAACAAAAATAAAAACAAGAAGTGATGAACTTTGTAGTTAACTAAGCATTAGTATGGGAATTTACAAATAAAAACAAAAAATAGCTTTCAGGCTCCTCCCTGTTCCCAGATTACGTGACAAGAGATTAGACAGATTTTGCACACGGTTCACCATAAAATTCAGGTATTTAAACCTAAGACATAATATACCAAACAAATAATAAATACAAGAAAAGGAACAATCAAAATAAACTAGAAACACAATCAAAATATGATTTATGAATTTCTTAAATTATAACATGTGTAACTTAGTTTGCATTCATGGAACCACGTGTGTATCTCACTCTTATCTAACAAATTCATAAATCATATTTTGCCAATATTAAGATGAGCAATTCACGTTGTTTTGCAGAAACTTATTTACTATGAAGTTCAGCTAATTACAAATCTAATATGACAGTGATTAAACCATTTTAATTGACATAGATATTGTTAAGACTAATTACTTGACTTGCATCCACATCAAAGAATAAATGATTATGGACCAAATAAATGCTGCAATATTTATTAACAGATTTCAAGTCATCTAATAAATTTCTTGAAGATATCCAGCAGATTTCAATCCATAAATTGAAAAGGAAAAGAAATGGTAAGCAAAGATTCATCTTTAAAGCAATAATTCAAACAAGCATATATGAAAAAAAAATAAAAATAAAAATTAATAACCCCGATTAATTGGATGGTGTCAACTTTGGGATTCCTTCTTAATAAAAAAACTCAAAAGCGTCACATGCAGATCCCTACATCTGATCTATCGAGATGAGATCAATACCAAAAGATGAGTTCTTTGTCTGCCTACAAAAAGCCAAAGAAAATACCAAACAGCCGGCAAGTATGGGCAATAGAAATGAAGAAAAGTCACCAGGCAAAAGCTAGGAGCAACAGAAGGAACAAGCACTGCCAAAACTGAAGAAGAACCGCAACTACTAATAGGGTTCAGCTACAAAGCCTCCTCAGTATTCACCGTGGAAAGGAGAAGAGCCACAACCAATGAGCAGAGCAATCTCCACCGGTACATTAGAACATAGTTTCGTAATTCCAGCAGGCAAAAACACAATCATTAGACACAAATAAGAGGTGCAATCACTGAGTATTTGAAATCAAAAATTAAAGAGAGGAAGGAAGACTCACAATATGAACATCTTGAAACCTAGAGAGAGCAAACCTCTTGAGCAGCTCACAATCAATTTCACCATTTCATAACCATACGAAATGAAATTATTTCAAGAAAGTCAATAAATAACAAATTACAATCAATAAATTAACCTAAATTATTTCAAAGAACAAAAACCCAAAACATAAAGAGATGAAATTTAGCCTCTTAACAAAACTGAAGATGGTGAGAATGAAAAATGGAGAGAATGAAGAAGAGCAATTTTATTGGTCCCTATGCTCGCCGGAGCTTCGCCGAAACTTGACCGAAGCTTCGCCGGCGTGGGACCAAAATCATCTGGAGGTATCTGGCGTTAAGAGGAGACCCACGGAGATCGTCACACGCTCCAAAGCATCACCGTTCGATCGGGATCTACTCAAGAACCACCAATGTTCCTCTCGTTTCCCGATTTGTCCATCGCCAGCGGTTGGGGACGATCAGGGGGTACCAGAGTCTGCACCTCGCCCCAAAGGACTCGCCAGCGTTGGCCATCTCGTCGATAGCCGCCTGTCTCACCAAAAAAGGAGGAGAAGCAGCTGCGATCACAAGAGAGAAGAGATGGGGACCAAGCCAAATCGCCCCGATTACGTGAGGCTAGATGCTGGCGGTGAGAAAGGAGTGGTGGATGGTGGCGCGCGCTTGGGTTGCCGGCGTAGCAGCCAGTTGGCTTTCCTCCTCCATCTCGCCTCCCTCCTCCGTTCTCCCTTCTTTTCTTCTCTTTTTTTTTTTTGCTTATGATTGTTAGTTTGGAAAATTCCCATGACTTCCCACTATCATAATAATAGTTAATATTATTATTATTATTATTATTATTATTATTATTAACAATTTCTAAAATTACACCTTGTTTAAAATTATTACTTTTGAAGGCCTCCAAATTATAATTTAACCTATCTTTTTTTTAGAATTTCAGAGAATAAGGAAAAGATAAAATTAATGTTGAAATTTCTATTATTAAAAAAAATATGCTCGTATTAAATAATTCATATTGAATAATTATATTTCTAACAAACATAAAAAATACTTAAATGCCCCTCATTTAGCAACGAAATTTAAATTCCGTTGCTATTTTAGCAACCGAAAATAAATTCGGTTGCTATTTAGCAACGGAATTCTATTTCGATTGCTAAATAGCAACGAAAATATATTTCGGTTGCTAAATAGCAATGGAAATATATTTAAAATAAATTCCGTTGCTATTTTAGCAACCGAAACTTAATTCGGTTGCTATTTTTCATTGAAAATGAAAATTAGCAACGGAATTTTATTTCGGTTGCTATTTAGCAACGAAAATATAGCAACCGAAAATAAATTTCGTTGCTATTTTAGCAACCGAATAATCCTCCGTTGCTATTTTAGCAACGAAAATTAAATTCCGTTGCTAAATTAGCAACAAAAATCATATTCCGTTGTTATTTTTCGTTCCAATTTTTTTTGGCCACCTATTGGCGCCTTAATTAGCAACGAAATAGTGATTTCTTTGCTAATTTTCGTTGCTAAATTTTGGCGCCAAAAATTTCCTCTACTTTTAGCAACGGAAGATAACAAAAAATTTTTCCGTTGCTAAATCTATAAAGTTTAACCAATTTTAGCAACAAAAATTATTTTTCATTGCTAAATAGCAACGAAATTGGTTTTTCGTTGCTAATTTAGCAACATAATCATTTTCGTTGCTATTTCTAAATTTTCTTGTAGTGGGACTTGTGCTTTTATTTTATTACCTTTCTTTGAATTAGTTTATGAACAATAAGAATATACTGTTGGGACCGTCAAACATCACCTCAACTCCACATTAGTATAATATTGTCCGCTTTGGGCTAAGCCCGCACGGATTTATTTTTGGGTTTCTCCCAAAAGGCCTCATAATAATGGAGTTAGGTGGACACACTTATATTCAAGGTGTTTCTCCCTTAATTTTCCAATGTGGGATGTGGGACTTAGGTTGTACTCCAACAATCCTCCCCTCAAACCAAGGACCACACAACACGTGGCCTCTTCTCCAGTAATAATCCACTTGATTCATCGAATCATCTTGCACTGCCGTTCTCAACCAACGGGACACGCCGTCTGGCCACAACAATACCAGGAAGACTTTCGATACAAGGCACCTATCACGAATCTCCAATCGCGAGGACGTATCGAGGGCCTCCCACATCTTATGTCTTCCCTTCGAGCGATAATCTATTTGATCCGTCAAATCATCTTGCACCGCTGTTCTTAACCAACAGGACACGCCGCCTGAGCATGACAATACCAGGAAGACTTTCGACACAAGACACCGAATATAAATCTCCAATCGCACGAACAAATTGAGGACCCTCCCACGCAACACAGTCCACCATTGGCTCCATCTCCGAACCAGGCTCTAATACCACTTGTTGGGCACAACGGATAAATAAAATAAATAAGCATAGCAAAATAATGACACCGGTAATTTAACGTGGTTCATCCAAAACGTTTGGGCTACGTCCACGGGACAAACTCCGAAAATATTTCTTCCACTAATAAAATTAATGGTTACAAGAGAGGGAGGTAATACAACAATTTGAGATAAACCCAAAATAGTAGCACATAAGTGTTTCCCAAACTCACTTATCCCAAATATTTTTCTAAAAATACTTCTCACTCTCTTTTCTTTCAATCCTATTATCTTAGGATCGCTCTCAATTTGTTTTTCTCTCTACATATAGATGGCCAAAAAACTCTTGCCTTTTATAGGCAAAGATTAGATAAAAAAATGCATATACTATTTGTCAGTTTTCTTCCTTCAATTACGCCTACAACACATTTGGCACCTCCTTTGACTATTCCTTTCTTTTTTTATTTTTTTTTTCTTTTTCAAAATCATGTGGGTCCCACCCATGTGGAGGGATCCCACTACTAAAAAATACTGTGGTAGAGAGGCTAACACCAATAATGCAAATACTTCATCATCTAGTTTGACTCCCATTCTGCTTAGCTGATCCTAGATCCCTTCCATCTCATTTAAGTGATCTGGCAAGGAAGTTCCTTCTTTATATCTTACTTGGACCAATTTGGTCAAGTAAAATAATTTATTATTTCGCATCTTTGAAGAATACAACGTCTCCAGCTTACTCCAAAGAGTTCGTGCATGTGTCTCATTACAAATGTGATTGTACACATTATCTTCGACAAAAAATCGGATAAAACTGCACACTTGCTCATGGTCAAATTCTCACTCCTCATCAGTTTTACCTTCGAGTTTAACTGTGGTAAATACTGGCAAATGCATCTTCGTCACAACTAGAAGATCTTTCATCTTTTTACTCCAAACGTGGTAGTTTGATCCATTTAGATAGATCATTCTGCTCATTTTTGCCTCCATTTTGGAAAAGAAAAATTCGACAGTGAACAGTATCGTATACATGAACAGTAACCGTATATGTGAATAGTAACCGTAGGAAAAATATTTTCTGATGTGGAAGATCAGTCTATGCTGCAACCACAGAGTATACTAAGACAAAACCTAGGCTCCTTAGTAGTGGCTAGAGGTGAAAAACATGCAACTCTATATGTGATCGAAGCAAAGCTCTTCACCGATACAGTAGCTGCGATGGAGAAAGATAGTGCAATTGAACGGTGGCATCGGAGACTTGGCCACATGGGTGAAAAAGCAATGAAAAGCCTAGCCAAAAAGAAAATATTGCCCGGTATGGATGAAGTACACCTAGACAAATGTGATGATTGTCTAGTTGGAAAGCAAAACAAAGTTGCTTTTAAAAGTTCCCCTCCTTCCAGAATAAAGAATGTGTTAGACCTGATTCACTCAGATTTATGTGGACCAATGTCAAAGTCACTTGGTGGTGCTCAGTATTTTGTGACTTTCATTGATGATCGTTCAAGGAAGACGTGGGTATATCTTCTGAAGACAAAAGATCAGGTTATAGATTTCTTCAAAGAATTTCATGCCTCAGTTGAGAGACAAACTGGGAAGAAGTTGAAATGCATCCGAACAGACAATGGTGGAGAATACACTGGACCATTTCATGTTTATTGTAAAGAGCGTGATATTCGGCATCAAATGACACCTCCAAAGACACCGCAGTTGAATGGCTTAGCCGAGAGGATGAACAGAACTTTGATGGAAAGAGTCAGATGTCTACTCTCACATGCAAAGTTGCCTAAAAGTTTTTGGGGTGAAGCTATACTCACAATTGCACGTGTGTTGAATCTTTCACCCTGCACTCCTCTCAAGATGGATGTTTCAAAAAGAGTATGGTCAGGAAAAGATGTTTCCTATGATCATCTGCGGGTATTTGGCTGTAAAGCATTTATTTATATACCCAAGGATGAGAGGTCTAAACTTGATGCCAAGACAAGATAGTGTATTTTCATTGGCTATGGTCAAGATCAATTTGGCTATAGATTTTATGATCTTATTGAGAAAAAACTTGTTAGAAGTCGTGATGCTATATTTGTTGAAGATGAAACCATTGAAGATATTGATAAAACGAAGAAGGATGTTCCTGATTCCAATGGTGACTTTGTAAAATTGATTCCTTCAAAGGTGGTGCCGAGACAGAATGAAGATGAAGTTGAAAATCGCCAGCCAAACATGGCTAATGATGAAGCTTCCGTCCAAAATCAATCAGATGATGATGATGATCAACCACCGATAAGGAGATCTACTAGAACGAGACAACCTTCTACTAGATACTCAAGTAGTCAATACGTGTTACTCACTGACGGGGGAGAACCTGAAGATTTTAAAGAAGCTATGAATGATGAACACAAGTAGAAATGGGTTGAAGCCATGCAAGATGAGATGAAGTCCTTGTATGAGAACAACACTTTTGAACTGGTGAAGTCGCCAAAAGGCAAGAGAGCTTTGAAAAACAAGTGGGTGTTCAGGATCAAGCATGAAGAATATAATCCTGACCTAATATTCAAAGCTAGACTGGTTGTGAAGGGATTCAACCAAAGAAAAGGAGTTGATTTTGATGAAATTCTTTCACCAGTTGTGAAAATGGCATCCATTCGCATAGTGCTTGGTTTAGCTGCAAGTCTGAACTTGGAAATCGAGCAATTGAATGTTAAAATAGCCTTCCTGCATAGAGATTTGGAAGAGGAGATATACATGGAACAGCCAGAGGGTTTTGAAGTAAAAGGAAAGAAGAATTATGTGTGCAAATTGAAGAAAAGTCTTTATGGCTTAAAACAGGCACCGAGACAATGGTATAAGAAGTTCGAGTCGATTATGGGGGAGCAAGGCTACAAGAAGACTACTTCAAATCATTGTATTTTTGTACAAAAATTCTCTGATGATGATTTCATTATTCTATTGCTCTATGTTGATGACATGTGGATTGTTGGCCAGAATGTTTCAAGAATCAACAACTTGAAAAAGCGATTGAGTAAGTCTTTTGATATGAAAGACTTAAGGCCAGCAAAGCAGATACTTGGCATGAATATCATCAGAGATAGAGATGCCAAGAAATTGTGGTTGTCACAGAAGAAGTACATTGAGAAAGTACTTCAAAGATTTAATATGGATAAAGCTAAAGCGGTTAGTTGTCCTCTTGCTAATCACTTTAGGCTAAGTTCTAAACAGAGCCCTTCTACAGATAAAGAGAAGGAAGAGATGGAAAAAGTTCCTTATGCTTCAGCTATTGGAAGTTTGATGTATGCCATGGTATGTGCACGACCAGATATTTCTCATGTTGTTGGAGTCATGAGCATATTTCTTTCAAATCCTGGAAAGGAACACTGGGCTGCAGTGAAATGGATTTTTCGGTATCTTCGAGGTACTTCCAAAATATGTTTATGTTTTGGAACTACAAATCCTGTGTTAGTTGGTTACACAGATGCAGATATGGCCGGTGATGCTGACTCGAGAAAGTCTACTTTAGGCTATCTAATTACTTTTGCAGAAGGAGCTATGTCATGGCAGTCAAAGCTACAGAAGTGTGTTGCACTTTCTACTACTGAAGCAGAGTTTATAGCAGTAACTGAAGCTTGCAAGGAGCTCCTGTGGATGAAAAAGTTCTTAGAAGAACTTGGTTTTCAGCAGGACAAATATAAACTGTTTTGTGACAGTCAGAGTGCTATTCATCTTGGAAAGAATTCCTCCTTCCATTCAAGATCAAAACATATTGATGTAAGATATCACTGGATCAGAGATGTGTTGGAGAAGAAGCTACTACAGCTTGAGAAGATCCATACGGAAGAAAATGGATCAGACATATTGACAAATTCTATCAAGACAGAATTTTGAGTATTGTAGGCTCGCTGCAAGATTAGTGGAACCCCCCATGTGATCGGGAGGGGGAGATTTGTTAGTAGTAGGATCCCTCCACATGGGTGGGACCCACATGATTTTGAAAAAGAAAAAAAAACAAAAAAAGAAAGGAATAGTCAAAGGAGGTGCCAAATGTGTTGTAGGCGTAATTGAAGGAAGAAAACTGACAAATAGTATACGCGTTTTTTTATCTAATCTTTGCCTATAAAAGGCAAGAGTTTTTTGGCCATCTATATGCAGAGAGAAAAACAAATTGAGAGCGACCCTAAGATAATAGGATTGAAAGAAAAGAGAGTGAGAAGTATTTTTAGAAAAATATTAGGGATATTTTTCTAAAAGGGGAGTGACAAAATAGTGAGTTTGGGAAACACTTGTGTGCTACTATTTTGGATTTATCTCAAATTGTTGTATTACCTCCCTCTCTTGTACCCATTAATTTTATTAGTGGAAGAAATATTTTTGGAGTTTGTCCAGTGGACGTAGCCCAAACGTTTTGGGTGAACCACGTTAAATTGTCGGTGTAATTATTTTGCTCTGCTTATTTATTTTTTTATCCGCTGTGCCCAACATATACGAGTGTCCCAGAAATTCATAAGCTCAAGTAAAACTTTACTTGATCAGATGTTCATAAGCTCTTTAACTTGCTCAGGCTAACCGAGGTATTTTTCCTCCTATCTTTCTCATTTTATTTTTTAATTATCTAATTTATATTTATAGAAGATTAGATATCGGAAGGGGTGTGTTTTTTAAATGGAAAAGGAAAAAAAAGTTGGTGAAATCCATATTAACTTTAAAACAAAGTAAAAAGATTGGAAAATCTGATGCTTGACTAGAGAAAACTGGAACTCTGCAATAAGGGCCATGCGAATCATCTTCAATTCTAAGAAATGAAACTTTAAAACTAATTTCATGTAAAATATACTGACTTTTATTCAAGTATAAAATGTTAATATCAAATCTGAGATATAAAATTAAAACTGAAACAGCAAAGCTTCAAGATAAACAAAACCTTAGACAATCAATAATAATAAAACATATAAGCTAGAAAACAAGATAATGATTATAAAATGCATAAAACTTAACTTCAACATAGTGTTCATACATAAAATATAAAACATAAAACATATTATACTAAATAGTAAACTCAAATCATAAATCTTTACTCACAAAATAAAATATTACTCTTTCCAGATAAAAAGACCAGATGAGCCTCTTATATTACCTTTATTTTTATGAGTGTGGGTCAATGGCTGCCTAAGCTCCTCTCTCCTATTTTTCTTGAATTTTTTTGTTTGTTAAAACTCAGTTTTACTTTCAAAAGAAACCAATCCCATTTTTTCTGTAAAATTCAGCCTTTCATTTTGCTTGAACTGATTCTCTTCTTTCAAAACCTATCTTCTTCTTTCTAAAACCAGCTTTTTCTCTCTATTTTATTCCTATGGCTGTCACCCTTCAAAACTCAGCTCCTCCTCTTTTATGCTAATCTCCTCTTTTAATTAAACGTCTCATCCCCTTTAATTATCATTAAAAAGGATTAGATATTTGTAATATTTAGATGGGCTTCACAAAACGAATATTTTCAGTTAAAGATTTTTGAGGAAATTACACGTATTACCACTTTTTTAACTCTCGCTTTAAAAAATGCAGCCACAACTTGAAAATATTTAAAAATACCTTCTTTTAATTTTTTGTTTTTAAAAATGCCGTTTTTTAATGGTTAACCCTAAATACCCTATGTTATGGGTGTGGGCTGTATAATCAGCTGGGTCCAAATGGTAGGAGTTCATAAGCAAGAACCCCTTCAAACTTCTCACGTACAAACATCGAATAGGAGCCCCCAAACAAAGGCAGCTCTTAGTTCTTCTGTTCATTGTATTCACCATCGCTATGGAATCTCTGATTTCGATTTTCGGGCGATCTATTTGGAGGCATCATCCATAAATTCTGCTCTCTAGATCCCGACTTTGTGATACAATCCTCGGATAGATCCGCCCAATGGCTCCGATTTCAGCACTGGCCAAGTACAAGCTGGTCTTCTTGGGCGACCAGTCTATGGGCAAAACTAGTATCATCACTCGCTTTATGTACGACAAATTCGACAATACATATCAGGTAATTTGTCGAAGGAATTACAAATATTTGTTTGCTTCCTGCTTTTGGCATGGATCCAAGAGTTGGATATAGTTGGATCTCATTGTATCTCGCTATGCTGCTAATTGTTGTGCCATCTGCTTCATCGTGGTTTGATAATTATATCAGTTATCCATGCACTTAATAAGAGCTAAGCCTCTATAAATTATTATTTTCTTGCATTTTGAAATTGTCACGGCTTGACTATTATATTTTATTTTCTCTTGTTATGTGTACTATCTCATGATCATGTACACATGTCCACATGGTTTGATCCTTAGATTAAGTCTTGTTGCTTTATGTAGTAGCTTGAAGCTTTTCAACATTTATTGGGTTTCTAAAGAGCAATGATCCTAGTGATGGGACAGAGCTAGCATTACTCAATGAACTAAGTGCATTCAATGATTATATCAAAGAAAATATGAGTTTTTATCTAACTTCTTTTGGGGTTAGTAGTTTTTGTTTTGATATATTGGAGTTCTGTGAGTACTGTTATTAAAGTGATTTAGTTTGATAGTTCCTTTTGTTGTACTATCTGAATCTTCTTTTACGGTTGATGTTTATGGTATGGCAAGCTAGTTTATTCTGTTCTTTTTTGTATATTCTTCAAAATTAATATGATTTGTTGACATGGAAGTCCACTAGTACAAATTATCATGGTGTGAAGATTTCTTCATTACAAAAGTAGCACATTTCTCAATTTATCATGAGACTTAATGCGCTAAAAGACTCAAATAATTCATAGAAACACATCCATTTTAAATGATTAGCATGTATTTTTGATATTTCTAGATTGATTGTAGTTTTTGTCTTGGAAGATGTATAAAATTTTGGTGGATTAATACTTATTTAAACAACTTGTACAGTTATCACGTTTAGAAACTAATGCAAAAATAATTTCTTCATTTAGGTGTTAAACCACAAACGTGCACTGCTATTTTAGTAAGCTAGTCCAATTTCTTCCTTTCAAGTTCTTTCTGCCAAAGAGTATTGTTGACCATAGAGGAAAAGCATCTCCCTTATGATTTGAAGTTGGTAGATTTGACTAACAAGCCACAATAGTGGCTATTTAAAGCCAGATCTTTTGAGTTCTTTTCCTTTTTTTTCTATTTAGTTATCGAACTTGATTATAGTACATGACTAAACAAATATAGGGAACTCCTAGATCAGAGCTAAATAGCTTAACTTTTTTTTTTGGTTCATATTGTATATTTGACACATACATTGTTTCATATTCAGGTTCTTGAAAATAAGCCCTGAAGGTAAAGTTCCTGTATTGAAATTGGAGGAGAAATGGATTCCAGACTTAGATGTTATCACACAGTCATTAGAAGAAAAGTTTCCAGATAGTGGATGATGATGCAAAGCAAGACTGTAACTTGGCTGAATTATTTATTTTGTTTTTGGGTTTTATATGATTGTAGTTATCAATTATGAATTGTATTATCAAAATGGGTAATGAATTATTTTATGGATGAACATCCTTAATATTTAATACGCATCCTTTCTTGCCATACCTATTTTATGGACGAAGTTAACTTGAATTTTGAGAAGTAATTTCTTAGAGCTTAAATACAAATATATATATATATATATATATATATATATATATATATATATATATATATATATATACTAAAATTTAATTTTGAAAAAAAAAATCATGTTCTTTTTTTGGTATATCAGGCGGTATACTAGGTATACCAGCCGGTAAACCATATTACAATGTGTAAATATATTCATTTTTTTGGTATACCAGGCAGTATACTAGGTATACCAGTCGGTATACCAAATTTCAAAATGTAAATAACTTCTGTTTTTTGATATACCAGGCAGTATACCAGGTATACCAACCGGTATACCATATTACATAGTACAAATGTATTATGTTTTTTTGGTATATTACATTGAAAATGATATTTTAGATTTTGGTATACCATCGGTATACCAGGTATACCGTTGGTATACCAGGTGGTATACGGTATATCAGGTATACCACCAGTATACCAAAATCCATAATTGAAGGTATATCACCGATATACCTAAATCCAAAATTGAAGGTATATCACTGGTATACCAGGTATACCTTCTGTTGTATCAGTTTAAAAAAATTAAAATTATGTATTACATTTAAAAATATTAAATTAAATATTAATAATAGACTTTTTTAACTATTAACTAAAAAATGAATTGAAAAATAAAACTAAATATATTAGAAATTTAAAAATGATAGATAAATATATCACCAGTATACCTAAATCCAGAATTAAAGGTATACCGCTGGTATATCGGGTATACCTTCTAATATACACAGGGATTTAAAAAAATTAAAATTATGTTATACATTTGAAAATACTAAATTAAATATTAATAATAGACTTTTTTAACTATTAATTAAAGATAAAAAAAAGTGGATTACATGTCATGATAAGTGAAAAGAGACATTTTTCAGGTGTACCATTTCATATTTTGTGTAAAATAACAATAATGTATAATTGACGGCATACCTAGTATACCAATTTTGTATTAAAAAAATATTATCTATTTTGCAGCATTTATGTAGGTCTTCCTATTATGTCAAAATTCTTTACATTTTTCGCACCTCACTTTCACTTTAGATTTTCATCCTAATTTGATTCTTCTTTTTTTTTTATGGATTGCGAACATGTTCTGAAATTTGATACTAGCCGGTATAACAAATTTTAAAAAGCTAATTATATTATGAAATTTGGTATATCGGCTGGTATACCCTGTATACCGTCTGATATACCAAATTTCATATTGCAAACATGATCTAATTTGTTTTTTTTTTAATTTGGTATACTGGCTGGTACACCTATTTTTTTTTATTTTTATAAACGTTAAGGAATTTAGTATATCGGTTGGTATACTTGTTTTTATTTTTATAAATGGGACTCAATAATATTTTGCCAATCAAATAATAATAAATGCAATAATTAAAATGAATTACTATCTTTTTCATTCACGAATAAGGAACAAAGAACCCTTTATTGTAGAAAATTGCAGGTTAAGAAGTTGATGAGAACAGAGAAACTATTAATGAGATTAATTCATCTAATGAGGCCAAAAAGCTTGAGCAAGGTATTCACAATCTCTTCTTTTATTTCTTTATAAATATATGAGGTTTCATTAAAGATATTTTCCTTTTTGTTTTTGCTTAATAGATTATAACATATTATCCAGAATTATGCAATGAAAATTGTTATAAGGCAGATAATTTTCTTGAGAATAGAGTTTCAAATGCAGAAAAATGCTTTAAGTTTACAACACTAAACGTGCAGCATGCCTCCAATTTAACCAAAATATCGAAATCTTTGAACCCATTTCAAATTGGAGATTTGGATGAATAGGAGTAAAAGCAGTGCAATCTAAAAAGAAGACTAATCGAAGAAAGAGGGAAGCAGCAGATGAGAATTCAAGAATCTGCAGTCGAAGATTCCTAATAAAAGCAGCAACTGCTCCTCCGAGTTCACCTTGAAGAAGGATTTCTTGAACTGATTATTTAGTTGAGAGTGGTGTGCTTCCAAATTATACTTACTAAATCATAGGTTTCGTTAATGTGCCGCTTTTTATAAAATTCATCCTCAAATTTCAAAATATATATTCGTGAATTATAGGAAATCAACAAAATAATTAAACCCTAAAAGAATTTTGAAATGAAATGATTCAACTGGAATCCCTAAGATCTTCAACCGGCTTCCCCTTATTGGAATCGAAGCCATCTCTTTTTCTATCCCATTAGCGTAATTAGACACAATTGATCTTACTCCAGTTCTATTCTCTTTTGAACAAGTGCAAGAATGATGTTAAATTGCTGACATCACCTTCCCAGGAGGAAAATGTCTTTATCACAATTTTCGCTAATTTAGGGTCTAATCTTGTCTATGCAGTTAATATTATCACAATTGTTCTTGCATTTTATCACAGGAAAATTCATCCTCTTGCAGCTTTGCTGCTAACTCAAACTACCCAGGTCAGTTATTACTTCAATTTTTCTGCTAATCTAACAGGCACATATTTGTATATAATATATTTATTTATACTTTCTCTTCTCTAATTAAAATTCCTGATTCAGATGCTTGGATATGGTTGGGCTGGAATGTTCAGAAAGTTTCTTGTTGATTCACCTTACAGGTGGTGGCCAGCTAATCTTGTGCAAGTTTCGCTCTTTCAGAAATACTATATATCTCTAGTTCTGTATTATTGACAATTAATGATAAACCTTCACTTTAAAAAGGAAAAAAAAACTTTTACCGTTGGAACAGTCGCTAAAAAGTTAGGAACTGAAACAGTAATTTGCAACAATTTTATTGTCTACGTGAAAGTAATTGCTAATTAAAGTTTTTTTTTGGAGTCTTGTTATTAACTCTTATGCTTTTTGACTTGCAAAGTCTTACATGAAGAAGAAGGAGAAGGAGAAGGAGGCGTGAAAAGAGAAGGAAATTTAAGTTAAATTAAAAAAGTGGTATTTTTAAAAATAAAAATTTTAAAAAATATATTTTTGAAAGAGTAAAAAAAAGAGGGTATATTTAAGTTTAACACCATTTTTTTGGGTAGTTTTGTAAAACTCCCAAGATTTTTTGCTGGAGATCACAAACTTACGGGCATAGCCCGTAAGGAGTGACTTACGGTCCATACCTCACGGTCAACAAGACCAGGCAAAAAAAAGATAAAATTTCGGTCCAACCAAAGAGAAGATGGTCCTCAGCCCGTAAGTCAGAATGGAGTTATGGTCAAAGGCCGTAACATTCATTCCACAATAGCTTCCTGGGCCAAAATCCACGATCAACAACTGGCCCTTTTTCAATTTTCTCAAATCTAATCAGTAAACCTAATGGTTTTCTCAAAGAAAGAGATTATTTATTTCTCTTTGAAGAAAACAAATAATTTTCATTTGATTAAAAACGACCACTCACAGAAGAGAGGACAAGGCATTGCCATTTCTTGAGTCTTTTAATCACAGTGTCATCATCATCAGGTAATCCTGAGGCTAATCCAATCTGTTAGAGAGTATGCCCTAGATGTTAGTGTAAGCCCTAGCCCCAATGCATTGTAACGAAACACTTGAAATTAATAAAATGAGGCATTAGTTTTATCTTTTGTATTCCTGTGCATATCAATTGATAAAACTATCCAAGAATGTCGTTTCGGTTTAAGTTATCATGTGTGAGGCACATGGATTGTAAGACCTTGAAACAAATGAGACATCATTCTAAATATCCCTAGTCAGTCATTGTTATGGGAATAACAAATGAATTAAGACTAGTATGCTCTCTCTGATCTTATGAGTTCTGTCTTACGGATCATTAGGACAAGAGTGTCAATCAGAGATCATAGATACATGTTAAAGAACATGGTATCTGGATTCGATCCGCTCATGAGAACACTACATGGTACAAGTCATAAGTGTTTCTCATATGTAAGTTTTGTATCGGAGTTCTTAGACCTGAAATCTCTTTGAAACTCTTTATGAATTACTGTGTACTTTGACATACACCTAACGTGCTCGTAACAGAGTGACAAGTACGGGTATGATTGGGTATGCACTGATTCATGTTAGAGAGCATGAGAGAAGTGAAGGGATTACCCCTCTCGATAAGAGAGAAAAATATCACCGGCCACTTGATCAGTGAACTGAGAAGTGTATGGCCATACCGAGATGAAATAATGAGTAATCATTATTTATCTGAGAGTTCAGTGTCACTGGAATATCAAGAAATGAATTAATGTATATAAGGATGACTAGTTCCATGCCTTATATTAATTCTGATATTTATGGGTAAGGGACTATGCGAAATTGCATTAGGTCACCAAATGCCATATGCATTTTCATTTAATTTGGAATGCTATAATATCTTGCTAGAGAATATATATAGCCTTTGAATTAATTTATTAATTCATTGCCAACATTAAATGGACCTATAGGATCGCACACAAAGCATTGGGCTTAAAATATTTAAATTAAGTATTGGACATTAATTTGGGCTTTTAATTAAAGTCAAATTAATGTATGTAATGGGTTATAATATTGCTATTGGGCTTTGGTCCATGAGAGAGAGAAATTCAGCCCATAAGGTTTAATTTCAATTAATTAATTATCTTGTGTTAATTAAGTTAATTGAATATTAAAGCCTAAAGGAATTTAAATTAAATTAAATCACTTATATATTTAATTAAGTGATTTCATTTATTTAAATGTCTTATGTTTTATTTCAAATTTGAATTTAAATTCAAATGAGTTTAATTCAAAATATATTACTTATCTTTAGGAAGTGATAGAGTTTGAATTAATTATCTTAGGATAGTTGAATTCAGATTAATGACTTGCCAAAGGATAAGCATATATATTAAAAGAAATAAAACCCTAAAGCTAATTTTTTTTGGTGGCATGAATAGTAACTCGTGAATAGTGACTCTCTCTCTCTTAATTCTTTTGTTCAATTTTTCACAAGGAGAAAGGATTGTTCCTCATTCTCTTGTGTTATTGAGCAGTAATAGCAATCTAAAGAAGTACAAAATCAAGTTTTGTAGCTTCAAACTATAACCATTACACAATACCGAAAAAGAGAGCTAGCAATCTCGATTTTAAGCTGTCGGTGCAAGTGTGTGTGTGAGAATAGAGGGAGTGGCGCAAAAGGCTGTTCCTTGGCATTGGTGATCGAGAACTAAGATGGATAAAGGCATCTTGGTTGCTGGACATCACAAAATCAAAGAATAAAAAGGCATCATCTATTGTAAGTTTCAAAACCCTAAAATTGCATGTTTTCGTTCCTAGTTTTGGATATGTATGGTATGCATGATAAAATTTTTGTTTTTCCGCTGTGCTATCATGATTATCATACCATGTCATATTCCATCACTAGAGCCCATGTAATAGGGATGTTTTTCATATGTATGAAATTTATATTCTTAATAAAAGGCATCATTCATTTATTAATGCTGTGTTTGAATACATGAGTTTGTAAATCTTAAATTAATAAATGAAGTCCTAGATATTATAAATACAGTGCAAAGGCAATCATGAAGGTGTTCGTGATGTGAGATGTCTATCGCATGCAAATGTGTTAATATCTAAATATCCCTAGTCATAGAATTAACAAGATAGGACATTGTTAATTCGGACAGACTAGCACATGTTATGCTTCTTGAATGGTTCAAGCAATGGTTCTCATAACTGTGATTATGGATGATAATCAAAGCTAACATGTGGATGCTTGTTAGAGGAACAAGTTCATTGGAGACCTGCAAAGAGAATCCTCATATGGATATTAAATCTATGTCAGTGAGGAATCTCTTCATAGCGGTTGTGCAAGTATCCTTAGACTTGAGATCACCAAAGTTATCTTAAGTAGCAAGTGGTATACTTTGACTCCATAACTGATTACTTCCAACTGGGAGTGAACATAGTTAGGAGATTGGGTATATCATGACCTACTTGAAGATAGTTGAGTGATTGACAAAGGATTCACCATCCCAGATTTAACAAGGGAAGTTATCTCGCATGATTCTATAATTGCCTTGTTCAAAGAATCTCTGGCCAGAGTAATATGCCGAGATGGATGGAGATCCATGAAGGGCATTTTAGGAACAATGGTTAAATTAATAGAACATACATAATTAGATTTATATGAGTTGACAGAAATCCATACTCAGAATCTAATTGAGATAAGAGTGGTGAAAGGAGTAATTGCACGGTAACTGTTTCTATGGAAGGGTACAGTCAAACCACATGACTTTCCTGACATTTGGGTAGTCATGATGCCTAGCTAGAGGCCAATCATGACTTGTATAATGATGTATCACAATATCAATAGAGATTGATAAAATGATTTAAAGGAGTTTAAATCTTGTGAGTTTTAAATAGAACTCACAATTACATATTATACTGCCAATATGGACAGGAACCCAATAGGTCACACACATAGAGAGAAAAGGGTAAAATGGTAAAATGATAAGGATAATAATAGTTGATATTATTATAAAGGTAGAGAGGAGAATATGATAATAATTAATTAAAGAGTTTAATTAATTATGATCAAATAAAATTGTCCGCGGAACTTTTGAGAAATGTTCTGTAAATTGGACCTAAATGAAATAATGTATTTCATGATTAATTATTATTGTCTTTTAAGTGTTATAAGACTACTATAAGTGTTATAGGACTGATATAATAATTAATAGGACCATTGGAGAAATTATAAAGGGCCAAAGGAATGAAGAAGTTGGAGGAAGCCCTCCAGAAGAGGGCTACACGCCAACTCCAAACAGAAGGGCTTGGAGGGTTTTTTCTTGGACCAAATTAATTTATATATGTTACATAAGTGTTATGGAACTCACATATTTAATTTGGTTGGATTTGAAATCCATTTGGGTATTTAAATCCAATTAGATGCACAAAGGGCCTAGTTTGTGGATTTTGTGCATGGTCTTTTATGAAAAGATTTAATTTAGATTTAATTAAGCCCAAATGATTATAATTAATTCCAGAGGCCCAATTTATAATTCTCCAGAAATTTTAAAGAGCCCAATCTCATTAAGGAGTTGGAATTTTAACCTAACTATAAAAGGCCAACTAATGAGAATTAGGGTTAAGTGATTAAAACAAAAGGAAAGTCTTTTCTCTAAAAAACTCTCTCCCTTTTGCGCCACTTCCCAAGCTAGCTCTTGGGAATTTCGGCCAGCCCTAGTTGAACACCAATTTTTTGGTTCAATTTACCCCTCTCTAGTGTGGATTACTCATTGGAGGTGTTCGATTTTGGACACTGTGGTTTGCGACAACCCGGTGCGAAGTAAAATCAACTGTTCAACAAAAATCAAAGGTGATTTTTCTTATTCTCATATAGTTATATTGTGTATTCATGGCAAGATCAGATCTAATGGTTAAAAAAATTTAAAATTCCGCTCATGTATGTGATGCATGTAACCGTTAAAATCCAACATGGTATCAGAGCCAGGTTTTGCCATGGATATACAATTCTATATTATTCTGCGGAATAAGTTTTATTTTATTTTGAGTTATTTGTTTCATGAACTTTAAAATATGAGATTTAATTGTTCATGAATGAGAAATATTGATTTCTGGATGTATTTGTGATCAAATAAATTTGGTGGAAACAAAACCGAAATTTTTGAAGAAAAGTTTAGGGTTTGGCGTGAAACCCATTAGGGTTTGGCGTGAAACCCTAGGTTATGTAGGGGCTGTTCTAATTTAATTTCTTATGGATCCATTTAAAAATCATTTAGAAGATATTTTATGTGTTTAATATGTGATATTAAGCCGTAGGATCGAACGGAATTAAAATCGAACAAGTTTTGCATGAAAACTAGTTTTGTCGAAAAGTTCAATAAATTGGTGTTCTTCGTGTGTTCTTGATGTGTTCATGGTTAGAACGACTTTTGATCTTCTAAATCTGATATATATGATATATTAAAGTGTTTTTAATTAATTGGATTAATTAAAATGGGCCTTAAATTAATTTGATTAATTTTAATTCATTAAAACCACTTAATGGGCTTAATTATATTTACGGACTTGGTTTAAATTAGTGAATGACTTGGTGGGCCCAAGGAGCTAATTTAAATTAACTATTATAAACATTAATTAAGTTTATTAATGGGTTTTAAGGGCTGGAGTGGGCTTGGCTCATTCCAAAAGGCCCAAATGGTCCAAATGACACAAAACTAGTTTGTGTGTGAATACACTTAGGGTTTTTCTTCTGTGGGTTTCGGCCTACACTTGTTTTAAGCCCAAAATTGATTATTTTAATTATTTAATATGATTAATTAATTAAATAATCAATTTATAATTAATTAATAATCAATTTGATTGATTATTAAGACAATAACACATTCATGCAAAAAGGTTTCCTAAAATGAAAGTTTCCAAAATGGAAAAAGTTTCCTAATTTGATCACATCATTAAAATAACTCAAAATATAGTTTCAAAAGTTGAAAAAAAGTTATTAATCTATTTCTTTATGCATTATAAAGGCATATAAGGGTGAATGGTTGGCATGATGGATAGTTATGGACAAAGCCTAATGTGATTGAGCATTATGCATGTTTTGGCCCAATGAGGACTTTCATGTCCCGACTACTTGTTTTTGGTTTGTATTTCATTTCAAATTGTAATATGTAATTAGATTACTTAGATTAGAATTAGAAATAGAGATGGAGACCATTTTCAACGAGCAAGATGGGCCGGATGGAGATCCAACAAGCTTGAAGATAATGTAATTATTTTTCTTATTTGAATCATGCATACTACCTAGGTATGACCTTTTGATTTCCCTCTTGGCTCGGGGAAATCAATGTAGTGAAGTCCATAACTATACCATATTTGTATGCTTATATTTATGTGATAGATATAGGATGCATACCAATGTATGCCAACCATGTATGATGAGACTTAATTAACTAAAACCCTCAAACAAATACTAAGGTATATAAGCCTTCCATTAATTTGAGGAGAACCAGAGTTCTTTATAGTGTGGGTTGTTGACCACAGTCAAGCTCACATTATATCGAATATGTTCAAATCTAATTAAATGGGTCATCTTAGCTAGCCCATTAGTTTGTTGACCACAGTCAAGGCTAATGGTTCTAGAGGCAAGATTAGGGAATGCATATATGATATGCATGCATCAAGAGTTGATAACCTAATGATCCAATAGTTGTGTAGAGACACAATTGGTATAGAGATACCTACCTTTCAAGGATATGGAATTTGGCTTGTTGACCACAGTCAAGGTCAAATTACATATCAAGGATTGGATATTGGCCCACTAAGAAAACCGTTGGGTTTTCTCGGATTATATAGTGAGGGCTATTAATTCGGAATAAAATAGTGGGAGTAAATGGATTAATTAAAGACCTTATTAATGCATACATATATATGAACATACTCTCATATCTTTTCTTTTTCACATCTAGGTCATCATCATGAGCACATCAAACATTAATATACGATCAATCTTGGATAACAAGCTGGTTGGCAACAACTATTCTGACTGGATCAGGCAAGTGAGAATTGTTCTCAGGGCTGAAAAGATCCATTATGTCTTGGATAAAGATCCACCACCACTTCCATCAGATGATGCCATTGATGAGATCAAAGGCATTTATCGAAAATACATGGAGGATAGTGAAGCAGCAGCATGTCTGATGCTGGGTGCTATGTCCTCGGAGCTTCAGAAGCAACATGAAATGATGGATGCTAGAACCATCGTTTTGCATCTAGAGGAGCTTTATTCTTCTCAGGCTAGAACTGAGCAATATGAGATTGCTCGAGCTCTATTTAGTTGCAAAATGGTGGAAGGCACTTCAGCTGCTGCTCATGCATTGAAGATGTATGGGTATATTGAGCATTTGAGTAGACTTGGCTATGTTATGGATAATGATCTATACATAGATTTAATCTTGTACTCGTTGGCTCCAAGTTATGCACCTTTTGTGCTTAACTTTAACATGAACAAGATCCAAGTATCCATTCCTGAGTTAATCAACATGCTCAAGACAGCTGATAGATCATTTAAGAAAGATCCAAAAAGTGTCATGGTTGTCACTTCTGCTAAAGGCAAGAAGCAGAAGAAGAAGAAGATAACCAAGGCACAGCCAAAGAATGGTGGGATCTCCAAGAAGAAGGTTGCCAAGAAAGAGAATCCCAAAGGAACTTGCTTCCATTGTGGAAAAGATGGTCATTGGAAGCGTAACTGCAAGGCCTATCTAGATTCTCTTAAGGAGAAGAAGCAAGCTGTTGCATCTACTTCAGGTATTCATATGATTGAAATTAATACTTATTCTATTGCTTCAAAACAATCTTGGGTATTAGATACCGGATGTGGATCTCATTTATGTAATGATCTACAGGGACTTAGAAGCTTTAGAAGAGTTGGAAAGGCAGAGATATGTTTGCAGTCAGCTACTGGACAGAACATCTCTACAACAGTTGTGGGGACTTACTATTTGCCTCTTCCTAGTGGATTAGTATTGGAATTAAATAATTGTTATTATGTTCCAGCCTTATCCAAAAGTATTATTTCTTTCAGTCGTTTGATGAACGATTATGATATTTCTTTAAAGGACAAATGTTGTTATATTTTTAAGAACAATATATTTTATGCAAAAGCTATCATTGAGAATGGTATATTTGTTCTTGATTTAATTAAAGAAGTACATAATATGGATACCAAGAGAATGAAACATGATAATCTAAATACCTCATACTTATGGCATTGTCGTTTAGGCCACATAAATGAAAAACGCATGACCAAGTTACACAAGTCAGGTGATTTGGGATCATTTGATTATGAATCATTTGATACATATGAATCTTGTTTATTGGGAAAAATGACAAAAGCTCCCTTTATTGGTAAAGGAGAACGAGCTAAAATGGTTTTGGACTTAATACATTCAGATGTATGTGGTCCAATGACTACACATGCCAGAGGAGGTTATTCCTACTTCATTACTTTCATAGATGATTATTCCAGGTTTGGATACATCTATTTAATGAAATATAAGTCTGAAGCATTTGAAAAGTTCAAAGAGTTCAGAAATGAAGTAGAGAAACAACTTGGCAAAAGTATTAAAATACTTAGATCAGATCGAGGTGGAGAATACTTAAGTCAAGAGTTTCAAGATTATCTTAGAGATAATGGGATTTTATCTCAATGGACTCCTCCATATACACCACAACACAATGGTGTATCTGAAAGGAGAAATCGAACACTATTAGATATGGTTCGATCAATGATGAGCCAAGCGGACTTGCCTAAGTCCTTTTGGGGATATGCACTAGAAACTGCTGTTTATGTGTTAAATAGAGTTCCTAGTAAATCGGTTGATGTTACTCCATATGAGATGTGGAATAACAAGAAACCCACGCTTTCTCATATGAAAGTATGGGGCTGTCCTGCTTATGTGAAGAGGACAATGTCAGACAAACTGGATGTTAAGTCTGATAAATGTTTATTTGTGGGATATCCAAAAGAAATGTTTGGATATTATTTCTATCATCCCTTAGAACAAAAGGTGTTTGTTTCAAGGCATGCTGTCTTCTTGGAAAGAGAATTTCTCCTACGAGAGGACAATAGGAGTAAAATTGAGCTTGGTGAAGTTCAAGTCCCACAAATAGAAGATGATCAACCGATTGAACCCGAAACTGAATTTCATAATGATGAGATTACAGTTGAACCTGATTATACACAAAATCCTAGAAGATCTACCAGGATGCGTTCTATCCCTGTGAGATATGGACTTCACGTTGATTCGGATAGAGGCATAACTGTAGTAGAGGACAATGAGCCTACAAGCTATCAAGAAGTTTTGAACAGTTCAGAACGTGATTTATGGCTTAAGGATATACAGTCCGAAATGGACTCCATGTATGAGAATAAAGTATGGACTTTAACTCAACCACCTGAAGGGATAAAACCCATAGGGTGCAAATAGGTCTTCAAAAAGAAGACTGACATGGAAGGTAATATAGTTACCTATAAAGCTCGCTTAGTAGCAAAAGGTTATCGTCAAAAAGAAGGTATTAACTATGATGAAACTTTTTCTCCTGTAGCGATGCTTAAGTCTATAAGAATACTTTTAGCCATTGCTGCTCATTATGATTATGAGATTTGGCAAATGGATGTGAAGACAGCTTTCCTTAATGGAAATCTTTCTGAGGATGTGTATATGACACAACCAGAAGGATTCACATCAGGAAATGGCGAAAAGGTATGCAAGCTTCAAAGATCCATTTATGGATTGAAGCAAGCCTCTTGGAGCTGGAACATACGATTCAATGAGACAATAAAAGAGTTTGGTTTCTCACAGAATGAAGATGAACCTTGTGTGTATAAAAGGGTCAGTGGGAGTGCAATTGTCTTCCACGTTCTATATGTAGATGACATATTGATCATGGGAAATGACATTTCTCTTCTCCAATCTGTTAAAATATGGTTATCCAAGCAATTCTCCTTGAAAGACCTTGGAGAAGCATCCTATATTCTGGGAATAAGGATCTATAGAGATAGATCCAATAGGTTGCTAGGTCTTTCTCAGAGTACATATATAGATAAAGTATTGAAGAGGTTCAATATGGATCTCTCTAAGAAAGGGTTTATACCCATGGTGCATGGGAAACACCTTTCTAAGTCTATGTGTCCGCAGACACTAGAGGATAGAGAGAGCATGAATAGAATATCCTATGCATCTGCAATTGGTTCTATCATGCATGTTATGTTATGTACACGTCCAGATGTAGCATTTGCTTTGAGTGTCACAAGCAGATTCCAATCCAATTTTGGAGAGGAACATTGGGCAGCCGTCAAGAATATTCTTAAGTACTTGAGAAGGACTAAGGATATATTCTTGGTATATGGAGAGGGCAGTTTGGAAGTAAACGGGTATACAGATGCCAGCTTCCAATCTGACAAAGATGATTGTAAATCACAATCTGGTTATGTGTTCATAATGGGAGGAGGAGCAGTAAGTTGGAAAAGTTCCAAACAAGAAACAACTGCTGATTCCACGACGGAAGCTGAGTACATTGCTGCTTCAGAAGCAGCCAAAGAAGCAGTCTGGATCAAAAAGTTCATAACCGAACTAGGAGTGGTGCCTAGCATTGTTGATCCAATTCCTTTATATTGTGACAACAATGGAGCCATTGCGCAAGCAAAGGAACCACGGTCTCATCAGCGATCCAAACATGTTCTCAGATGCTACCATCTCATAAGAGAAATAGTAGCTAGAAATGATGTGAAAATAGAAAGGGTTCCCACAGATGACAATGTGGCGGATCCCTTCACTAAAGCACTTTTCCAGATAAAGCATGATCACCATATAAATAGCATGGGTCTAAGACATATGAGTGATTGGCTCTAGTGTAAGTGGGAGATTGTTAGAGAGTATGCCCTAGAGCCCATGTAATAGGGATGTTTTTCATATGTATGAAATTTATATTCTTAATAAAAGACATCATTCATTTATTAATGCTGTGTTTGAATACATGAGTTTGTAAATCTTAAATTAATAAATGAAGTCCTAGATATTATAAATACAGTGCAAAGGCAATCATGAAGGTGTTCATGATGTGAGATGTCTATCGCATGCAAATGTGTTAATATCTAAATATCCCTAGTCATAGAATTAACAAGATAGGACATTGTTAATTCGGACAGACTAGCACATGTTATGCTTCTTGAATGGTTCAAGCAATGGTTCTCATAATTGTGATTATGGATGATAATCAAAGCTAACATGTGGATGCTTGTTAGAGGAACAAGTTCATTGGAGACCTGCAAAGAGAATCCTCATATGGATATTAAATCTATGTCAGTGAGGAATCTCTTCATAGCGGTTGTGCAAGTATCCTTAGACTTGAGATCACCAAAGTTATCTTAAGTAGCAAGTGGTATACTTTGACTCCATAACTGATTACTTCCAACTGGGAGTAAACATAGTTAGGAGATTGGGTATATCATGACCTACTTGAAGATAGTTGAGTGATTGACAAAGGATTCACCATCCCAGATTTAACAAGGGAAGTTATCTCGCATGATTCTATAATTGCCTTGTTCAAAGAATCTCTGGCCAGAGTAATATGCCGAGATGGATGGAGATCCATGAAGGGCATTTTAGGAACAATGGTTAAATTAATAGAACATACATAATTAGATTTATATGAGTTGACAGAAATCCATACTCAGAATCTAATTGAGATAAGAGTGGTGAAAGGAGTAATTGTACGGTAACTGTTTCTATGGAAGGGTACAGTCAAACCACATGACTTTCCTGACATTTGGGTAGTCATGATGCCTAGCTAGAGGCCAATCATGACTTGTATAATGATGTATCAAAATATCAATAGAGATTGATAAAATGATTTAAAGGAGTTTAAATCATGTGAGTTTTGAATAGAACTCACAATTACATATTATACTGCCAATATGGACAGGAACCCAATAGGTCACACACATATAGAGAATGGTAAAATGGTAAAATGACAAGGATAATAATATTTGATATTATTATAAGGGTAGAGAGGAGAATATGATAATAATTAATTAAAGAGTTTAATTAATTATGATCAAATAAAATTGTCCGCGGAACTTTTGAGAAATATTCTGTAAATTGGACCTAAATGAAATAATGTATTTCATGATTAATTATTATTGTCTTATAAGTGTTATAAGACTACTATAAGTGTTATAGGACTGATATAATAATTAATAGGACCATTGGAGAAATTATAAAGGGCCAAAGGAATGAAGAAGTTGGAGGAAGCCCTCCAGAAGAGGGCTACACGCCAACTCCAAACAGAAGGGTTTGGAGGGCTTTTTCTTGGACCAAATTAATTTATATATGTTACATAAGTGTTATGGAACTCAAATATTTAATTTGGTTGGATTTGGAATCCATTTGGGTATTTAAATCCAATTAGATGCACAAAGGGCCTAGTTTGTGGATTTTGTGCATGGTCTTTTATGAAAAGATTTAATTTAGATTTAATTAAGCCCAAATGATTATAATTAATTCCAGAGGCCCAATTAATAATTCTCCAGCAATTTTAAAGAGCCCAATCTCATTAAGGAGTTGGAATTTTAACCTAACTATAAAAGGCCAACTAATGAGAATTAGGGTTAAGTGATTAAAACAAAAGGAAAGTCTTTTCTCTAAAAAACTCTCACCCTTTTGCGCCACTTCCCAAGCTAGCTCTTGGGAATTTCGGCCAGCCCTAGTTGAACACCAATTTGTTGGTTCAATTTACCCCTCTCTAGTGTGGATTACTCATTGGAGGTGTTCGATTTTGGACACTGTGGTTTGCGACAACCCGGTGCGAAGTAAAATCAACTGTTCAACAAAAATCAAAGGTGATTTTTCTTATTCTCATATAGTTATATTGTGTATTCATGGCAAGATCAGATCTAATGGTTAAAAAATTTAAAATTCCGCTCATGTATGTGATGCATGTAACCGTTAAATTCCAACACAATCTCAGTTACTACAGTAATTATCTCATCAACTAAATTTATTTACCTTTATATCATAAATAGTTGAATGTACTGACATGAGTATATATATACTTTCAATATCACTTAACTAGCATTCATTAATTTTTATAAAATACCTGTATAAGTAATTGAGTATTTAAATTAACAATACAATTATATATAGTTATTATATTAATAAAATTTTACCAATATATGTAATTATATATGTATATAATCACCTTAGCAATTACTTTTATTTTTTCCAGTATCATTCGACTAATATTTATCTATTTTTGCATAATATCTTTATGACTAATTGAGTATACAAATTAATAATATATTTATATACAATTATTATATTAATGAAATTTTACCAGTTAGTATAATTATATATGTATATAATCACCTTATCAATTAATATAATTATATGAGTATATAATCACATTAACAATTAATTTCATTTCCTTCAGCATCACTCAACTAACATTTATCTATTTTTGCACAATACCTATATAAGTAATTAAGTATTTAAATTAATAATATAATTGTATATAATTATTATATTAATAAAATTTTATCATTTAATTTAATTGTATGAGTATATAATCACCTGTGTAATTAATTTTATTTTTTTTTCAGTATCACTTGTAACACCCTTAGTTCAACTATGATTTTCATAAATTGCCTCCTGATCTTCGTCACATGTACATGCCATTCCGCACCTTATTCACTGCATTTTCAGTACCTATCCCTGCGCGTAGTCAAATAACGATATGCTAAGCAATATTGTTGCCTAGTGGTGGATAAAATTACACAAAATTTCATTTAAATAACTTATTATTTCTTTCATTCTTTAATTGTGCAATATTATTGTTGCTTCAAACTTTCTATTTAACTCTGGCTGGCCCTATATTTTTATCCTTTCAGTTATTGCTATTTGACTTTATTTTCTTTTTTTGTTACTATCCTTTTATATCCATTATTCATGATTCCTTATTTTCTACTTAACTATCTTATTCTACCTATTTCTTTTGTCTCTTACTGTATGAAAATTTTTGTTCAAACCCTTTCAATCTTTTGTTTTGGCTGTTTCACTGTTGTACTATTTGTTATCTGATTGCTAATATCCTTATACTAACTGTCACAGTTTTTTACTATTTTCCTGTTTGGCTTTAGATTTCACTTGTTTTTACTTATTACTATATGTTTGATTTTACCTTTCTGTTTAATATTTCTATCTTTTTACTGTTTGGTCTTTAATATCTTTATTTCAATATTTGATTACTTTTACCCCTTTGCATCGAGGACTAAATTGTAACACCCTTAGTTCAACTATAATTTCCATATATTGCCTCCTGATCTTCATCACATGTACATGCCATTCCGCACCTTCTTCACTACATCTTCAGTACCTATCTTGTGCATAGTCAAACAATCATGCACTAAGCAATACTGTTGCCTAGTGGTAGATATAGCTACATAAAATTTCATCTATATAACTTATTATTTCCTTCATTCTTCAATTGTGCAATATTATTATTGCTTCAAACTATCTATTTAACTTTGGCTGGCCGTATATTTTAATCTTTTTTATTATTACTATTTGACTTAATTTTCTTTTTCTGTTACTATCCTTTTACATCCATTATTCATGCTTCCTTATTTTCTACTTAATTATCTTATTCTACCTATTTCTTTTGTCACTTACTATGTGAAAACTTCTGTTTAAACCCTTTTAACCTTTTTTTTGTTGTTTCACTGTTATACTATTTACTGTTTGATCGCTAATATCCTTGTACTGGTTGTCTTGTGATTTCCTCTCTTTTTACTGTAAACCGTTGTTTGTTGTCCTTATTATAAGAGGATTCGCGATCCTTTTCTATCTCTATTCAAAATATGATAAGTAATTAATGTCTTCTTTTATCTTTATACGACCCTTGCTTGATGTATATGTCTGAAGCTAATCAGTATTTTAATAACTAATACTATTTCCCGGACTATAGTTAATACTATACCCATGAGAGAGTTGGGGTCCCAAAATCACTGGTGTAGCAGACTCGCCATCATCTATGCAAATGTATAATGTGTAATCGTACGACAATATGAATAGTTAATGTATAGATGTACTGTATGATAGATATGTCAGCATGAATACATTGTGTGACTATTTGACTGACTATCTGTAGATGCCGTGTATTTGTCTGTGTGATTGTAAAATGAAAATTTATATGCAACCAACTAAATATCGAACTAGTGGTGACGTGTGCTAACTAGATTAATGAGAGTAACTAGTGAGAATCGTCTCACTAACTGTCAGACTGGCTAGGCCCCACTCTTATTATTATTATTATTCTACATTTCTCTCCCTCTTACCTAAATCTAAAGCTATAACTATCACCTGAAATGTAACACCGTATATCCGATCGGTTAAAAGACCTAGATATCAGATGTTACACTCGGGTTTAGATTTCTTAAAGTGGATCAAAATAAATTTCTATCTAAAAGCCTTATTACTTGACAAGCTACTGTTCATTTGATAAAAATTTTGGAAGATTTCCCTATAATTCTTTAAAAATTTCCTAAAAAGAAAATACTCAAAACACTTCTATTTCATCTCTCATTTGAACTCTAACACAAAATGTTGCCTTTCCTTCGATATGTCAAACTCAAAATTTAACAAAAATCTTAAAACATAGCACTTCTCGATACATTTTACAATACCAATATCCACAAAAATTTATAAAGAATTTATATCTCCAAAACACAGTATACGCAAAATATCAAATGTGCAACCACCTCAAAATCCTTTCACTTTTTTGTTGTGACTGGAATTTTGTTGTAGATCTACCTTTAACTAACTTCAACCACTTTCTTCAAACCTACGTGTGAAAAATCAAATCATGCGCTAAGCGTATTGCTTAGTGGTATTCAAGCAATTCTATTTTTCCAACGATATAAAATAGTTAACTAAAACATATTGAGAATGTCATAACTTATCGTACATAAATATTTGATTTACTTTTAAATAGAAAGGTCATAAATCTTTTGCAAGAAAAAGAATATAAACATAAATAGCTTGCATTTTATTCATTTTCTCAATTAAAGTTTAAGTAATGTTATAGTAAAATAAAAATAAGACTTATTAAATTAATGACTTAATAATTATGTCTTTTATGTGCCCTAAACAAAATCCAGTGGAATCGTATGTCGAGATGGATAAACGAAAATTAAATATAGGACCGAGGATCTCGAAATCATGCGGTCCATTCAACTTTATATTTTTTTATTGACATTCATAATTGATGTATATATATTAATATACATGTATATATGGACCTTAGAACCACAACCTGTTAGTGGTTATACCGTAGGCCATACGTTTGGTTTTTTATGTAATATCACATTTCATTTTATAAAATTGAATTTTCTTCATGTTATTATACACTGCAAGAAATTACACTTTTTGTGATGCAAAAAAAATATCATAAAAAGATTCATTTTTGTCACTAAAAGAATAAAGTGATGAATTTTCATCGTCATAAAGATCGTCACAGTATGCGCATAATAAAAAGTTTTTTGATGATTTTATTTATTTTGTCATTGTAAGTATCATTTTTTTGTGACGAAAATAATTATCATCACATTAATTTCATACTTTTAATGACAAAAATAATGTCATAAATAAAATTTTATTTTGTCACATAATATTGTTTGTCGTCACAAAAAAAATAATTTTTTTATGATAAATTTAAAATTCGTCACTAGAGTAAGTATTTTTTATGACGAAAATATGTTTGTAACCAAAGCTATTAAATATTGACTACATAATTATTATCACAAATAAAGGTAAATTTTGTCATATAATAATTTATATTATCACTAAATTTAATACTTTAAATAACGATAAATAATTTTGTCATTAATTTAATATATATTAATGATGAATATAAAATGTCGTAATATTGATATATTATGTATTGTGACAATAAATATGAATTAAAATAGTTGTCATAAAAAGATAATTTTAGTGAACTTTTTATTGTCATTTAATGAAACACCCTAAACCACATCTTTACTATATATAATGCAATCTACGTCATTTTATCCAAATAATCATATAACTAATATACTAATCAGGACTTTCACATCTTTCCTGTACATTTAAATTTGAATAAGCATATTGACTTCATATGAAATCCTAATATCTTAATAATTATACTATATCATCATACTTTAGCCATTTTTCTTTCATGTGTATCCTTCAGCATTTCAGCACATTTATATGAAGTATTATAGCTTCTAGATGCATGCATAAACCAGCATTCTCACTATGAGCTTATTACAAACTTCATTTCCATATAACTTACATATACATATATTACAACCCTTATACATATTAAACATGTAAGGAACTAAACAAGATTTATCAAAAGTTTCCTACATCCACTTTTATAGACTGGTGTTGGCCTGTCCTGATGCAGAAATAGTTCCTATGCAAAAGCCTTGACTACCAAAACCTACACGGATCAAAATAACCCGTGCTAAGCTATACAGCTTAGTGGGGATTCTAAACATGAAAGATAACCACTCATAGTGGTCGTCAAAAAAATATAGGATATTCAAAACAATTGAATAATAATAATACTTGCATAACAAGATAACCCTTCACAATTTATTCAGCATACTTGAGTTCATACAATTCAATATGAGATATGTATATAATATAAATAGATACCAATACATGTTTAAGAAACCACTGTTAAACATGATAAATCATATATCAGATGCATAGTTCATACTGTGATTCACTGTGATACATTATTGTTTTACTTTAGCCTGCTTAAGTTCTAAGAGTGGATAACGGGATCGGTGGATACCGAGGGTATCAAAACTATGGATATCCGAAGATATCAAAACTATGGACCCATCAGGGCCAACTGTACGATGGACCGGTCAAAGACCCATACGAGGGCAAGTAACAACCATAATGGCTGTGCAAGATCCAACAGGATCAATTATACTGTGGACCTAAAAAGGTCGACTGTGGCAGCTGCAATATCCCTATAGGCGCCTATCTATCCACAATTGAACTATAACTGCAGGCAAATTCTATTTAATCTTTCCTTCATATATCATACTTGCACTTATAGTGTTCATTTTGCACATGTATAATCATATGATAGCTACATTGTTACTATGACATAACTGCATATGTAAGTTCATTTTATGATACAATTACTTTTTATATACCATCATTAGATATCTCATATTAGCATAATCATGATATGTTAATCAAGTAATGCATCATACCTATTCAATTGCTCATACATTCATATACATAATCATAAATGTACATACCTGTAGATACATTCGCTTATAGTAGGCTTATTCTTATAAGCATGTTGATCAATGTGCATACATTTATCATTAATCAAATCATGTAATATACAAATATCAACATGTTTCCTATTTCATAGCATAGGTATACATTCATAGGCAATTTCCAATGTAAGTGATACAAATTTATATACACACGAGTATATGACTCTCGTATACTTGCATTCTAGGTCTATTTTGTTCAGTCATATGTGCAACACATGGGGGTAGTCTAATATACTGATAAAGGTGAATAAAAAACATAGTTATGGGCCAAAATCATGCTGTCGCGCTCGCGGCAAGTGTCGCGCTCGCGACAGTATGCTTGGCCATACGAGTTTTTCACCCTGTCCCCAAAATCCTGCAAACTGCTTAATAATTTGCTTTTGTACATCATTTTTGACACACTAAAAGGCCTTTTTAGAAAACGTTGTCTTCTACAAAGTTGTAGATATACATTTCTAGTTTCTAGAACATCAAAAATATTTTCAATATCATTTCTAGAACTCGAGATATGTTGAAATTACTAAAGACTGTTCATCATAGTAGGCTACACAGAATTTCCGATTTTCAAGTGAAAATTAGGCAATGTTGTAGGCATTATTTGACTTCGTTTTCTTCATAGAAATTGTAGGTTTTGAGGTCTATTTTAAGTAGGAATTAACTCCTTGTCATTCTGATCAATTTACAATCAATTATGAAGATTTTACCTCAAGCTGTTCAAAATCGGATTCAAAGATGTATCTAATATTCAATCTATGTAGGGATAATTTAAAGGCCAAATTAGTACTATTTTTCAACTACACTATTATACCTAAATCTCGTATGAAACTATCAAAATTCATATAGCTTTTAAATTAAGGTCACGAACTCATTTTTATATCTAAATTACAGTCAGTTGTTTAAGCAAATCTTCATGCAATACCTATTGATACAAAGTCTAAATTCATATCTCATTTCCATTGTTTCATCTATCACACATAAAGACCTTGTTGATTCAATTAACAATCACTTGCATGCATGGAGAGTACCATCCCATACCTTGGCTGAACCCTTTATCACCCTAGCTTTCAATCCCTTGCAATATCCTTCCCTTTTTTCCTTCTATCTTCCTCTTCTCCTTAGAGTTATGCACTTAATTGCCTTAATTAACCATCAAGATTTGTCACTTAAATTTCTTGAAGACTCAAAGACTTTGTATGAAAATTGAAAGGAATTGAATCTCTGGTTTTTCCTCTCACCATTGCCGACCACACCACACTCCCTTCTCACTTTTCTCTTTCCATCCACTACATTTCAACTTATATAATAATAAGGCAAATTCCCTAAATGATCCTTTCATTTTATTGCATGATGCCAAGACTTCCCACCAAATCTTGCATGTCACAATTCATTCCCACAAGCTAGTCTATTCATAATTCAACCCCACCAATTAACCTCTTATTTACATTAACCTCTCCACTATTCTTAAATTCTCAATTGACCCCATTAAAATGTCATAATTACCAATTTACCCCAAATCAATATTTATACTCCAATTAAACCCTCAATTCAAATTACATCACACTAATCAATTTATTTTCCATGCCATTAAAATAATAAAAATGTCATTTATCCCTTAACAATTTATTTATACGAATTTCTCATTAAATTCTTAATCTTAATCAATTAAAACTCCTCTCAAAACATGAAATTTAATTAGGGTCATGTAAGGGGTCTCACATTTAATACTACTTTTTAATGACAATATCAATGTCGTATTTGTAAAATTTATATTTTCATTTATGAACTAATAAGTCAACAAAATGTGACAAATATAATTGTCACATATATACTGCACTAAAAATATACATTTTGAGCAATGCTTGTACTTTCCTTTCGATTTTCCACCATTATTTTGACTTGCCGGTATGAAATCAAACTCATTCCATATAGAAGAAGACAGTCATCATCTTTTAGAAGTGGTTTCAGCAAAAGTGCTAATACTCTCATCTACACTACCAATGCTAAAATTCATTTCATAAACAATTGCAAAAAAAAAAAAACAAGCATAAGTACGAAAAACAAATGCAAATTAGTAAGCCAAGTTATTTCTTATTAATATATGGAAGCTATATATATATATATATATATATATATATATATATATATATATATATATATATATATATATATATATATATATATATATCATTAATATTTAATATATATGGAAGCTAAATACACTTTACATCAACAAGCTTTAGCTACGCATTACTGCTGTGAATATAACATTTGAAGATGAAGCTAAATTTAATGTAACGTAACCCACAATCAACTGCTGAATACCACAAAGATTTTGATTTTTAGGGGATTAGTATATTTTTGACCAACAATATTTGATGAATAATTATATTAATTAGTAAGCAAATCAACATAATTACCATTTATGTTAATTAAACAAAAAATAACAAAATCCTATACGCTGACCCTAATGGTATAATTAATAAGGCATACTTGAAAAGTATAAACCTAAAAAATACTATTAATAGAGATAATGAAAAAAAGAGAGAGAGAAATTAAAAGAAAAAAGGACAAGACTGCAAATATTATTATACATAATTAAAGAAGGATAAGACTACAAATATATTAGCCGAGGTCACAATTATAATAACTAAATTTCAATGACATGCATGCAAGGATTTTATACTATGAAACCTAGTAGTATATAAGCTCATTCAAGTAGTGAAATAAAGAAACCATTGGAGATTTAAGGATACATATATTTGTTATTATTATATAGTTTGCATAGGCTTGAACACTGTATTTCACTATTTCTCCTAAAGCCCACCAGCACATGAGCAATCTCTAAATTTTTGATGTTTTTCGTGATCTTCTTGGTGTATGAAAAACAATATAAATGAACGTAAATGAAAAGTAAAGTTGTAATTAAAGGGAGAACATGATTCAAGGACAAGTTTATAGGAAGTGATGAGGGATAAGATTAGTTCACAACTCCAGTTAGAGTACTTTGATTGAAATGGGATGCACTGAAATATACCTTTTCAGAAATGATCTAGCAAATGGTGTTTGTAAGACATGAACAATGACTACCTCAGCTGGATAGATAAATGTTTTCTCATACTGAAATATTTGATCCATCGCTCCTCTATGATCTCCCTTTAGAACAACAAGAGATTTTACAAAGTGATTCTTAGGTAAGTTCTTTAGACAATATCTTGTGAGTCAGGTTAAGAATGCAAATGTACATAATAACAAATAAATCAAACAAACAACTTAAAATATATTTGTTTGACAAGATCATTTGGACAACGTCCTGTGAGCCAACCATGCATTCCATATGGAGAACCAATCATTGGAAAATAATAATAATAATAATAAGACAATGTAAGGCACAAACGTGGGATCCATGTTAATCACTGTTGGCTGCCACTAATATTAAACTCCAAAATAAAGATTAAAATCTCCACGAGAATTAACTTTAACTCGTTACAGATCATGAATAGCATAGGAGAATTGTAGCTTTTGACCCATAAAAGCAGACAGAGTACACTCATTTCCAGAATTTCGACATCGTCAACTGGCAAAATGATCATATTTCCTAACATAGCATTTCTAGTATTTGATTCCACTAATTGTTCCACCAAATTTCCAAATTAACTCAATAATATATAGATTTAACAATTTCTCGAATTTTTTTTCAAAATCCCTAGATCTAAAACTTCTCCCTGTTCTCTAAATTCTTCCAATAATTTATTAAATAAATTATTAATGGAGCTTACCTCATGAACTAACTAGGAAGAGTTGCAGTAAAGGGGCTGAAATCTTGAAGAACCGAACAGGGGATGAATAAGAAGGCGAAAAAAGGAGAAGGGAATGACCCTGTCGTGGCGAGAAGGAGAAAATAAGGGGAAGAAGATGATGCCGACAAGGCTGCTTAAGTAGAGGTTATGACAGCAATGCAACGAGTTAACGTGACTGAAGAGGAGGCGTAAGAGAGAGAGAGAGAGGAAAGAGGGGCGGTGAGGAATAGGGGGAAGAACTCGATAGTTCCTTTATTATTAAATTATTAAATAATTAAATTTCATATATAATTCATTTATTTTTTTGTAAAACAATAGATGACAAATTATTTTGGTCACTAAAAATTTATTGGGGATGAAACTATATTGTATCACATAAAATAATTTATCATTAACATAATTTAGCTTCCGTAAATTACTACAATTTTATCACAATCAATTTTGACAAAATATCATAATCACAAAAAATAATTATTTCAGTGATAAACTTATATTTTGTTATAATATATTCAATTTTTATGGCATATTTCATAGTTGTTTATCATAAATTCAATTATTTTTTACAATATTATTTATTTATCTTATATTAATATTACAACCAATTATGATAAAATATTATTATTATCACAAATTCATTGTGCAAGTGACGAAATTATATTTCGTCACAATATATTTATTTTTGTGATATATTTATTTATCATAAATAAAATTATTGTGATGAAATAATTTTATCATTACTAATTTATTAAATTGTGATAAAAATAATTTGTAACAAAAAATAAATATTTCATGACGAATTTTTGTATCACAAAATATTAATTTTTGTTGTTAAATTTTTTTCTCCAAAAGAAAATGGGTGAAAATTTTTTCTTCATATCAAAGATGACAAAGTTATATCTCGTCACAATATATTTATTTTTTATGACATATTTATTTGTCATAAATAAAATTATTTAATTATGACAAAAATAGTTTGCCGCTATATATTCATTTTTTGTGACAAATTAATTTTATGTCACTATTTTATTTAATTATGACAAAATAATTCATCACAAAAAATAAATATTTTGTGACGAATTTATATATTGTAATAAGTTATTATTTTGTCATTAAATTTTTTTCCTCCAAAAAATAAGATGGAAAAGTTTTTCTCCTAAACAAAAAATAACGAAAGATATTTTTCATCACAAAATTAATCTATTAGTGACGAAAATTAAAACATAAATTGAAGTAAGATAATTTTATCACATTAATAAATAGTATGATGACATTTTAAAAAATTCATCATTATAAGTTATAATTAACGATGAAATTTTATGCTTCACTAAAAAATTTATCACAAAAAGTAAAATTTCTTGTAGTGATATTTTGGCATGTTCGAATATAATAATATTTTTAAATAACAATTTAATGTTATTTTGACTATCGCTAGTTATTTATCATTAAAGAAATAATGATAAATAAAAAGTATGAGTTTGATTGATAATCATGGGATGATTATATATGGTGATATAAATCAAACTTGTAGGTACTTGTTAGAGAATAGAGTACTGGATTGATCCGCTATGAGATACTACATGGGTTAATGTCATTGGTGATCTCATAATAGTTATGTTATTAATCCTTAGACCTGAGATTATCATAGTATCCTACATGAGAAACATTATATTTTGATATAACTAAATATTATCTTTAATTGGATAATAATAAATGTTATGATTGTACATGATGATAATCATGTAGATGATAGTGAATAATCAAGATGAAATTTGTCCCTTTTTTATGAGAGAAATATCTATTGGACCCCTCGATAAGTAGGACTGAGAAATGCATGGCCGTGCTCAAATGAATTAATGGAGCGATTAATATCATTTGATATTATCAGTCTACTTAGTGATCGAGAAATCATATATTTGAACTATATAAGTTTGACATGGATCATGACTTATGTTCAAATAAGATATATGTGACAAAGGGATTATAACATGTTTTATAAGGTTAAAATTAAATTATCGATATTTGTATTATTTGGATAGTCGTAATATCTTGCTAGATGTTGCTTATGACTTATGGATCCATGATGGGATTAGGGTCCATGACCAATATAATATGAATCTATTTGGTCACATATATGGAATGTGATGAATGGACTCACGGTTAATTCGGACATTTCGAATTTTATTTTATGAAAAATTAAAATTAAAAATAAATAATTAAATATTAATTAGGGTTAGGCCAACTATATATATATATAACCCTAACACACACAAAAAGAGAGTGAATGGTCACTTTGAGAAAGTGAAGAGAGAAATTCATTTTTTTGTAACCCTAGCCGCTAAAGGAAGGAGCTAGCACCCCAGGCAAATTCGTTCCTCGCATTCGAGTATGGATACTGGTAGAATGTGTTCATTTCGTGTGAGATAGCACCTATAAGACGATTTTATGCTTCAAGAGGTTAGTAATTGTTACTCTCTCTTCGTTGAATTAATTGGATTGCATGAATCTTGATGGGTTTTGTTTTTTTTCGCTGCATTTTACTTTTTTTTCCTATGTTGAAACCCAAAACAACCCACAACTCATATTAATTCCATTCACCAAATGAGCTCTCAGAGCTATTTAATCCAATCATCACATTGCAATGCAGTACTGGTATACATCCCTAATTGGCATGCCAACCTTATCCTATTTCTCTTATTCCTATCTAATTTTACTTAGGACAAGTATGATAAATTTTGTATTTTATTTCAGATATAATTCCAAACATATCAAAATTATATTCATTTATTAGCAACTTTACTCTTTAGTACCTCACATAATTTGGCCACTTAAGGAGTAATTCCTTAATGTCATTTTTTTCCATCAAATAATTTAATTATGTTCAAGCAAAGCAATATCTCATTAATTACTCATTATACATAATATGTGTAAATATAGAAATTATCAACTTATACCTCTAAAAATTAATTTAAACATATCATACATTTTATTTAGACTTTAATTTAATATCTATAATATTAATTAAGCAAAAAATTCAACTCATGCTAAAAAAATTATGGATATAATCTATACTTTTAGAGAAAAATAAATTTGCTTAAACACATACCTATTTTTGTTGTCAATTTCTTTAATTTCTACTTCAAAAGCCTTAATTCATCAGCTATCTTTCACTTCCTTTCCTCTCCTACTCATCTCACTTTCTTTCTCTACACAACCCATAAATTTAACGTAAATCTTCAGCTAAAATGATATATAATTAGAAATTAAAATGATTTTACTTAGTTATGTACTCTAATTTCTCTATTAATTCAAATAATAAGTTAAATTCCCAAATTTTTGTCTAATTCTTAAAATACCTAAATCTAAAATTTCTTCCTATTTTTTAAATTCTTCCCAAAATTCATTAAATAAATGAGTAAAAGAGATTACCTCATAAAATAATGGAGGACACTTCGGCCAAAGAAGCAAAATACAAAGAGGAATTGAAGCAAGAAAGAAGAAAAAGAAGAAAGAAAATAAAAGAAAAACATAAACAAAAAAAAAGAAATGAGGATCGTGTCTCCTGGAATAGCAAAGGAAAAAGAAAGAAAAAGGAAGGCCAAAACAACGTAGTTTTGGCAAACTTTTAATTTGGTCCTATAAAATTTCGTTTAAGCCCTCTAACTTATATATTTTTTCAATTCAGCCTAAAATAAATAATAAATTAACTTTTAACTCTCTTTTTTTACTCTCATTATGTTATATTTATGTTCTTACTAAATCTAAACAAAAATTGAGTCAGTCCGATTATTGTTCAGGTAACTCAAAGTTGGGGTGTTACATAAATTATCAAAGGGGATAGGTAAACAAAAATCTTAAGTTTGCTTTTTCCTTATGGCATGTACATGTGTTACTTTCAACTTTTCTCTACTTTTATATACCCACTTCTATCTTAGAATCACCTAAACCTTGCTTTAGTACCACTAAATTATAACACCCTTAGCTCAACTATGATTTCCATATATTGTCTCCTGATCTTTGTCACATGTACATGCCATTTTGCACCTTCTTCACTGTATTTTCAGTACCTATCCCCACACGTAGTGGTGGATTAAAAGTCAAATAAAGTCAATGGGATCAAATTAAAAGTCAAACAAGGTGAATAAAAGATCAAGACTAAAATATAATTGTATAATTAATGAGGAATAATAAAATATTTATCGAGTAAAGATAGAATATGAAAGTAACTAAAGAAAAAGGAAAAAATTCAAATTAAAATAAGATAAGTATGAAAATATATTGTCAGGGACTAAATGAAAGTTGGACGTCTAAGGTAATCGAAAGATAAATAGCATAATTAGGATAATAAAAGATTAGATTGAATTAAATGGTGAGAAATTGCAATAAAAGGAAGTAAAATGATAATTGATCCTGGCATAAAGTAAAGTTAGGAATGAACTTCAAATTAAGGAATAAAAGGAAAATAAAAGATACAATAAAGAGAATAAGAGTGGAAAGTAGAAAAGTCAAAAGACAATAAGGTACAGTTAGAAAGAACGGTAAAAACACAATCAAGTGAATAAAAATGGAAAGATCAACAGAGCAATGAAATACAGACAGAACAAAAGTAAAAGGATATAGTAAGGTAAAGTATATAAAGGTAGAAAGGTGAAAAGGGTAATAAAGTACAGACAGAAAGAAACAACATGGAAGTTAGATAATTTGGTATAAACAGGATAGAAATATAAGTGACCAAACAAGTGAGACAATAAGGAAGAAATTGTTATTCTGATAAACAAAATAATTTAAGGAGTGAAATGAAGAAAAAAAATGAATTATTGATCTGAATTGTGAAAGAAAAGAATAAAGGGGTAAAACCGTAAATATAAGGAAAGAAATAATACGAAAAAGTCAAATAAATTGACAATAAAATAGAGAAGTAAATTAAATGAACCATAAGTTTGATTGTCAAATGAGAGAACAAAATGAACATAAATATAATTTTTATAAAGGCATTCGTATCTTTTCTCATTTTGTTATCTTTATGACATCTTATTGGCTTAATTACTTATTCTTTTTTCTTTCTTTTATTATAATTACTGTCTCACCCCTAGTGATAGCCAGTGAAAATTCTCGAACCGGATATATGGGACGAGGACTGTCAGGCTGAATGTGAGGTGACTACATTAAGGATAGCCAACCTCAATACTGTCTGGATGTGGGGGAAAGGTCTCTCTATACTATTTGTCTATCTGTCTGGCATTCTGTCTTTCTATCTATCTAATTCTACTGCGGTATATGTATCCCTATGGCTAGCCATTATATCTTAGGGTCATAGATTGTGCACCATGCACTAAAGGCAATTGTTTACTTTATATTATGTTGACTTTATACTTTAATTCTCAAGGTACTATCATTATGTATTCACATGCACATCTCAATTTTCCTATACATTTATTCTCATCACATATAATTACATAAATACATGTAAACAACATGTAAATATCAATTAAACATAATATTTTCATTATACATCCCATTCGGCCAACATACATTATCTACCATATTACATTTTTTATGCTTTATTTTATGCCATTTGACCGGTTTCTAGCAAGTGTACTAGATCGGCTAGTAATATAGGGAAATTAGATTAAGACCCCAATTATCGTACCCAAGGGAACATGGATTGCTAAGGATAATACCTATATATGAATTAAATTAATTCGAGATTGTTTCCCAAATGTTTTCGTTTTAAAAGCAAAATTTAAATAAAAGAAACAATTAAACAAAACAAAAGCTAAAACATGAATTAAAAACAAAATAATAACTGGAATTCTTTTGCTAAAGAAACTATCCACCTTAACTTTCATTGTAATGACTTAAATTCAAAGAATAATACCAATAATTATGAAGAATTTAGATAAATAAACCCAGATAACTTTATTCAAGATTATCATTCCAAGCATTAAACTCCCTTATTCAGAACAATTTAATACTTGGCATAAAAGTCTGAATTAATCCTCCTAGATGTCTATTAAAGCCTTTCTCAAGAGATTCAACTTTCACCTATTCTTAGTTCTTCCTCTCTTAGTATTAACCAATAAAATTCATACATAATCATTTCATATTTTGGATAATAATCATGCATAAACATTAAAGAGCCAACCCAAGAACATGCAAATCATTAACTATGTCAAAACCAATCTTTAGTTATTTATTCAATAAACCAACAATCAATCTCAACACAATCAAAGATAAGAATATGCTTAAAACCAAGGAATAATCAATCGATATTGAAATTAAGCTCAAAACAAAGTCATGATAATGAAAATTCAAGATTTCAAGAATCCATTAGCAAAAGAAGAAAAACTACTTCCTAAACATGTTTAAAAACTAAAACAAAGTTGAAGAACTAAAACAAAATCAAAAGAAAAACAAAAACAAAAATAGAAAAAACTAGAGAAAGAAACAAGTAAAACTAAAACTAAAGCAATTAATCTCTTCTAATCCTTCATTCCTTAATTCGATCCCATTCCTCCTTTCTTTGGTGTTAGAGTTGTCTATTTATAGGCAAAATATTTTGTAGAAGCCTTCTAAACTTCCCAAATTGGAGTAGGAGAAGAATCCTTCTTGAATTGGAAAAATTGAAATCCTTCGCTTCATGGGAGTCTTCATCACGTGGCCACGTCCTTCCTTTGCAATGGAACACATGGTCACGTGTTCCTTGAGTCTTCCTTCACACGTGGCCACGTGTGGATTATGCCTTCCCTCACATGTGGTCACGTGTCTCCTTTGGTATTCTTCATTTATTCTCTCACGTGGCCATGTGTTGCTTTTCTTCTTCATTTCACGTGGCCATGTGTTGCTTTTCTTCTTCTTTTCACGTGGCCATGGATTTCCTTAGTACCAACTTCACGTGGCCATGTATTAAACTTTTGAACTTCACGATAATGTCTTAACATGAATTTTCCAAATTTACAGTTTTGGCCCAAATCTTTGCCTTTTTTGCAATTAAGTACTTTTTCTTACAAATTAACCCTGAAAAATACTAAAATTTACAATTAACTCCAAAAACACAAAATTAACAAATTAAACCTAATTAACACAAGATTAACTTAATTAAATACCTAAAAACATACTAAAAACATCATATAAATCACTATTATCACCATTCACATTTTTAACATTAATTTATGTAATTATATGCTAATTAATACTTATTTTACCTTAATATCATTTCATTATATATGTAAACATCATTATGTTTCATACAAAATTTCCTATACATATATTATTTCTAACTCAATTCCATCATAACATATTTATTTACTACTATAATACTAAAATTACAATTAATATCTTATTAATTATCAAAATATCATTTTATTTCCCTTAAGAGACAATTCAGCCTCACTTAATTTCCTCACTAAATGTTGATTTCTTCCTCAATTCTTATAGTTACATATTGTAAATTTCATACTAAAATTCAAAACCTAAATGAAATAGAGTGTTGTTTGTATCTACTTACCTTAAATCTCATTCTTCACTTCATCATCCTCTATTTCCATGCCTTAAACCCATAAAATAACTTCCTCTAAAATTTTTCCTAAAGTGACTAAATCTAACAAGGCAAGAAATCATCATTTTCTTGCTTTCTTAATTCAATATAATCACATAAACATAATCTATTTCTCTTACCTCAATTTTGATACATAACTTTTGTTTCTTGATTTCTATCACTTTCTTCATTTCAATTGAGCTCATAAGACCATCACCAATGAAAAGTGAGGTTGGAATTTACTTAGGAAGGTTTAATTTGGTGGCATGGAAAGAGAAAATAGAAGAAAATCTCTTAAATGGGAGAAAAAGGTCATTATACCATGGAAAAAAGGAGAAGCGACATGAGAATTGCTGAAAATTCTGGAGAGTGACAGATTTTGAAGGTATTTATAGGGCTGGTTTCGGCCAGATTCGGTTCAATCAAGTGATTGGACCTAATTTAAATCCAAAATTGATTTTAAGCCTATTTGATGCATTGTAAATTATTTCTCTCTCTTTTCAACCCTAAATTCACTTCTAATCAATTTCATATTTTTTAAAATAATAAATTAAGCATGCCCGTAAATTTTGATCTCATTCGGAGTTCATTTTTGGTCAGATTCAACCATGTTCGATGTTATCGTAAAATTTATTTTTTTACACCAAAATATTCTACATACAATTTTATGTAGATCTAGAAATTTTGGTAATTTTTAGAAGTAATTTGCTATTTTTAAATTTTCGATCAAATTTTGATCAAACATTTTATTGATACCAAGTAAAAACTTATCTGTCTGATTTAAGGTTCATTTAAACTCATTTTTGTCTCAAATTATACTACCAAACTCCATTTAATATTTATTTTTATAATCCGGTATCGATCCAAACTTCTCGCCAAATCACCCATCCTCGATTTCTCTAACCTGAGCATGTTTAACCTTTATATTTTTTCAAAATTTTTTATTCTTTTTAACTCCGTTTATTCCTAAAACTATCCTGAGGTTATCTTCCATGCTCTAAAATACGCTAAACATATCGGATGCCAGTTTTGGGTTACTGTTCATATACATGCAGGTTATTGTTTACTTATACGGCTATTGTTCACTTATACGGTACCAAGCATGTCAGATGTAAAATTTAGGGTGTTACATCACTCAACTAATATTTATCTATTTTTGAATAATACCTATATGAGTAATTGAGTATTTAAATTAATAATGTAATTGTATATAATTATTATATTAATAAAATTTTAACAATTAATGTAATTATATATGTATATAATCAACTTAGCAACTAATTTCATTTTCTGCCAGTATTAACTAATATTCATTTATTTTTACATAATATCTATATGAGTAATTGAATATTTAAATTGATAATCTAATTATATACAATTATTATATCAATAAAATTTTATTAATTAATTTAATTATACGAGTATATAATTATCTTAATAATTAATTTCATTTCCTTTTAGTACCACTCAAATAATACTATATGACTTTACAAATTAATAATATAAATTATATATAGTTATTTTATATAACAAAATTTTAGTTGTACATTTATAAATGATAAAGAAGAAAATTAAATTTTTTTGGAGGGAATGAAAAAATAGATTTGAAAATTTTTAGGAGGGAATATTTTTATTATGAGTTTTTAGAGGGAATTAAAAAATTAAATTAAGAAATTTATAGTTTTTTTAAAATATTAAAAAATAAATTACTTAAGGTAAAAAAATGAAGGAGAACAGTTGTCTTTTCCCTTTTCTTTCTTTGGAAAATTGTTGCATTTGTACTCTTTTAATATATTTGTACTAATCACATAGTAGAAACTGGTGATCCATAAAATTAAATTTTATTTCCATCTGATTTAATTTAGTTTTATCCACTAGTGTACACCATAAAAAAGTTAACTTATTAATTTCTTTGATCCATTTAAACGTGCTTGGTTGGTTATAACCATATGTAAAATTATTTATCCTTTCACATTTAAATGGTGTTTTTTTTTATTTTTTAATTTATTTATTAATACATGTTTGCTTATTTGATTCTCAAATAGAGTGTTATAGGTATTAATAATTTAATAGATACATGAACTAACAAATGACTGCTGTTGTCCATCTTAATTTCTTAAAACATGCAAAATTTTAAAAATATTAAATTATCCGAAATACCGAATTGTATTTTATTGTATTATTTTGTATCAGAAGAACCAAAAAACTGTACCGAACTGTACTAAATTATTTCGAATTTTCAACACAGTTACAACATTTAATTTTTAAAATATCCAAAATTTTAAAATAATATAAAAATTTGTAAATCCCCGAATTTGAATGTACTGTGTACACCACTAATATCAATAATGGGAGTCGATGATGAGAGAAATGAAAAATTTACTCTTCAGTTACTCTTTCTTTTTTAAAAAAAAATAAAATTTACTTTTATATACTTCCTTTTTACTCTTTCTCACACTCTCAGCATGCAAGTGTGTGTGTGTGTGTGTGTGTGTGTGTGTGTGTGTTTGTATATATATATATATATACACACACACACACACACCCCAAAAGTTTCAATTTATAAAAATAAAGTCTAATTGCTATTTTGGTTTACACGTTTTATTTTTGTTTTACTCAACTTTACAATTTTTAACCTATCATACATACTAGTAAATTCTTTTATCAAATTTCTATAATTATATATTTTCATTTTAATAAATATTTCTACTTTGATACATACATAATGGCCTACATTAGGAATAAAATCATGTTTTTAAGGCTGGACGTGCTAGCCTTTTAGGCCATATTTTACTTATGGACAATTTCTTTTCATATCATCATGCCCTCTTGTTTCTCCATCATATTTACCTTTGTAAATGCATTTTCTGGTTTAGGCTTGATCCTTCTTTGTGGTAGCTTCACTTCATAAAATAGTTAATGATTCTTGGAGGCAAGATGAAAAAGTGAATAGAGCATAATTTGTTTTTAGGTTCTTATTTCATTCAGAGTTTCAAACTTTTAACCTATTGAGCTTCAGTTTTTAGAGTCGGAACTTTTGGCCCTGAACCCAATTGTATAACGTATGTTATATTATGTTTACTAAATCTGTATAATTTTTAGTTAATTGCTTATGTTTATTTAAAAAAAAGGTTTTAAGCTTACAAAGGAAAAGGAAATGATTCTGTGCTGCTGCCTGATTGATTGGACTCCACTGATTCCATACAAATCATTTCATGGTTTTGATAGTTATTACCATTTCCATCTTCCCCTATCCTTGTTTCCCCTCCTTACCAAGAAAAATATTTCAAAGTCATGATTCGATTGGAATCGGGACTTGAAATTTTCTAAATTTTATTTTAATGAGTATTATTTTACAGAAACATTATTATTATTCAATGTTAGGTTCCATATCATACTAAATGATAACTATGAAAAAAAACATCTTCAAAGGCCCAATCAAGTTGGCCCAACAATACCTGGCATAGCCCAAGCCCATTAATGAAAGGGAGCAAGAGTATGAGCTGGAGAGACGAAATAAGAAGGCAATATCCGACCAGCTGATGTGACAGCACGTCTTGTCAAGCCCACCGACACACGCCAGTGCCTATGTGCTTTACCTGCTCCCCGTCACATCGCCATTTACCTACTTTCAATGTCAGTTATCACTCCCCAAGGTACTCAAGTACCTCTCCAAAGAACTCCTATAAATAGTTTGAAATACAATGGCTCCAGGTATTGACTATCTGAAATTCTCTCTCTTCATAAACACTTTTTCTCTAAAAGCTACTAGCTTAAGCTTCGGAGTGCTAATGCCTGGATCCGATCGGGCACTCCTTCTTACAGGTTTTTCCTATCCGATCGGATCGCCAGCTGCTCTCTCTCTTTCTCTATCTCTCTTTTATATAAAGTCAAAAATTACTTTATCATATGGTGCTTTCTTTGAGAGCCATGGAAAACTCAAGATCTAATGAAAATATAGCTTCTGGAGACCGTGATCCAATGAGTCAGGGCAAATCTGGCCCCTCGAGCAGAAGAGAGAGATCTTAGTGATTTCACTAAAAGCATTGTCCAGACACTAAAAAAGGGCAAAGCGCCCAGAACTTCTGAAAGAGGCCATGAAATGGACTTCATAGCCTAAGACTTTGAAAGAAGAAGGACTAAGGGGATCTCCATCAATGAGCCACGAGCTCATGATGTTAGAAGAGCAGGAGTCAAAACTCCAGGCATATACGATAGAGGAAAGGGGACAATATCATCGAGCAGAGATTCACCGCATATTCCCAGCAGATCCTCAACCTCATCCATTGGGGAAGACTTGTCCTTCATGTGCACGCTAAACTACAATCGCACGAAAGGGCGAAGAGATGAGCTCGCCTCAACGGTTGTAAGTAGGAAAGATAAATGGTTCAAGCAGAAACTCAAACAGTTTGGCTTGGCAGCTCCCAAAAAGGGCGCATTTGAAGGAAACACTTGCTACAATACGGCCTCCCCATTTTACAAGGAAATCACGGAGTCAGGCCTACCTCCCAGGTGGAGAGACGTGATAATGGACCGCTATACAGGTAAAACTGACCCTGCTACTTATCTTGCTGAATACCTAACAAAAGTGTAGGTGTACACCTACCACAAAAGAATTGCCTGTAGGATATTTCCTACCACTTTGGGAGGAGACGCCCTCAACTGGTTCCACGAACTTCCTTAGGAGTCAATTACTTCCTTTCGATAACTCAAGGAAATATTTATCACACGGTTCATTGTACAAACACAAGCGCTAAAATCCGTGAGTGATTTATGCAACCTTTATCAAAGACACAACGAAAGTCTTTGAGACTACATTGACAGGTTCCAAGCCACAATGTCGGAAGTAAGGAATGTGAGTGTGGAGATGGCATCCAATGCTCTGGCCAATGGCACTGCTGATCGGCTATTGTTTGGGTCGATCACTACAAGGCCCCCAACTAGCTTTTCTGATTTAATGGAAAGGGCTAAGCAGTACATTCAGCTGGACGATACCTTGAGGTCTAATCGGGACAGAAGGAGCAGTGTCATTGAAAGGCTCCAACACCTAGATGGATGGATATTTAACCGAGCTTCTATTTTTTATTGGCTCATAAGGAGTCTTGAGAGAGTCTCGATGTTAAGGAATTTAGGAAAAAGAAAAAAAATTGATCGGCTCAGGTCCTATCGAGGTAGCGGCTAGCAAACTCAAACCTTCACTCCACTCAATGCTGACCCGGCCCAGGTGTTGATGTGGATCAAGAAAAAGCACCAAAAAGTGAACTGGCCCAAAAAAATGAGCAAAACAAGCAGAAACACTCGGAATCGCAACAAGTATTGTGTGTTCTACAAGGATATTGGTCACACCACCGACGAGTGTTTCCAATTGAAAGAGGAGATTGGGCGACTTCTTCAAAGAGGCTGCCTTAAAAGGTTTGTAGGTCTGACCAGAGGGATAAGTCCCTGTGGACATATGGACCTAAAAAAAGACGATTCCAATGATGAAGATGACGACAAATGGCAAAATCCGAGGAATGCCAATCCTCACCGGTTGTATGTCGGTGTCATAAATATGATAGTTGGTGGATCATCCTACAGCGAAGACCTCTCCAGGAAAAGAAAGGGGAAAGGTGTTTATATCTCCCAAGCATCCGAACGGTCATCTTCAGTAACCATATCCGCTGAGGATGCACGGAACGTATTATTTCCCCATGAGGATGCCCTTGTCATCAGGGCTCGGATCAATAACTTTGATTTAAAGAGGATATTGGTGGACAATGGAAGTGTAGTGAATGTGCTTACCCTTCAAGCTTATAAAGCCATAGGATTGCCGGTCAGAGAACTCAAACCAAATGCCACACTATTGATCGAACTTCGCAATGCTATCGTTCCAGTGGCAGGATCCATTGACCTTTTCGTCGAGCTCGGCTAGGAAGCTATAGTCCACGTTTGCAAGGTAACTTTTATGGTCATTGATATAACATTTGCCTATAATGCCATTTTTGGCAGGCTTCTACTCTTTCAAACTGGAGCAGTTACCAGCGTACGATACATGGTGATGAAGATCCCAACCGAGGGACGTGTCTCCATTTTAAGAGGTGACCAAAAAGCATCCCGAGAAGCTTATATCGCCATGATAAAGCTTCAAAAGGAGCCTATGATGGTAGGATGATCCGAACAGACATGGGGCAGAGAATAGATCTCACGGAAGAAATCGAGGCAAAAACACTTGCAAAAGGCAAGAATGTCCAGATAGGTACATCACATAGGCAAAGAGGAAGATAAGGCTTCCATTTAAGTTTTGATGATCCATCAGGCATCCCTGGAATAAAGTTGGAAGACATCTCCAAAATTAACTCTAATGTAATCACCCATGAATTTGATGAGGATTTGGTCCAGCCAAAAGGCCGATTAGGCATAAGCTGAGATGGCCCGTTCCCGATCGGCGTACTTTATCCGATGGGTCCAAAACAAACAAAGTTTTTTCTTGGAGCTGACGACCACTCCTCCAAACGGATTGAGGCAGAGCCTCAACAATCACAGCAGAAATGATCAAAATTTTCGAGTGAAGGCATATTTTTTGCAGGTATGGCTTGCCTAATATTTTTATTTGCAGGGAATGGCAAGCAGCTCAACACCAGGACAATTGAATTCAAAGACCATGAAGCATCTTGTGGTTGTATAAGATCTCTCTAAGATTTGGCGCCCACCCGGCACCATCACTTTTTATTTACAGCTCCAAGGAAATGATATCCATAAAAGCCGACCTCTCAACTTATCGTTCCACACTTTATTCTAAATGAATGACCATCAGAGATAGACACCTAGATTTGTGATAATGTTGAATTATATGATATTTTTAGTGTGTTTTTAGGTATTTAATTAAGTTAATTTTGTGTTAATTAGGTTTAATTTGAGTTTAATTTGTTAGTTTTATGTTTTTGGAGTTAATTATAAATTTTGGTGTTTTTCAGGGTTATTTTGCAAGAAAAGGGACTTAATTATAAAAAGGGCAAAAATTTGGGCCAAAACTGTAAATTTGGAAGTTTAGGCGAGAAAACAAGCTTCAGTCCCGAGCCTTGACACGTGACCACGTGAAGGCATTGAAGAATTTGAGCCGTGGCCACGTGAAGAAGTATACATGAAGAACTGTGACCACGTGAAGAAAAAGAATGCAAGAACCCATGGCCACGTGATTTTCTTCACAAACCAACACATGGCCACGTGTGAAAATATACTAGGGAACACGTGGCCACGTGATGCTTTTCCAACTCGACGAAGGATTCTCCCGAGCTTCCTGTTTTGGACAGAATTTGCTTCCTATTTAATTCTAAGAGTTTGAGAAGGAATCCACAACATCTTTTGCCTATAAATAGCAGTCTAAAACACCAAAGAAGAGGAATTAAGATCGGATTAGAGAATTAGGGATTAATCTTAGAATTTAGCTTAGTTTACTTTACGTGTTCTTGTATTTTTATTTTTTCTTTTCAACTTTGTCTTTAGTTTTCAATTATGTTTAGGAAGTAGTTTTTCTTCTTTTGCTAATGGATTCTTGAAATCTTACATTTTCATTGTTATGACTTTATTTTGAGCTTAATTTCAATATCGGTTGATTATTTCTTGATTTTAAGCATATTCTTATCTTTGATTGTGTTGAGATTGGTTGTTGGTTTATTGAATAAATAACTAAGAATTGGTTTTGACATAGTTAATGATTTGCATGTTCTTGGGTTAACTCTTTAATGTTTACGCATGATTATTATCCGAAATATGAAATAATTATGTGTTAATTTTATTGGTTAATACTAAGAGAGGAAGAACTAAGAATAGGTGAAAGTTGAATCTCTTGAGAAAGGCTTTAATAGACATCTAGGAGGATTAATTCAAACTTTTATGCCAAGTATTGAATTGTTCTGAATAAGGGAGTTTAATGCTTGGAATGATAATCTTGAATAAAGTTATCTGGGTTTATTTATCTGAATTCTTCATAATCATTGGTGTTATTATTTGAATTTAAGTCATTACAATGAAAGTTAAGGTGGATAGTTTCTTTAGCAAGAGAATTTCAGTTATTGTTTTGTTTTTAATTCATGTTTTAGCTTTTGTTTTGTTTAATTGTTTCTTTTATTTAATTTTTTCTTTTAAAATAAAAACATTTGGGAAATAATCTCGGATTAATTTAATTCATACATAGATATTATTCTTGGCAATCCATGTTCCCTTGGGTACGATATTTGGGGTCTTAATCTATATTTCCCTGTATTACTAGCCGATCTAGTACACTTGCTAGAATTCGGTCAATTTGGATTTGATAAAGGAAAAGAGAGAAAATGCTTATTCCATGACTGCTGCTCACAAACAAAGAGTCGCTAAATGCCTCAACACGAAATAATAAGAGACCTCGGCATGGTTCATCTAACGCTCGAAAAGCTAATATCAAGCTGAGGCAGTGCTTATAGGATTGAAACCCTTGAAGGGTTGACATATTCGGAGACCAGAATGATGGTGAAGTACACAAGAAATACCAAATTGAGATCATGTACAAATGGACATTCAATAAAGCAATTACCCTCCATTTTATTTCGCACTTCTGGAAAAACAAGTATATTTTTCTTTATTTGTTTGTTTGCTAGAGTTGATGTAATAATTAAAAAAACAAAAGAAATCATTAAAACTAACCTTCATTTTGATATAGCTTGGATTTTCTTGTACAATATCAAAGGCACCATTTTATATAAAGCAAAAAACTATACAGTCTTCGTCTTGAAAATGATCATTGATCTGATTTTATTGTGTATTTGGGGTTGATAATTTTTTATTAGGGTTCTTGTGTTTCTTCATGTGGAAATATTGTCTCAAGATTTATTATTTTTGAAATCAAATAACAAGTAAAGAATGATTTTAAGAGAGGAACCATTCCTATTTGAATTTCAAGATAGGAACATGAATTAAAAGTTACACATTCCCAATCTAACTGTATAATTTTTTATTTTTTGAAATTGTGCGTGTATATATAATTTATCAACTAAACTTAAGTTGGACAACTTTAATGTTGAGCTATACAATTAATGATTTAGGAGTAAAGTTACTCTAATTTACTTTACTTATTTGGTAGTTTTAATAAAACATATAGAAAATTAAATTTAATCCCCTAAAATTAGTCTTGCTCTATAGCAAGTTTGTTTCCTTTTTTTTTATTTAGTCAACTATGGACAAGGCTTAGGGGAATTTCAGTGGGATTAACTCTTGTCTTAAAGTCTATGATGAAGATAATAGAGATGTCATTATTGAGGATGATGAAATAGACAATTAAGCAATTAACTTTAAATGGAGTATAGTGGTATAGTTTTTTACTAAGAAAGCCATTAATATCCAGGCAATAAAATACTCTTGCAGCACTGTAAGGCTAGATATGGGTGTATATATTAAACATTTGAGTCCCAAACTCTTCATTTTTCAGTTTTTCCATGAGTTGGATGTTTAGAGAATCATTAAGAGTGGACTATGGCTTAGACACCAGATCCTGAAGTAGCCCAAATCGGAGCCATCTAATGATGAGAAAATTTTCATATTTCAAACAGAAGACACAAACTCTGAGTTCCATTTGTGATTTTTTATGAGTTTTCCAAATATTTTGTTTCGAAGGCTTTCAAAATAGGGCTTTTTTGTGACAGACGGCCATTTGTTACCGATAGACACCCATCTATGATCTTTTTCTCCATGATCATCCCTTGGAAAATGGTGTCCAAATTAAAGCACAGTCCTGCTAAACGTCTCTAATTGGCATGCCAACCTTATCCTATATCTCCAGTTCCTGTCTAATTTTACTAAGGGCAAAAGTGAAATCATCATTAAATTAAATAAAATAAATGAATAGCATCATACATATGTTAGTCTTACTTATCCTCAATACTCATCATTTTACTGTCTTTATTTTCATGAGCATCGTGGTGCTCCACTTATCACCCTTTTTAGTCTCAAATTATCATCAATTGGCGAATTTCACATCAATTGATTTATTCAAGTTATACACAAGTTTATAGTCATGCACGTTCATCATGATTACAAATTCATTTAACTCAAATTACATTTATTTAATTTCGTAAACACTGTTTAGCAATACATCATCTTATTTCAATAACAACTATAATATATCTACAAACCAATTACGTATATAGGTTAATTTATTGAGGGAGTAAAAACTCAAATTCTCAAACTCAAATATTCATCATATATAAATGTATAGCCACATATCTTTTAATTATAATCCAAATCTCATAGCAAAGATAACTCAAAATTGCAAAACTTTAACAAATTAGGAGAAATGCATTCTTATAATTGAATAATTCATGACTACCAAACTTCACCAATTAACTCACTAACCTACACTAACTAAACTACTAAGTGAAGTTTAATTCATTAAACCTTATAGTCATTAATTCATGAAAATTAAACTAATTTATTTCCTTAAAACTAAAAGGTCATAGGTAATCGGTCATCAAGTACATGTAATCAATATTTTTATGTTCTCCATTTAAATTATACAAGATATTTCTTAACTTTAACCACTTAGATAGATATATTTTTGGTCCTAAATTTTGATTAGTTCCTTGCTTTGTCCCCAGAAGATATCAAATATATTAGTTGACCCATTCAATATATATGTATACACCTACAAGTAAAAGGTCCAAGCTTTCATCTAATGTACTTAACAATAAGAGGATTTACCAACCAAAATCTAGCACATTAATTTTCAATCAAGAATTCTAATTGCATATACCCGAATATTACCCCTATGCATATATTCGTAGCAACTCATCTACCTTCTAAATTTTTATTATATCACACGTTCAACACAACTTATAATTCCCTAATGGATTCCTAAATTAGGATGTGAATATATTTACTAAAACAAAGAAATGTCCCAAGTTAATCATAGAACTAACCACAATTTTACCAAATATCAAGGTATGTATGTCACTAGTTTTAGAAATAGAATTTAACAAACGTTTCAAATTCCTACAGCCATAACTGGCAATGTGAAAATCAATAAAATGTAGCTCCAGGCATGTATACATATTTTTAAATGCTTAATCAAATAGGCAATTTAACTCTTAATTTAATACAACCTATTGGACTTAATTTATTTCCCTTAGGCAGTATCATAAATCAAATTTCATAACTTTTTATATATAATTTATCAATTTAAATAAACAGTAACTACTTGCCTACTAATACAATTATAAAGCGTATACACAAATGGCACTGTTAATAGATTTAGCATGCTTAAATTTCAATCAACCCTATTTGTCTACAATCACCAAAAGTCCTCTGATACATTGCAAAGATCCAAATTCTGATGCCTTTTTGTTTTACACCTTCAATTAGTTCCAATTGAATACGAGGGTAAGAAAAATTGACATTAAATCATACCATTAGCTTTCTCTACCATCAAAATTGATATTTAACACAGCCACCATACATCGATATTTAAGAAATGAGTCAATAAATAAACTATACAAATCGACACCTAAGAACCAAGAAAAATTAAAATAAAAACTCTTGACCAAAAATTCAAAATTTGTTTAAATAAAATTTTAGAAGTAAATTTGGTAGTCACATACCGTTTCCTGTGATTTTTCCTTCAATTTTCATCCATGAACGTACTTGCTAGACTGGTGATCAAAGCTTCATCGAAGGCTCACCGGAGACGTACCAACACTATCACGTGGAGGTAATAACCCTAGCTTCCCATTTTCGATGGTCACGTGCTCCAACACTCCACCATTTGATCGAAAATGGCATTGGAATATTCGATGGCTTCTTTTTTTGATCTGCCTATCATCGACGTGTGAGGATAAATGATAGGTATGAAAATGAACATCTAGTTATGAAGAGTCCAATGGCAGAGTTCATGTCACCATCCATCATCAGAGTTGGTCGAAAAAAAGGGAATAAGCATCCGACCAAAAAGGGAAAACGGAGAAGGGATGGAGATGTGGTGCCATTGGTGATGGGTAAGAGGCGCTACACTTGGGACCGGCGATTGGAGGCTGCAGCAGCTTGGAAATCGCTAGTGATGCACCGTTCATTCCTTGCTCCTCCCTTTTTGTTTCCCTTTCCTAGCTCCAATGCCATTCTCACCATCCCCTGTTTATTTGTTTATTGTTTGTTGTTTTGTTTTTTTTTATTATTATCATTATTCCTTGATTTTGTTTTTAATTTCTTATTATTAGTTCCCAAATTGTGCTTATTTAACAATTATAAATTTCAAAATCCTGAAATTATACTTACTCATATTGCATTCTTGATAAATCGACCTTTGCAACCCGGTATCAAAAATACTATTCACCAATATATAAGTCATTATTAACTGACTTGGGTTTTGGGACGTTACAGTGCATTTGGAAGCTAATCCAACCCTATAAAGATCTTTTGATATATGATTTTAAGGCAAAAAATAAAAAATAAATTTCAAGTAAGGTTTTAATTTTTTTAAATTAAAAAATTATGCAAATAAAAAAATTAAAGTAAAAAATTTGAGAAAACAAAGCTTGTGCCTTCTAGAATTTGAACTCAAGAACTAATAGCTTTAACTAAAGTTTCACACCACTCATCCAATATGATTATTTTGATATTTTAATACTATTGTGATGCACACTGGAGTAGTCGTTCATTTTCAAAATCGCCCTCGAAGGCCCGCTTTTAGGGTTCAAGACCAGAAAAGGCTCACATTAACTAATAAATTGGCTAATTCATAATAAAAAGGGATAAAATTCCAAATTATTATTGGTAGTCAACCCATGAAATCGTCTATTAATGGGCCTAAAAATGATTCTCAACTTTTTGATACCCAAACAAAGATTGGTGTTCGGGACATCATTCTTATTAGGTATCTTGATTAGGTATTATTTTATAAGTAAATTTTAAATTTAATCCATTCCCCTCTCTAACACGATGCAAAGCAGTTAAATTAAATAAACATTCCAAACAAGTAAGAAAAGCGATAAATAAAAATAAATAAATCCCATATACTCAAAATTGTTATAGAAGCAAATCATCTAATAAAAAGAATAAAGTAATATGCATATTTTACAAAAATGTTCTTTGTGTAGATTCTAATGAAAAATTAGACATTGGTCTAAGTTTTGAAATAAAATTTAAATTAATTAATAAAAATAATTTTGAGTGCCTTTTTTCTTTTAATGTGCACAGAAAACCTTTTTTACTAACTATTATATCTTCGAAATAAAACACATTCAAAAATAATGAAATAAATAAACAAAAAATAACGAAATAAATAATAAAGACAAACTAAAATAATAAATGAAATAATCGAATGGGCTGATAATGATCATCTAATCAGGGGCAAATTTCCAATGCAAAAAATCATAAAACCCTCCAAAGGCGAAAGAATTTACATACTCATAAAAACCACAAAGAAATAAATAAATTAGCATTATACAATTAAGTGACAAAGTACAACAAAATAAATCATTTATTTAATTAATACAGTATAAAAAAAGAAATATATATATAATTAAATATCATATAGAATAATGCATAAACATTATGGGGATCAAATAAATAATGTAAATACCATGAAATGCATATAAGAAATGCCTAAAAACCAACCACGGATGCCTTTGAAAGGGTGGCAAATGCCCACAACTGCACGAGGGAAGGGATAAAAAGAGACCTCGTGATGTTCTGTCTGTCACTTTGATAGACGGGCATTTGTCAAATCTTTTTCCCGTCTGTCACTTAATAAATAGAGTAGAATGAAAATTTTTAAAGCTAAAAACATGCAAAATCACATCTAACCCTAAATACATTACTATTTAGGGCCTAAAACATGCCAAAACAACAACATAATCTCAAATCATGCCTTCAACATACTAAAGACTCACCAAATTACATAATTATAGAATAAAAGAAAACTTGAAATTATAAAACAATAGAGGAATATCTTGTCTAATCATTCCTCTAATATGCATATCAATGCAGATTTACATCTCATCATACTTTAGACATGCAAATAAGTCAAACACAATATTCAGGCATGATTATTTCAACAAACATTAACATGATTGTGTATGGCAATTTTATATAGAAAAAATAAAAAGAAAGCCTAGAATATTACCTTCAAGAGATGTTCTAACTTTAAATTCTTATAGTCCAGATCTTCACTTCGATTATGCTCTTTGTCTTTTTAGAAATTCAAATAATTATTTGGTGCGAATGTGTTTTGATCAAAAGATTGTTAGAGTAGTTTCTTTCTTCTTAGAAAGAGAGAAATTACCTTTTCTTCTTCCTTAATATTCTTCCTCTATATTCCAAAGAGATTCCCCCTAAAAACCCTAAAAATAGTTGCTTTTATACAGAGGGTGGAGTTGGAGTCTAATTCCAACTCTACCTTAGGAAATTTGGAGATATTCCCCATATAAAATTCGGATAAAAATCTTTAAACATATCTTTCCATTTTGAATTTTCAAAACATAGGAAATCTAGAAAAAAACTTGAAGACTGGTGTGCCCTATTGAGGGATCGGCATACTTGAAAACATATTAAAAATTGTAAAATCTTTGAAAAAATATGAAGAATTCACAATCAAAACCTTGAGATCCGAGCATATTGTCAGTAATATGCTATTTTCTCATCATCGGGTAACCCTAATTTAGGCTATATAGGGTTACGATATTGACAGCTGCCCCCAGTTATGGGGAGCTAGAGCATTAGTGTTGAGTAAGCCAAAAATTTAGAGTAAAAGGAAAAAGACATGTACCTGAGGCAGTGAATCTCTTGGTTTATTAAAATATGTACCATCTGAGACAGTGAGTCTCTTAGTTGATTAAAATACGTACATTTTTCTGAGGCAGTGAGTCTCTTCGTTGGGTGGTTATGTCAGTTTGTCGACCCATTAATCCTGGTTCGGGTAATTAATATCAGTTTATCAATGTGTTAACCTTAGTTCAGGTAGTTAACATCAATTTATTGATGCATTAACCCCAGATTGGTTGTCTAATTAGCATCTGGGATATGTAGAATTGAGACAAATTGATTGAATTTAATTAATGCCTGGGACATATAGAATTAAGTTATTAGAGTGTATCTGATTAGTGCCTAGGGCATGCAAAATTGAGACGAGTTGATTAGATCTTATTAGCTTGTAGGGTACGAAAAATCAAATTGTTTGATTGGTACTTGGCTGGTTTCATCTACAAACATACCTAACCTTATAGTTATGGTGGTTACGGCCTCTCTGTGGGTGTATATACCCCCTTGAAATAATGTTTTAATGGAGAAATTTCTAGCAAATATGCATATGTGAGGAGTCATTAATATGCTTGAAGATTGTGTTTGTAAGTACATATCTATCTTAAAGATGTTTCAATCTAATATTGTGATCGTGGAAAGATTCTATATACTTTCTAATGACTATGTCACCACTTTATAGGTTGGCACCAATATAAGAAAAACCATTATCATCAAGGTTGTCAATATGCCAGGTCTTACCTTGTGTCTTCCTTAAATTAGGCTTTCACTTCTTATCTAATAGTTTCTTATTGTCGGCATTAATCTTGTGACTTCTTTTATGCTCAGATCGAAGTATCTTATGCTCTTGGAGAATATAGCTCATTGCTCAAATGAATATTAACTGCTACAATGGCATTTTGATCATTATATGGCTCTGGCTCTAGTAGTATTCTATTCTAACCTTGTGAAAATCTATATTTTACAAGGTTATCAGTGATGAAGGTTCTAAGAGATGTTTTTTCACATCTTAAGCTTAATAACAAAGACATATCCATTTCACATTGAATGTAATTCCTCAAGCAAAAGGGGATGTAAAATCCTTCCAAAATCTAAAAATATCCGCACTTTTCTTTGATGTGCATATCTTTCATTTCAGCCCAATCAGGCAACCTTTTATGATGAAAATAAGTATTTTGGCCCCTGCTTTGATTATGGTGATAGATGTATGCTCCTTGATAAGGGTTTTAGGTGCCTATGTAAAAGGTATTAATATTAGTGCTTTGCTTATTGAATTTGCGTTATTCATTTTCTTTCCTTTTTGTTACCCCTTTTTTTATTTTGTTTATTTTTTCATTACATTTTCTCTTATTAATTTCATGGCATTTCATTTTTCATTTTTCTTATTTTTTAGGCATAATAAGCATGAACAAAATAAAATATAACATCATATAAGACAAATGCATAAATTAAATATAAGTTTTATTTTTATAGACATAAAAAAATGCCCAAATAAAGTTTCGAACTCCTTGAATACAAAATGGTAATCTAATACGAAGGCTCCGATCTTTTACGATAGGCTAGCTGGGTTAAAGGTCTGAATACTGAGGGCCTAGGTGGTTGGGCTAGTGCCTTTGCCTGTGTGCTTTTGTTGGCTGCTCATCATCTTGCTTGAACTTGAAGTGGAATCCTAGCAATATTGTTGTTAAAGGCTGTAAAAACTATGCTATCACCTCTGCCAACCGCTCTGACCCCTGTCCAACCTTAATAATAGCCCTAAAATGCTACTTAAAAAACCTCATCATATAATCTCTCAGGTATCCGATGTATCTCCTCAACTGTTCATTTGTCTCCATTATAGCTTGGCTGCCTTTAGGGATCTCTCCCTCAATACGAGTGCCCTACTCCCTAATATGGATAAGCGACTTATTAACCACCTGCATCATCACATCAAATCTCTAGATTGGAGACACTAGATCAGCTTTGATACCTTATACCTCTATCTGCAGAGATTACACTATCATTGGTTGTGTACTGATTGCAATTTCTGATCCTATCATCTAATAACCTTTTTATCGCTATTAACCTATCAGAGAGGTTACTGGGTAAAAGAATTGAAGATGGTTGTATTGGTGGTGGTATAGATGAAGATGCCTCTAGATGTACTGGCAATGGTGAAACAGTCGATATAAAGGCCTTTAGGCATCTAAATGGAAGATGAGCTATAAATGTGGATGCTCCTAGATGTTTGTAGGGAGAGAACCTCCCCATCCTCCTAACTGGCAATTGCTGGTGTCTGATAGGTGATCGAGGATGCAATGGAGGCTGTAGTGGCCATCCAAGAGGTCCTGTAGGTATATCTTTATATCAAAATCATAATCTGAATAGGCTCCTACCTTCTAGTGCTCCTGCTGCATATGTGGCTCCTTTACCTAATCCTCTTGCTATGGAGGCTATGTGGGAGGTGCTGTGGTGGCTAATCTTGATCGTCCTATGCAGATCTGTGTAGCAGATTGAGTGGACACTGTGACTAGTGTGGCGATGATCTTATGGGTAATGTCTATGTGCTTGCACTCCTGCATCCCTTATAACTAGTGACGTAGGTTGAGTTCATTAACCTCGAACTCCCTGCATGCCCCAAATAAGAGGTAGATAAAGCCCTTTTGATGTACCAATAGTCTGGATGGCCAATATAGTACTTTTTCCTATGTCTGACTGATATCTAGCCTCTAAAAGCATCATTGCTCCAATTTAACCTAGTCTACAATCCTCTCGGATGTGGCTACATCGAGCCTAACTAGAAGGCCTATGGCCTCGATAAACTAGTGGCGTGTGATACTACAGTGAATGCCTAGCGCACATCACTAGACTACACCCCCGTTGATGTTTGACCTCTAAAAGCCACCATACTACAATGTGGCTAAAAACTCTCGAGTGACGTTCGAATAGGTCTAAAAATATTAGAGCAAAGAACTCCATCCATTATACCTTGGCCAGAAGTCAATTGATCTCATCCATCAGCCTGATATCTTATAGAAACTATTTGGACATAAAGCAATTGGAATGAAACTGGACTTATAGTAAGGCTCAATATCTAGTAGCTTACCTGCATGTCATGTATGTTGGTGCAGTCTGAGCCATGGTAGTGCGTATAGTTCTCCCCGACATCCTGCAATAAAATATTATATATTAATTTGTGTGACTGACTTGGGTCACAAGTAAGCAAATATGTCAGAAATTATCAGAATTTCAATAGTATGCTGGCTTAAATGGCGATAACCAATATGCATAAAAATACATGCTAGGCACTACAAAACAATATACAACATCTTAAGCCCGTTATTGGGCCATCTAACAATCATGCATGACAAACAAGGTATAATACATATTTTACCATTTTATGCGAATTTTGAGAAAAATTTAGCAGCATTTCGGCTAAGAATGAGCCTGCCTCCTGCACAAAAATTAGTTTAAACCAACCCATAGGCCATCATTAGCCGCCAATCAACATAATTTATGCTATTTAATAAAAGAAACTAAAATTGTACAAAAATATGTTGGTGCAATTATAGTTCTAAGTATAACATGCTTCTAAAAGTATAAAAATAAAGGCCTCTTATGCCAACTGCTAAGAGTTTACACATTATGCACTCATATACAAAGTTTCTTTTTCTAACTATATTGTCATGAAAATAAATTTTTATAGCATAAGTTATATTTCTGAAGGCATTATTTAATTCTAAACTACAAGGTAGTGTGCTTTATTTAATTTATCCTACTGCTATAGTCTAAAAATATTCATAAAGGGTCTAAACATAATTAAACTAGCAAAATAAATAACTAAAATATAGGAGAAGTCCAAAGAGTAGTTACTTGTGAAGCAAACAAGAGACGAGATAATACGCGAAATAAAATAGAAATGAATCACTCCTTGAAGTACTCATCACTCCCAGGAGATTTTAAGTGCAAATGGCTCAAAACATTGACAAGAATGGAGGAGAAATGGATAAAAATCTAGAGATAAAGCTTTAAAATCTGAAAAAATTGCGATTGTAGAATGAGAAAGAAGAAAAAGAGGAAACTTTTAAAACTTCGAGCGAGAGACATTCCTGGCTAGCAACAGGCGAGCATATAAGACATCTTATCCCTCACTGCTTTTTGACCATTTTGCCCTTTTTATTTTCTTTTTAATTTTTTATTTTTATTTCTAACTCTTATTTACATTATTTTCCTAAAAAACTTTATTTTTCTAAAAAACTTTATTTTTCTTTTGTTACATATTTACCCTTCTATTTTATCTTATCTACAGGCATCATTTATTTTCAATTATGCATATTTACTGAAAATTCAAAATACTCTCTAAAATTTATTGTGTCATTTAAACTTCCTGAATTTTTATGTCTGAAATCTTTTGATTTTATCTACTTCGATCATGAGACTCTAGGATTCCCTACAAAATTGAAACAAAAAAATGTAATAGTATGTACATAAAATATATAGGACATGCAAAAAGATTTATTTTGGTCATTTATAGTTAACAGATAGGCTGGCCATGGCTAGCTCCTCAAGGGACGGGCGTCTATCATCAATTTTCTATAAATAGTGCTCATCATCCTTGGTCTTTGTGCCTTTGACTTTCCCCTTTTCAAGGAAGTTTTTGCTAGGTATTTTTCTCTTTTTCCTTTTCTTTTTTCTTTTCTTTTTCTAGCCATTTTTCTTTTAGTTATTTATTTTCCTCTATTAGTTTTTGCACTTAAATCACTTAAAAACTCCTGTTGCCATGGCTTTTGAACTCGTAAAATTACATCGACTGTTGGATGATCCAAAAACTTAGGAGGGTCCTCTTTTGGTTTCGTATCTAAACTTATAAAATTACATCGACTATTGGATGATCCAAAAACTTGGGAGGATCTTCTTTGGTTTCATACTCTAACTTGAGATTTTTAAGGAGAATATCTTTAGATAGGAACCTATTACTTGTTGCTGCTCGGTAGTGGGACTGAGATTTAATGTGTTTACGTTCACTCACCAGGTATTATACCCTTTACTAGAGGAATTTGCTACAATAATTGATGCTAGTTTGAGCTGGTACCCGATCATATCTACCTTCTTTTATTTCTGGATACCTTAGAAAGGTGGCTCGTGCTTTGGGTATCCTTCATCTTAAGGCTAGGGGCTTGGTACATTATGAAAAGACATTCTTACTTGAGCCACTGATTAACGTATTAGCAAACTCTTTTATTTTTCTTAGTGCTTACTGATGCACATTAACGATCTTATAACTGGAGATTATGAATTATTTAGTGATAACTCCAATTTAAGTGTTTATTTTCAGTATATTTTTTATCTGTGTTTGTGTTTCATTTTGCATGTTTTTCTTATTTTTAGTGTTAAACTTCTCTTTTTATACCAAATGGCATTATTTTAATATTTATAAAGTTTTTGAGTGATTAATGGTGTAATCTTGAATTTTGTGTGAAGAAAAGGCTAGCATTCGGCTGAGACCAATTATCTCAGGTGTGTGTCATGCAGACTCTCAGAACGTACCATTTCACTAAGGGACTTGGCTGAGACCAAGTGTCTTCATCGTGTCCAATGCAGACTTTGAGGATGATTCAATCAAGAATGGTGCACTCAACTGAGACCAAAGCATCTCAGTCGTATCCATCGAATACCTATATAAAAGTTGCATTTCTATCTGGCTTAAAGGAGATCTTTTTAGGTTTTTATGCTTTAGGATTTTCCTGAGCAATTTAGCTCATAATTTCTTCATACTTTAGGGTTTTCCATACTTAGTTTTATAGATTTACTTATAAAAATTACTCTTTCAATATAGTTTTACTTTAAAAACACAAAAATACATAGTTACAGCTCAGTTTATACTTAAAGTTATAGTTTGTAATCAAGTTCCAGCTTAGAGAATGAGAGAGGAAGCTTCACCAACTTCATATCTACAACTCTAAATGGATTTTGTAGTTTCTTCTTACATTTTACTTGTCATTAGTGAGTAGTTATTTTGTTGTTTTGGGATCTTTAAATCCCATAACCATGTAAGGAATATGAACTTATTTTCTCAATATATGCTTTGGATGTTTATTTTTCCTTGTGCTTATATTGGTATTAATATTTTACAAGTGTTTATAATATTAATCTTATTCAAGTTGATGAATGGATGCTTGTTGAATGTTTATATCATGTATGTTTAATATTTATTCACATAAGCTATAGTTTTGATGGCATTTTCGGAATGGAAGCTGTATTGGGACCCATGCTTATGTTGGCTATTGGATAGGCTCTAAAATGAGATATTAGGTAGTTAGACTAATAGGCTCCAAAATGGGATATTAAGGATTTAGATGGGTTATCCACATCCAAAACATATGAATTTTATGTTAAAAATAAACCTTGCATAGGGATGGGGAGGATTAGATTTGCTGAACAACTTCTTAAGTCATTATTATTTCAATCAATCTTATAATTTTTTGTTTTTAAGTGTCATAAAAATTTATACTTTGCATTGTTTTGCTTTCATGTTAATTATTTTTATTACTAAACACTACACAACCAATAATAATTGGGTAATTCTTTAAGAACATATCTCCAATCAATTAATTAACTTTGTACCGATCATGTTTCCTTGGGTTTGATATTCGTGGTCTTAAAAATACCCTACTTTATTACTTGTGAATTAAGTGCACTTGCTGAGGTCACAACAAGTTTTCGGTAGCATTGTGGACAGTGTGTTTCGAGGTCATAATCCATATCCCTTGTTTCTGGCCGAGACTATCATTGGCTTGGATGTTGTTCATTATAATTCTCATTCTCGGTTCACTGTCAAAGTCATGCTGCTCCAGGTATGTCCTTGGCTTGAAGGTAGTACATCCTTTATGGATTTTAATACTAGCTTTTTTAATTGGAAAATGTGTCCTTTTATCTTGATTTAAGTCCTTTCTAATTATTTATTTTAACTTATTTCTGTATCCTTATTTGGTATTCTCCATTTTGTATGCATGTCTTTTTTTGGTATGATTATTTTGCTTATTATTTTTAGCCATTTTAATATTTAATTTCTTTTTAATATGCTAATTAGTTGGTTTTCTTACATTACATGTGAGGAAATTATTTTATGCATTTTATAGTTCTCGAGGGGTGATCATACATCAGGGGTCGTGCCCCAATTAATTTTGTCACTCTCTCTCTTTTTTTATTTTGCATTTAGGTTATTTTATTTAATATTGCTTTATTTATTTAATTTTGGTATTTTGTTTATTGTTAGATGTATTTTCAAATGTATTTTCTCCTTAAGGATGTAATAATGTAGTAAAAAAATTAGTACATTAACTCAAGAAAATCATTTAAAAGTTCTTATAATTAGTTGCATTTTTCATAATGAAATGAACCAATGTCCAATTTTAACCCAAAAATCTCACCATAAAAGGAAACCTCCTTTCTTTAGAATTAGAATCACTCACCCCTTTTTTTCATTAAAATTAAGCAAAAGCTCTCCATACTTTTTTTTTTTGTAAAAATCATGTATGAGGGAAGCAATGTTCCCAAAACTTAATTAACTCATCATTTTATATATGTCATTTCATTTTGTGTATTATTCTTCTTTTTGAGATGATTTTCTTATGTAATAATTTAAGTTAAACTTTCTATTTGATTTATTGCTTTATTTGAGTGCTTGAAATATTTATTTAATTTTATCGTAAGGCACCGTATGAGAAGGGAGGTGGTGGAATAATGATAAAAACTTAATTATAAGAAAATGCCTAGCTAAGATGTAAATTAAGAGTGATGTCATGAACACTATTTTCTGTTTAGGCATCAAAAGGTTGAGAATCATTTCCTAATATTCTGTTGGGTTATGACTCAATGATACCTATCTCTTTGAGCCCACTTTAGATGCTTTTATGGGTTAACTATTAGCAATAATCTGGGCTTAAAACACTCTCTATTGTGAAGTGCCCAATTTATGAGATACAATGGGCCTCCATTTGATCCTAAACCCTAAAAACAGGCCTCTGAAAACCCAACAGGGATATAAGCGGGCTTCGAAGTATGTCACAATGGTGACTCCACTAGGGAATAAAGAGATCTTGCTCCTAAAAACATCTTGGTTAAGTTACTTATAATTAAGTTTTTCTTATTAATCCTATCTTCTTTTGAGATTGCATTTTTGCATATATGCTAAAACTTTAGAATTAGGTTAGGCAATTTTTATAGCCCCGGTGTTATCCTAAAACATGCCTTATGTTCACTCAATGTAGAAAGATGTCAAAGAGACCTACCAGTCCAAGTCTAGTAATAAATGGTATATAAAATGATGACCCATCAATCATTATGCTCGTGATGAGCTAGACCTATTAGCAGGGACCATGCTTGGATATTTCTAAAGTTTCATCACCTTAACTCAAACCCAAATAATGACAATAGCTACTTTCCCTAGGTTGTATAACCATAATAGCTTTTGCTTGCTATGTGGGCCCTTATGTATTGATCAAACTCAAACAAATTAGGATGGGTACCAGTCAAAGGCTTCCATGCCTCGGCAGGCCTATTCCAATATGTATGAGTAAGTCAAAATATATAATTACCAAAATCCATATGCTTGCACTTTTAATTAAGAGAGATTATGCTGCAAGTTTTCCACTGTGCATCATACGTGCTCGTTCAGTCCCCCATTGACCCATGGTCTAAGCATACCTAGGAAAGAGACCACACAACCTCTGGTGTGAAAGTGATAAGGGTAAAAGGTTTTGTTTATACTTGTATGTGATTGTGATTGATGTCTAACGAAAGCATTCATTGCATTCATGCATTATTTACATACTAGGTTCATGCATCACTCCTGATATTTAATTCTTGCAGCCATTATAGATTCACTTAGATGGTTTAAAAGACTAGACGATTGTCTTTTTGGAGATCAATATTTTAGCTACTAAATCAATTTTAGGGTTGGAATTAGAAGTCAGTATAGAGTTGAGTTTAAGCCGGTTTTTAAGAAGCAGTCAAAAACATAATTAGAAATGGATGATGAGCAACTAAATGAGGTTAGAAGAGTTATAAATGAGCTAGTAGGGCTTACTATGTTTACCATTACCATCTAGACTAGCTTAGATTTAAGGAATGTCCCATTATAGAAAAGGACCTGTAATATGCTTATCATCAGCATATTGGGCATTTCATTGATTATTACCGCACCTTGAGAGATAGGATTCAAGATCTAATAGACAACAAATATATTTAGATCCTAAAAAGAGGGAAAAAAGAAAAAGAGGGGTGCAATGTTGTGATACCTCCAGTGTTCATAATTAGGTCTAATTTAGTAATAAAATACCTATTTAGAATGAATATGTGGTCATTACTCATTCCACCCCAAAGTAACAAAGCCAAGTGAAGAAAATCTGCCAGTTTCAATGATTGATGATTAAGATTCCTCTACTAAAAGCGAAGATAAAGAATCTATAATGCTCATTGATATATGGAGTTCAGCAAGTGAAAGAGAAAAGAAAGTGAGGAAAGAAAAAAAAAAGTGAAAGGCAGTATCTAGAAATGGAAGGATGGCCCCTAAAATTGAGAAGCAATCAGCTCTTGTTGCAGAGCCCATAGAGAAAAATTGAAGAGAATCAGATAACAAAATATTTGAAAAAACATAAACCTAAATTTCCATTTAGGATTTATTGAGACAATCACTGTCGCATAGGCTAAAACTAGTGGAAGCCTTGATTGAGTTTACTATTGCCACTACCATTTCATCTTCTGAATTGCTAGATTTAGTCAAGGAAGGAATGGAATCCAATATTGATCAACCTGTCAAAGATAGAAACTATAATTTACCACTCTACATTAAAGCTTAGGTAAATGGTAAGCATACAACATACGTGATCGTAGATGATGGATCCTCGATTAATATATTTCCTTTTGTTGCAATTCTTACTTTTGGACTGAATGAAAGCATATTGAACAAGTCGAATTTGACCATTTTTACTTATGATAATTCAAACAGGTAAGCTGTTGGGATTTTAAAGCTATAGTCAAGACAGGGTCAATCAAAATAAAAGCTGAGTTTGTGGTACTACCTATTCTCACCAACTTCTCTATGTTGCTTGAAAGACCATGGTTTCATAAGTTGGAGGGAATTCCCTCTATACTGCATCAAATGATCAAAATACCTTATGATGGTCAGGTGGTTACCATCAAAGCTGTAAAGAAGAATCAGGTATTTGTGCTAAAAATAGCCAAATAGCCTTTTAGTGGTTTCCATGTCTGTGATCAATGATAGAGAGGGTGAATGTAGTTTTATTGATAGCTTGCAAATAATTAACATGCTGTAGAATATTCATTTGTTGCCTATAGTAAGTTTGGTTAAGAATTCTCAGAGGTTACATACTGCTATTACTGTGAAGGGGAAGAAGGATAGAAAGGGTTAGGTTACATTGGTCCTGGTAGAAAAGTTAAAGGAAAAAAGCTGCGAAGGAGATCCCTCACATTTCCAAGAGCTTTATCCCAGCTTCAAAGGTATGCCTTTACTGTGGAGAAAATGAGCCTTAGTTGGCGAGAGACAAGATAGTGCTCGAGTTTGAGCTATTTAATGATATCTTTAATTGGGAGTAGGGGATTATCAAGCTAGTTGAAGAATTTGGGATAAAGAGATTCTTCTATATCATTCAGCCTAGGATAAGAAAATGCATGAGGAAATCATGAATGAGAATTTATTTTATATTTAGAAGAAGGGCAAAGAGAAGATAGAAGCTAAAAATCCATCCAAGCCAAAGCTAGATGCTGGAGAGGCATCTGCTACTGACAAGTCTGAAGATGACACTTTCATTGACATTGTTTATGTTTCAAAACTTTTTGATGAGAATAATGATTCACTTTTGATTATACTAATAAGATGAGCAATTTTGCTTACTTATATGATTTTTCTTCTAATTTTAATATGCATAATCATTATCATAAAATATTTATATTTGACATTAACTCAACAAGCACATGTTCATTTAATCTTGAAACAAAAGAAAACCCTAAAAAAATCTTATAGGCATAAGATATAACTCCTAAAAAGAGAGAAAAAATTGAGAGAATATTGAAAAAATATAAAAGAGTCTTTGCCTCGACCTATGAGGATGTGCAAAGGAATAGACCGAAAGATAGCTAAACATGCCATCCCACACTATCCATGGTATAAGCCAGTCAAACAAAAGCTTCGGAGACTTAGACCATAGTGAGTTAAAAAGGTCAAAGATAAAGTTAGAAAATAAATAGAGCCTAATTTCCTAGTAAAGGCCCAATACCTAATGTGGTTAGCAGATGTAATCCATGTAGCAAAGAAGGGTTAGAGTCTATATAGACTATATAGATTAAACAAAGCTTACCCTAAGGATGATTGTCCCTTACCTCACATAGATGTCTTAGTAACTAGTACAGTTGTTTGTGCCATGTATAACTTTATAGACGGATATGATGGGTACAATCAGATTCTAAATAAGATTGTAAATAAGATCAAAATAAACTTTATCACCGAATGGGGTGCCTATGCCTATCAGGTCATGTAATACCCTATATCCGATCAGTAAAAGACCTAGATATCAAATGTCAAACATGAATCAAACCTTTTTACCTTGACTAAGTACTGATTTTTCCCTAATAAAAACTTATCACTATTACAAATACCATTCCAGTAAAAATTTTGATAGAGTTTTCTTTTCATTTATTAAAGACCTCTTGCAAGAAAACTTTATTTGCATTTCTAAAATCACTCAATATCAAAACTCCAAAACAGACTATTTTCACAAGTCAAATTTGCCCATCCTGCTTGATCTTTCAACTCATTTTAATTTATACTTCAAATATAATCATACAGACTTTTCAACTAAAGGATACAAAACATTACAATAATACTTCAACTATGTATTTAGTGTACATGCCAGATTCACACTAAGGAATCTAAAATACTTATTGCTACCTTTTCATAAATTTACATTTGTCTCAATTCGATTACTTTTCCAATATCCTTATAACTATCTGTAAGGATCACACTAGTCTATCCGAATTAGTGTTACTTATCTTAATATTTTATTAAACAATACATATTATACTAGCGATATGTTTTATGTTACATAATTAGTTACTCTTTAACTATATAAGTCATACATTAGAACAAGTTACATATATAAATATTTTGTTACATCGTAAACATATTTTGAGTTAATAGTTACAGAACATGTTCATGACATTATTTTATAAAATTTACACAATTCTAAAAGACAAAATATTATAATTTAGATATCCTAACTTCTCTTCCTAGCTGGTGTTGACCTTGTCCCTGAAGCAACAACATATCTTGAACCTACACGGATAAACACCCCGTGCTAAGCTATAAAGCTTAGTGGGGAACAAAATAACATGTTGATAACCACTCACAGTAGTTATGACCAAACATTCAACAATAATAAAATACAATGCATTTACTGGATTAATAAAGATATAACTGTATCATTTAATCAGAACAATAACAGATTTCAAACTGTATATGCATATCATTCATTGCATAAGTTGCCTGCTTAAATTTCTGTGGGTGTGGATAACGGGTGCTGAGGATACCATAAGGCATCAAATCTGGAAATATCCGAAGGTATTACATCTGGAGATACCCGAAGGTATCAAATCTGAAGATCCATTCGGATCAAAACTGGAGTCTCATTTAAAGACATACTGAAGACTTATAAGAGTCAAACTGGAGCAGCTGCGACTGTAATCCTATAGGCATGCCTATCTATCCACCACCAAGTTCTATGTGCAGGCAAATAAATATGTGATTTATACAATTCAATTCATCATATAATAGGCTAATTCAATTAAACAAAAGTATATATTTTCACGTATACGGTTACTGTTTATGTATACGATTACTATTCATCTATATGATTATTGTTCATCTATACATACGGTTACTGTATTAATATCATATTTTGATGTTACATAATACTCTCATATGTGTTTATCATTCATGTAAACTCGTGTTCTAAGGTCTATTATGTCCGGTTATAGTAACAACACATGGGGAATAGCCTATTATAGTAGAAAAGGAGAAAAATAGGCAAAAAGAGGAGCCAAGCATGTGCCATCGCGCTCACGGCACATGTCGTACTCGCGACAGAGGGCATGGCCCAAACGATAATTCCTCTGCTCACTAAATCCTGTAGACTGGGTAAGAATATCAACTTGTACCTCAATTTAGGCATACGAAATGACTTTTTCTGACAAAATGGTCTTCTATAAAGTTGTAGATCTATGTTTCTAGTTTCTAAAACATAAAAAATCATCTCAATAAGAGCTATAAATCTTAAGATATCTCATAAAAACCACCGACTACTCCTAGTGATAGGGCAGCAGTCAAGACCCAGATTCAAGCAAATTTTTCTCTATCCTACAAATTGATTTAGATTTCGTGTTCTTCATATGAAATGAAGATAAATGAGTCTAGTTTCTGATCCAACTGGAATTTGAGTCATGAAAACTCAAGATATATCCAAAACAACACAGATTGATCAATTGGATCTTAAGATAGCTTTTTGTATCTTTGAACACAACTTCCATATTTCGGTTCTAAACTCATCTCAAGCTTAATATCAACCCATAAAACATATATTAGCATCAAATAGCACAAATCTCATGTCAAAAACATCATACACACACAAAATCATGCAAGTTCCCATACCTTGTGAAGCTTTACCCTTTCAAGCTTTTCCTTTCTCTCTCTCTTTCTCTTCATCTCTTCTTGATCCTAGCTTTAGATTGCTATAAAAATTACCTCTATTTATCTACCATAAACTGCTCTACCCACTTGACTCACCATCATCATCGTAGGCTTGAAGAGAAGAGAAGAAACAAAGGAGGAAAAGAAAAAAAAAAGAAGAAGAAAACACAAAGAAAAATGAATACAAGGCCAAGAGTGGCCGGCTAAAAAGGGAGAAGGAAATCTAATTTTTCTTCTCTCCTTCCCATTGGTGATTCAATAAAAATCTTGGCAAAGTTCACTTTGGTCCCTCTTTGTATTTTTGTTTCTTAATTTTGTCTCCCATCTTCCTTTATTTCTAGTTTTACCATAATACTTTTACTTTGTCTTTTCAATCAAGTCCCTAATTTTCAATTTCCCTTAATTAATCACATAATTAACTTCTGTCTCAAGCACAAGAACCATCTATCTCTTTTAGGGTACCATGAGGGGTATTACACTATTTGACTTTCTCTTCAGTATCAAAATGTCTTTCTCTTAACCTATGCGTCGAAACACAACCACACACTAAGCTAGAAGCTCAGTGAGAGTACTCTATTAAATTTACTTTTTATTCTTTAATATCACAATTGCAAGCATAATATTAACATCAAAAGAAATATTTGTACAAAATTCATAATCAGAACTTACCATTTTAACTATAAAGGTAAGATGATACAATATGGTTACCTTATTGATGAGTCAGATTAAAAATTTTTTAATGACAGGAATAATTTGCGAAGCCAATTTCTATTGTCATTTTTAGAATTGACACTTCAATGAGCATAACTTATTCGTTGAATCTTATAACTTAATTAATCACCATCTCAAGTGTACAAGCTAATTACGTATATTTAGTATGCTAAAAATTTATTTATTTATTCACTTCAGCTATTTCCTGTCTTTTCTACATTTTTTGTATTCACTGTCTATTTTGCATCTACATATTCTATATTTTCTATCTTTTATATATTTTTTGTATTTTCTATCGTTATATAGTCATTTTCTTTTTCTCCAAACACTCCAATATGGAACGATGGATCACATGGATCCCAGTACTCCAGTATTATCAATGATACATATTTATATATAGTTTTTAACTTGCTATTTCCAAGTCAATTTACGTTTTAACTCCTATAATTTTATGAAATTACACCTTTGTAATTTCATTTATTTTATTCACATAATTTTCATTAGTTAACTTCATTCTTATTTATTCATTTGATGTCTAATTTACATTTTTGATCCTTACCATATTATTTGATATCAATTTGTTCATGTCATTAATTCTCTGTTTATCTCACTTCTTTTCTCTGTGTCTAGTTATACTATATTATAAATTACAACCAACATACTTTACATTGTTTGTCGTATGTATTTATATACGAAACTTTTATTTATCTTAACACTATTTGCTTATTGTTTCATTAATCCTTATATCAAATGTCTATTTGTTCCACAAATAGTATTTCATTTTAAAAATCAATTACATTTAACTCTTTTAATTTACACTATCTCATTAATTAATGTTTTTTCCTTAGATATTTACTAAATTAAGCTAATATCACTGTAACACCCTTATCAGAATAGTATTTTTCGATGCGAAACTTACTGGTAAATGGTAAAAAAAAATTTTAAACTTCAATCACTGACAAACGACTTTAATACCATTTCATATTACTATTCAATTTACATAATTTCGACAGCACAATGGCTAAAACTTACTAGCCTCCTGAAAAATTCAAACAATATATACTGCCTCTCAGAGGTACAATAAATCATATCAGATAGCAATATACATTTTACACAATCAATCACATATCAATGATAGTCATTTCACATCACTTACTGACACTTATCCATCGACAAAAATAACAATATTTATCATTTAACAAAAACTAACTTGAAAACAGTTCAGTTCTTTACTCTCACTATCTAAGTATATACATACCGCAAATATTAGTAATAAAATTACAACTAACTTTTCTTCATCTTCGAATTCTGCTTCTCTGTATACCGAGCTCCCACAATACTTCAGTACCTGTATGTAGTAAATACTATGTGTTGAGCACTAGATATGCTCAATGGTGACTATAATCCAATAATTTTCCAATTAAAGCATAATTACGTATATTATGCAAACATTTATTTATATATTATAAGAAATTGCCTTTAATTCTTGCAGTACTATTTTCATTATTTACCAACATTTTGAAAATCTTTTTACGTTGATTCTTTACTTTTCAATTTATTTTATAGTACGTTTTTTTTTCAATTACAAATGCACATTTATCGCTACATTTCTTACTTTTACTTTAAGTTTTACTTTTAATCACATTTACACAGTTATTATTTCATTTAACAAGTTACATGGGTATTTATGTCTTTAGTTTTCACTATTTATACTTTTGTTTCACTTTGACCTTTTGACTAATTAATGCATTACAATTATCAAGGCTTTTAACTTTTAATGCAAAGTGATACAGTTAATTGAAACACTTGGCATACTGATATTATTTTCTTTTCTTTCCACATATAGGCCTTTTTACGCACTTATTTAAAAATTATTACCTTTCTCATTATTAACTGAACAATTACTTTTCTTATGGTCATTTTACTTTGTATATAACTTTTACTTTCAAAATTTCACTACTTAGTCTGATTTTTACACTTAAAATACAACATTGTCATTTTTGAATTTTTAATTACAGACTTAGTACAAATTTTTAACTTTTCTTATTATTTTCAAAATAATAGTTAGTACACAATATACCAATTATTTCTCATGGATCTTTTCATATAACTTTCCATTTTAATTTTTTTCTTTACAGAGATTTATTTTTATGAGCTATATAACATTACTTATCATTTCATTCTTATAAAACACTTTCTTTTCATTTTTGCTCTCTTTTTTTTTTAATTATAACATTTGGGAACAATTTTAGTTTTATCCCAAAGTTTTCATTATTTTCAGTCAAGTCATTTTTCGTTTGTAATATTTACATTCAATTTACTTTTACAATTCAGATTTATGGGCTCCTAGTGCAATATGACAGGACTCTCAAAAGGATATGTGAGATATGGATCCCGCAGGGCCACAACAGAATGAGAAATGATACCAAAGGATAATTTCTCATAAAACATATGACAGCACGTATAACAGATACTATGAAGATTAGAGATCCTACCCATAGCAAAGCAAGTCGCCATGACTTGCACCGCGGTATAGGGTATCTCTATTGCTAGCCAATTATATTCTGAATAAGAATATTACTACCTGACTATTACTAAAGGCAAAAACAATTAATTATTTTCAAAATACTTTTTAGTTTCAAACAATTGCAAATTCTTTTCTCTGAATCGATATAATTTATCAATCAATCTTTTCAGAACTTTGATTATTCAGATCTTTTACTTTCAGTCACTCAATTATAATTTTTTTTCCTTTTCAATCCATTTTTTGTGAATTATTCAACAATAATTCATCATAAGCATTTTTTACTGAAAATTTTTCAAGTTTTAACTTTCATAATTACTTTTTCAGATCAGTACATTTGTCATTAAATTTTTTTCAATACTTTTATACAGTTACGATTATTATACATTATCTTTTCAGAATCTTTTTAATTCGTTACTTAGTCAAATATTTTCTCGGTACTTTTTACATACTTACGAATTATATCATTATAATTCACCCTTTTTTCCTATTACTTATTGAATTATATCTTAATAATTCAATATTTTTCTTTTCACATTTATTTTATCTGGCTGAATTTGGCAATTGTTCAGAATTTGAAATATTTTATATGGAATGTAAATTATTTATAATAATTCACCATTTATTTGAATTATAAATTATTTGGTAATAATTCAATGTGGTTAATTTATTCGCTATACTTTTTATTTTCTGAAAATTTATCATATAATCTCCTCATTTTCCTTATACGAAGTGTAAATTAAATTACATTAAATTACCAACTTTTAATTATTTATTGGATTATTTCTCAATAATTCAATATTTTAATTAAATATATTCCATATTTATTTTCTAAATTAATCCATACATCACATAAATTTCATAAAAATTTATGTGAACATTGTTCTTCAATTATTGTCACCTTTGCTTATTTTATGAATTATTTTAACATAATTCATCATGTACAGTATATACGAAACAAAGGAACATGGTCAATTATGCCATAGATATCAACAAGAGTCGATCTCATTGAGCATCCTCTAGGTTAGGTTGCCCTTCCTAAGATTCATAGCCTTTAGCAATAACTCCTTTAAAGTCCCCTAGAGGGAATTCTTCGGCATAACCACTTGGATCACTACTGGTAATAGGCACGATGTTCGCCTCTTCATTCTCATTCTTTCTATTATCATCATCCTTAAAAATTTTGGGCTGAGACTCTGGATCATCGAGGAATGATAGATCAAATTTAGGAAACCTCTTCTGACAGGCCAGTCGAATCTGCTCAACCATTTCAGCCTGAGCTCTACCTAACTCCTCAAAAAGTTAATCCTTTACATCCTTAATTTGCTTCAGGTGCTTGGATCAAAGCCACTTCTTTTCCTTTTAAGGCTTAATGCGAGTTGCCTCTAGTAATGTGGTATTTGCCACAACGTTGGTCTTAGTGACTCTAGATCAGCCTTCGCTGCCTCTAGATCTGCCCTTATAGCTTTAAGATTAGCCTTTAATTTGGCATTCTTAACCTTAAATTCCATGGCTTCAGTCTCTTTGCACTTTACCCTACTATTAACCTCTTTTAGCTTGTCCTCTATCGATGAAACAAAGGAAAGGACAAATTCGTATACTGTAATAATGCTATATATGGCCTTCTCTTGCTTCTTCATCAACTTATTATAGGAGGTTTGACACTTATATCCCATTCTAACCCTCTTTTTTTGAAGAAGAGTTCAACATGATCTAGCTCTATTGGGTTTCAACAAGAAAAATAAAATAAAAAAATGCAGCAAATTAAAGAAACCCACCAGGGTCCATGCGACCTAATTGATTCAATGAAGAGAAAATAATGATTACTAACCTCTTGAAAGCATACAAAAATGTTTTGTAGGTGCTGCCTCACACAAAACAAACATCCTCTATCTGTATCCACACTCGAACATAATGAACGGGTTCATCCGGTGTGCTAGCTCCCTTCCTTTGCGGCTAGGATTATAGAAAAATATTTTTTCTCTTCTTACTCTCTCAAAGAGGATGGCTCACACCTTCTAGTATGTTTTGTAAGGGTTTTAAAACATATATATATATATATATATATATATATATATATATATATATATATATATATATATATATATATATATATATATATATATATATATATATATATATATATAAGTGACCTAGCCCTAGTTAAGAGAGTATTTCGGGCTCACATTTCTTATTAAAATAAGAAATACTTTATTTCTTATTAAAATAAGAATTATAATATTAATCTTAATTAATATTTATTTAATTCAAATTTTATTTTATCACAAAATAAAATTTAAAATGTCTGAATTAACCCATAGTCTATTCATCACATTTTATGTGTGCAACCAAATAGGTTCATATTATGTTGATAGTAGGCTCAAATCCCCATCATGGGCCCGCAAGTCGTAAATGGCCTCTAGTAAGATATTATGACTATCCAAATAATATCAATATCGATAATTCAATTTTAACCTAATAGAATATGTTATAATCTCTTTGTCACACGATATCTTGTTTGAACATAAGTCATGGTTCATGTGAAACTTATATAGTCTAAACATATAATTTTTCCATCACTAAATAGACTGATAACATCAAATGACATTGATCGTCCTATCAATTCATTTGAGCAGGGCCATGAATTTCTCAGTTTTACTTATCGAGAAGCCTAATAGATACCTCTTTCATAAGAAATGGATAAATTTCATCTTGATTATTTACTATCCTTTGCATGATTTTCATCATGTCCAATCATAGTCTTTGTTATTGTCACACCCTTCTCGGAACAGTTCTTTCCGATACGAAACTTAGCCGAAATCGGTAAAATTTTTTTCTACCGAACAATTCGAAACGCTTAAATTACTTTTACATAAACTCCAGAATCATTCGACAGTCTTGTAAACAAATAAAATATATACAAAAATAATTTCATGCCAAAAACTTACATTAAACACTCATTCATCAACAATCAACAACACAATTAACTTACAATTCAGTCTTTTACCTTAATAGTCTAAGTATATACATGCCAAGATACAACTCAGTCTAGCACTAATTTTTTTCTCTTCCAATCTTGCTCCACCGAGTACTGTGCTCCCGCAACACAATAAAACCTGCACGCAGTAAACACTACATGCTGAGCACTAGATATGCCCAGTGGTGACTACTAATCCAAGAATTTCTCAAAATAAAGCATAATTTCGTAATTTATGCTACTAGTATTCATATTTCATTAAACATTTTCTTTTACTTCGGTTAACATTAATCATGTTATTAACTTGTACTTTGGTAATCATTGTTCTTTGGTTTTCAAACTTTCAACTTACTTTACAGTATTTTCTTAGGTGGATCGATATCAGATTTGCTATTACCTTACATTATTTTTCACTATAACTTTTACTTTTATTATTACTTTTGTCTTATTTTTTAGCCATATTAATTTAATTATCATTTCATTAGCAATATGTATTGGTACTCGCGTCTTTAAGAGCACCAAAATAAACTATTTTTAATTCTTAATCTTACTGGTCAATTATTCAATCTGTATTCTAACTATACTTTTTGTTATTTGTTCTTTTACTTTACTTAAACTTTTATCTAATAAATACATTACTATTTAAAGGCTTATAGGTTTTATTGTAAAGCGATACTACTATTTTGAGACACTTTACAGTCAAATTCTCTTTCATTCTTTCATACATTCATTTATGTTCAAATATATGCTTTAAAATTATGTCTTTTATCATTTGAACAATGATATGCCTTTTTATCGTTTTACTTTTTATTCAACATATCTTTCAGGAATACGTTACTTAAGCATTAAGTTCCACTTAATGTCAGTACTATCACTTTTTGACATTAAAATAGGAAATTAATATTATTTCCCAAACTTGTCACTTTTCTCACTGGTAATTGGTACATAAATTACTAATTAATTAGATTTGCCTTTTTCATATAAATCAAAATACAATTTAAATTATTATTATTATTATTCTTTTATAAAAGCATTAATTAATCTTTATTTATTATTTTATTCTTATAAAATATTTCTTTTTCTTTTTCCTTACTAATCACACTTTTCAAGTAACTTCACAGATTTATTCAACTTTTTCATTTTTTTCGAAACGAATAATTTTTCATGAATCATTTTTCATTATAACCTTTTTACATTCAATTAATTTAAACAATACTGATTTATTCATTTCGATACGCGCCTAGTGCAATATAACAGAATTCTCAAAAGGATACTCGAAACTGGACCCAAAGGTCCCATACAGACTGAAAAATGATCTCAATCACTTTTTCACAGAACAGATATCAGATACAGACAGAAGCCATGGAGATCAGTGATCCTACCATAGCAAAGTAAGTCGCCATGACTTGCATCGCGGTTCAGATGTCCCTATGGTTAGCCAATTATATCCAAACAAGAATAACAACACCCGCTTATTGCTAAGGGCAAAATAATCAATCACATTTGCAATCATTTTTTTAAACATTAAAAAAAATTTTTAATTTATTTCTTTTATTCTTTTATACATTATATTTTGATCAAATACACTCTTTTAGTGTTATTGATTATTCAATAACTTTTTGTCCTTTCATTGACTTTATCTTTTCAGATCACTTTTGTGAATTATTCTTCGATAATTCACACAGATACTTAGTCTTTTCAGTCTTTTATATAAATTATGAATTTTAGCATTAAAATTCACAATTTTTTTTTATTCTTTTTGTAATTCTTTGCAAATTATTTTCTGATAATTCAAGGATCGACTTTTTACGATTTTTTCCTTTTCTTTTATTGTCGAACTTTTCAATCATTTGCTATGCCAACTATTCTTTCGTCGTCGAATTATTTCATAATCATTCGCTCTTTTAATACATTTTATTGACTAATTTATTTTGATAAATTAGTCAAACTTTAATTTTATCACTTTTTACGTAATTAGGAATTCTATTAATATAATTCATTATTTTATACCTTGAAAATACATAATTTGACTTTTTCTATTGTATTATTCATTTCAAATACATAATTATAATTTTGCCATTATAATCATTTATTTTCATTTTTATTACACAATTTCTTCCATTATTCATTATTTATTCTTTATTTTACCATTTTCGGATAAAATTACATTTTAGTCCCTATACCATGGAAACTTTATCTTTGACACCGTTAGGTCTTCAAAATTACCATTCTGCCCTTGTTAACTATTTCTTACTTATTTTTACTCATTAATTACCCATTTTGAAAAAAGTATCATTTTGCCCCAAAACTTTTATTTTCTTTCATTTTAGCCCATTTTTCATATAAAACTTCATTTATCGCTTTCTTATCAATTTAATTCCATCATTTCACTCATTTTATGAATTATTTACCAATAATTCATTATTCTCATTATTTTCACGACTTAATAAGTATTTCGAAAAGTTCATCGGTTGACTTTTTACTTCTTGTAGTTAACATTAATTTAATTTCATATTAATTCATCACTTTAGTCATTTTTATACAATTAGGCATTAATATTTCAATTATTTTCATTATACATATTAACATTAAATTCTAAAGGAATTCTCAAAAATTCCAATAAATGCCACAAAAATTTAATTAAGTGTTATTTATTAGTTATTATCATTTTTCATCAAAATAGTCATTTAATTCACTATAAATCACAATTTTTATTCAATACAAACATTATACATAACTTTAAAAATTCCAAATAAATTTTTAAATATTTCCTAAAAATTCATAGACATCAATTATCATATCTACTATTATTTTAGGCCAACATACATTATTTATTTGCAAATTTCTTACCATTTTTCCTTATTATCAATTTCTACCACAATTAAATTTCTTCCTAAATATTTTTATTTCTTTTATTTTCACTTTCCATTTATCATTTCTCTAATCCAATTGCAATTACCCTAACATAATTGCATCAATTAACAACTTTAAACATTTTTACCTTAATTACATAATTGAGAAAAATTCATAATAAATGAGAAATTAAGGGATTTTGTAGTCACTTACTTTTTTCTCAAGCTTTAACTTCCTTAGGCTTCTTTTTCTATTCCTTACACCAAAGAAATCCATCCTTCACCCAAAAGAACAATGGTGGCCGAATTCCTTATCAAAGAAAACACCATGATTTCATTCTTTTTAGCTCAAATTAACATCAAATCCAACCTCTATGCATCCAAAACTATGAGAAAATACTAAAGAATCAATTAAAAATCACTTAATTTCTTAAATTTCATCATACCTCTTTTTCTTTCTTCACTTGATTCCTTGCTTTTCCTTGCTCAAATCACTTGCTTAAGGCCACTAGGGTGACCTAGAGAGAGAACTTTATCTTTTAAGTTGGAGTTTAAGGGAGATTTGGAGTGAAGGAAGAAGAAATCAAAGAGAGAAAGTTGGAGACCTTGGTTCGGCCACCAAAGGAGAAGAAGAGGCAGCTGGTGAAATCTGAAAAATTCTCCAAATTTTTTCCTTTATATATACCTCCTTTTGGACCCAAAAGTGGGCTTGATCAATGGGCTATGCCCACTTAAACCTTAAGGCCCATTTAGGCCTTTTTAAAGCTCAATCCAATTTCTCTCTCTTCCTTACTTCAAATCACTTCAATTTTGATTCCATCATTCTTAAAACATCAAAAATAGGTAGTATATAAATTTTTGGCTCAATCGGAGTCCGTTATCTATTTGATTCAAACTTATCGGTCCGATTCGATAACTACCGGTATTACCAAAAAATTCAATTCTTGTCACCAAAATATTCTAAATAAAAATTCATGTAGGTATGCAAAATCTGACAATTTTTGAATTTCGTTTACTATTTTTAATTATTTATTCAAAATCAAGTCTCATTCCCTACTAGGAAAATTGACTCGCTAACTTTTTCGTATTTTTAACTTTTGGAGGCCCATTTGACCTCAAATTTACTTCAAATTTCAACCCTAGGCTCACCATGACTATTACTTTCAAATAGTCCAATAAAATATTTTTAACTTTCAAGTATCCTTTCGGGCCCAGAAAATACTATTCATTGCCGGAAAGTACTATTCACGGCTAACCCGGTGTTGAGATCATTACAGTTATTATCCAATTAAATATAATGTTTGATTATATCTTGTAGGATACTATGATAATTTTAGGTTTAAGAATCGGTAACATAAATAATATGGTATCACTAATAACACTAATCCATGTAGTATCTCATAGCGGGTCTATCCAGTGCCCTGTTCTCCAACAAGTACCTACAAGTTTGATTTATATTACCATATATAATCATCACATGATTATCAATCAAATTCATACTAGTCTTTATTTATCATTATTCTTTTAATGATAAATGACTAGGGATAGCAAAAAAAATAACATTAAATTGTTATTTATAAACATTATTATATTCTAACATGTCAAAATATAATAACATAAAGAAAACCTAATTTTATAAAATGAAATATGATATTACATAAAAAAAACCAAATGTATGGCCTAGGGTATAACTATTAACAAGCACATATAGTTAATCCCTGGTTTACTCTAGATATAGACGCTCATCATTCATATGTCGAATCCTCTAAGCAACATGAGAAACAAGAATGCATAACTTGGATTAAACCTAGTCGTTAAATACCTCAATACAACTTACTCATTAAAATGTAGAGGTATTTACCATCAATGATAGTATACACAGATCTATCCTTATCTGCTTCAGTGAAGTCAAAAATTGGGCATCAGTCAGGTCTTTCTCCATAAAAAGGCCTTTCATTAAGTACTTCACCACGTCTTCAAGTTATCCCGACCCATGTAGTGATCGTTGAGAATCTAGCTCAGATGAATCTTTAAAAAGGCATCCATTTGCCTTTGAGATGAGGGTTCCCCATGAAAAATTCGAGGAACCTCCCCATAAAGGGATATCAGATAGGCTTCTGATATTATAGATGGATTGATGGATAGTGAAAAAGCATTTATTATTGAAGCAAGATTGGTAATTGGCAACAAGCCCCTCATTGCTAAAGATAAATAGATATGAAGGATATTTGTGGTATGCAACTGATTCGCCAATGCACTAGCAGTAAGAGCACGAGCATGATCTTCTATGATAATAATTAGGGACGGATCCATAGTAGTCGAAAGCCAACCTCCCTTAGTAGCATATGAAATGGCTATACATTCCTTCCTTGCCTTAGTGTTGATTGGACTAACAACCTCCTCAACCCATAGCCGCGCATTATAAGGTTGTCCCTCGCCCTTAATATTGCTCTTCCTTTTTAGGCGATGAAGCTACCTGCCCTTCATCTTTTTCTTTAACTCTTCTCTCTTCATGGTAGCTATCTTCACCAACTTACTTTTTGCTTCTTCACTAGCCATATCCTCTGCAATCAAAATCAAAATGATTAGATTGGATTTAAAAAGGGAAAAATAACAAATTGAAGCAATCCACTGCAGGAGAAAAGAGAGAGGGGGAGAAAAAACATATACTGCTCTCTCTCTTCCTTCTTCTTAGATGGTAAAGGATCGAGCAACGCACTCAACAAAACATTAGAGTCTGCTGGCCTTTCTTTGAACATAGCATTCAGGCTTGCTATGTCCTTTCAATACCTATTCTTTCCAATAGCCAAGTCCCCTATACTGATTGGCTTATCCACTCGGACCAAGCTAAAACCAAAACCATTTTTTGTTCAAACACAAATTTATCTTTAAACCTCTTTATGAAAGTTGGAAATTGGAGAAGTTTCCTATCCCTCCTCCTTGTAAAATTAAAAAAACCCTGTGCATCCATTCTAGTGGAAATAAAAAAAATAATGGTTGAACAACTCAAAGGTTAGGGCCATGCTGGGCTAGCAATTCCTACACATTGCCTTAAATCACATATAGCCCTCCATGCATTACGGTTCAAATGATTAGGAGCTACCCCATAAGCTTTTAGTACAACCCTATCAAACCTATTAAAAGGAAATCTTAACCAAGATTCCAGGCTCATGCTATAGAGGATAAAAATCTCCTATCAACAAAGGATCCTTTCCTATAGGACATCATAAAAGGATAGGGACAAGAATAATACCCCAAAGGGGAATAAAAATACATACTTAATGACTTAAACTCCTCTTCAGTTAGCCTAGTTCGATCAAGAATTACATATTTTCCCTAATACTCCTTAGAAAAACTTATACCAAATCCATTATAGAGCATGGGCCGAGATTATTCAGCCATTTCAACCATTTTTACACTGAAATGAAGAAGAATAAGAATTTGATGTTAGAGCTCACCCAAAGAATGAAAGGGGTGAGTTGAAATACAAGAAACATGGAAGTTTAAGTTTTAAAGAATATAATAGAAGAAATTTTTAGAAAATAGGATAAATTTGAGAGCAAATTGCCAAAAATTCAAAAGCGTTAAAAGAAAGTAGTTGAAGATAAAAAAAAATTGCCTATTTACATGCAAAAGATAGGTTTTGAAATTCAAACTGGAGATAATGAGAAAGCACCATATGGTTCAGTTAACGAAGCGACATCTGGCATAGAGATTTCTTTGCTTCTGAGGTGCTCAAAATGCAAAAAAAAAAAATACTTTGACCCTCAACTTTCCTCCGATCTCTTAAAAGGATTGAAAATCGCAAGGAATAATTTAAGAAAATAATGCCATTTTTGAGATGATCTGAATTTGAAATGAGTATTCCAGGTGCCAGTCACCTAAGTTTCCCCTTTTTCGATCTTTTATAGATTGGAACAGCATGGATCACCAATTTTTATGCACTAGTCATTGAAGTTCCCTTTCTTTCAATCTCTTACAAATCAAAACAATGCGGATCACCAATTTTTAGGTGTTAATCACCTAAGTTCCCTTTCCTTCGATCTCTTATAAATCAAAATGGCGAAGAACACCAATTTTCGGAGCTAATTGCCTAATCTCTCCTTCATTTGATCTCTTACAGATCGGAACGTTGTGCATAATAGATATATGATGCGCATCTTTCAAAAGCACTGTCATTTTCAAGGTGATCAAAAAGATCCTTCTAGGCTTCAATTGCCTCAACACCTTTCCTCCAATCTTTTTTATAGATTGAAACGTTTGAGGAGGGAAAAATGTAATACTTATTTTTTCATACCCAGAGCCTGCTTGATAGTCACATGCCTATTAGGCTCCGGATTGATTGCTGGCTATTGGCCCATTAACCATTTGCTCTGATAAGAGTCCTGTTAGTTTGATTGGCCCTGGTGTCCGATTTATTTGTGCCACCCAACCTATCACATCAAGCAAGCTATACCCTGCAAGATGTCACATCATATGCCTAAACTTGTCATCTACAGATACGACATATCTGATACTTAATCACTCTAGCTTTGTAGGCTATAACTACTTAGAGACTACAAATATAGAGAGAAACTTTAGGAAAACATATTAGGAGTTAGTTCTTATCTGTTTTACAGATTAGCCTAGCTTATTCTCAACCCCATCTTCATCTCCTAATAAGTTCTAATAATCTAGGACTTATCAATAATATTTTTTGAATTGTGGTTTGAAGTATTTTCTATCAGATCTTTTATATCTTTTATTTTTTTTTTATAGATTCCCATTTAGTTGATTCATATATTATTGAACAACAAAATTTAATTTTATTTGCTCTTCTTATTTTTCTAATTTGATAAGTATGATTACATATTTTATTTATTCTTCTTCTTACATATCCTGGATAAGTTCCTAAAGTTTAATTTAATATTTTAAGATTGTTTGGTATTTCTTTATATAATATTAATTCCCATGGTTTCGGTAGCTTAATTATATATATTTGTCTTAATAATTCATATTGGGCCTATGGGAGTATTCCTGTTATAGTTATATTATAATAGTATTTGTTAAATTTGTATTTATATTCTGATAAGCAGTATATATTAAATATTGTTAAATTTTATATTTTTTCATAAGCATTTTTGTTCTAATTTATTTAAAGCTTCTTGAGGATTAAATCAATTATTACTTATAAATTTTGATTTTATTGCTATTTCAAATCTATATAAAATTTATTTTATTGTATCATTAGTTGAAAAGGCACTTAATATTTATATCCATATTTTATTTTTTTGTTTATCTTCTTGTGGAATTGAATTCCACCATAGCTCTATGTATCTTTTTAAAGTATTAGCTAGAAAATTATATGCTATATCTAAATTATATCCATTTATCAATATAATAATATTGTCAAGTTATTCATTTTTATCCATTCATCTACAGATTTTGTATGTTGTCTATACAATCTAGATTCAACCATAATCCATTAAGATATACGGATTTTATATCTTATTTCTTTATTAATTTTGAGTCACTATTTATTATCCTTTGTCTTGGTGATTTTCTTTTATATTTATGATATTCTTGTATAATTATATTTCATTTTATCATTCCTTCTTCTTCTTATTCTTTTTCTTCTTCTAAGTTTAACATTCTTGATTTTTGTCTAGTTTCTATCTTCAATTGAGCAGATATTGAGTTAACATTTATTTTTATATTTTTTATTTCATGAGTTAATTTTAAAGTTTCTTTCTCATCTATTTTATTTTTTTCATATAATTCTAATTGTGCCTCTAAGATTAACATGTGAGCTTTTATTGTTAATCATTTTTGCATTTAGCCCTGTGCAACGGTCGGTTCGGTTCAATAACCGAATCGAAATAACCAAAAATCAAATTTTTAATATTTTTATCAATCGAACTAAACTTACAGAATAATCGAATTTAAACCGAACCAAATTTTTTGACCGATTTGGTTCGGTTAACCAAAAAATCAAAAATTAAAATTATTTTTTAAAAAATAAAAAAATTTGTGTCTAAAAATTATAAAAAATTATAATTCATTATATAATAAAGTAAAAACATCTAAATTGTACAAAATAAAATTTTAAATTAAATATACAATCGCAAAATATATAATAAATAATATAACAAAACCGTTAAATAAAATTTTTTATTTAATCGATTTTCAATTTAATGTTCAAAATTCTAAATTATCACGTAAAAAATAGATATTAATAATTGATAAATATACTCATATAATTTACAACTCAAAATAAGATAATTTACATGTATAAAATAATTATTCAATTAAAAATAAAAAAATTATATAATTATATAGAATTTCGATTCATTCAATTTTCTATAGTTTTTTACTTTAAAATCGAACCGAAAACCAATATTTTTTAAAGTTCAAAACCGAAATCGAACTAAAAAATCGAATTAAATTAAAAAAATCAATCGATTCGATTCGATTTAAACCGATATTTGCTCACCTCCATTTGCATTGATTCTTTCATTTTTTTTCTATTTTTTCTACTCTGGTTTTATCAAATTTTTCTTTTATATTTTCATTTTTAGGTTGTATAAATGCATTAATTGGTAGTCTTAGACTTCTACTATCATAATTATCTTCTCCATATAAAGTATTTATAAAACTATATATATGGTTTACTATTCATATTTATTAAATTTTGATATAATATTTTTAAATTGTTATTAATTTGATTAATTTGTTCGTTATATGTATATTCCTGTATATTTTTTGTTTCTTCCATTTTTAAGGCTTTTAATTATATCTCATTTTATTAGCCATAAAGTCATGTAATTTTTATATTCTTTCTAATTTATTTAACTGTTTACCTTCTAAACTTTCTAATTTTAATTTACTAAATATTTTATATTTTACTAATTCTAATTATTATATATTTTCTGCTTGACTTAATGAATTTTTTATTTCTTCTGCATCTAGATTTAATTGTATTATTATTCCTTGTATTATTTTTCTATCAGTTATATTTATATTTTCTATATTTTTTAATTGTCTTATTAGTTATTACCTCTATATTTTTTTTGTTACTTTTTCTAATATAATTTTCTTTTTTATTATTGATTCTGAACTGTATATAAATTTTTTCAATAAATCGGATACTAAATTTTAATAAAAAATAAATCGGTTACTATATTGGGATCTATATTTATATATATATGACCCAACCCTCCATCAGTGTTCTTCCTTTTGATTAAAAAAAACAAAAGTGTTCTTCGTTTCATCTAAAGTAAACCCTAGCGATGGATCAGCAGCAGCGCGATCCAACACCAGAACCGGCAGCAGCGGCTGGACGAGCACGAGCAGAAGTAGCACCGAAGCGTCCATCACCTATCGGTGATTTCTCTCGCCTTCTCACCGTCTTCCTCGCCTTTCTCGCTGTCTTTTCCATGGTATTCTCTCCTCCTTTCTTCTTTCTTTATTGCCTTACTCTTTCCGTGCAAATAGTTCAACACTCATTTGGATGTTGTATGTTTCTTTGCTTGTTTGATCAATTTGCTGTTTGAATTTAATCTATATCCTCCTGTTTTAATCTCTGTGTCTTGTTAACCCAATTTTCTCTTGTTATGTTTTGCGTGCTAATTGGAATCTGCTTAGTTTTTATTATAGGAGTGATTCTCCAGTTCTTTTATCTATACCAGGAGCGATTGCAATTTGACGCCAGTAAATTCTGTTATCTTCTTGGAAAGGGAGAAAACTAAAGAAAATGAAATAAAGTAGAAACATAAGAGAGATTGAGATAGAAAAGAGAGAGCAGATTCTGAACATAGAGAGAAGTTAGTGCCGTGAATTATTACCGTAGGTAGTATCAATATTCTTGTTATACGGGCTCAATTATTGCTAATGATTCAACTCAAGTAGAAATGAAATAATGTCTTATATCTTACTATGACAGACCTCTTCCTTCTTATACAAAATTTTCCTATTGGGGTGTTTATTTAGAAAGAATAAATTAATGACTATTTTCTATTTATTACCAAATTCCTAATTCCTAATTCACGTTTTATCATCCAGTAACTACCATTTCTATTGGATTACTTGAAATTTAACTTTGTCATTACCAAGACAGGTCGGGTATCACAGAAAATTCTGAAAATTGGCACTAGCATCTTGCATTTGCAATGTCTTCAAGTGGCTGGATATGCTGTGTAAATTGAATTGTTGTTTCTTTAATTTGCTGCCACTGATTATGTTTTATAAAAAGCTGTCTAGTATAACTCTACACATTGATTTCATGTAAAATGTAAAATATTGTCAGAAATAAATGATGTTTGATGATAACCATTACAGATAGTGATTTCATCCTCCTTAAGTATTACTAGTAGCTTATCAATCTTGCACCAAGTCCCCGAAGGTCATGTTGGGGTGTATTGGAGAGGAGGTGCCCTTTTGAAGACAATTACAAATCCAGGTTTGATTGTGGATCACTTTGTATTGCTTTTATATTGTTTAGTATGCAGAATTATGATTAAGGACTTCTCTTTTCATTTTTAGGTTTTCATCTAAAACTGCCATTGATAACTCAGTATGAGCCTGTTCAAGTGACACTTCAGACAGATAAAGTAAATTTTGACTTTTATTTAATAAAAATCAAGGGCAATATGCTGTTAAATGATAATATAATATTGATTATGGCTTGATGTGCAGGTGAGAGATGTTCCTTGTGGTACCAAAGAGGGTGTCGTGATTCATTTTGAAAAAATAGAGGTACAAATATAATATCTTACCTAGATTCATGTCATTTGAAGTTGTAGGCCTTATGTGTGCCAACTCAATTCATAATGCAGGTTGTCAATCGGCTTCACAAGGAATATGTGTATGACACACTACTTAACTATGGGCTGAATTATGATAACACATGGATTTATAACAAGATTCGTCACGAAATCCATAAGTTCTGTAGCTCTCATAGCCTTCAACAGGTTTACATTGATGTCTTTGATAAGGTACAAAAGAATGCTAGACGAAGCATATTTGTAATACCTCTGATTAATTTACATTGTTCATTATTCTACAATGTTGTATTTTTCTTATTTTTTGTAGTGTAACTAAGGATATAGAATGATTTAATATTTTTTTTTACCACAATCATATTTTTAGTTTTGTCTTCTTCATGAGGAAGCAATGAATTATTTATATATTTCATCTCTGTTGGAAATTGAACTCATTTGTTCATGCAAATTACGATGCGTTATGTTTATTGGACTGCATTTTGTTAGAAGTTTGCTTATTTATGTTGCAAAAATATCATTAATCTTAACTTTTCAGATTGATGAAAAGATGAAAGATGCTCTTCAGAGTGTTTGCACACGTTATGCTCTTGGAATTGAAATTATAAGTGTGCATGTCATGAGGCTGACAATTCCAAATAGCGTAAAAAGGAATTTTGAGCAATTGGAGGAAGAACGTACTAGGGTATGATATGATATTTTCAAATTCTAGCTGAGCAAGTTATTTTTTGTTCTTGTGCTTATTGTCCTATATATTTAGTTTGAGAAATAGTAGATAATCGAATTGGTATGCACCATGCACTAAATGTTAAAATGCCCTCTGAAGTTACATTAAATGTGAGAGTTACCTTTTTTTATATTTGGCAATATATTGAAGGATTTTCTGCTGTTGCATTGTTATTTAAGCCAAGTTTTCTTGTTATGAAAGCATTCAAATCTTTACTTTCTCAAGTTGTGAATTCTGAATAAGTGATATCATGTGCATTATGAGCAGGGATTGCACAAATACGGATACATTTGCAGGTCTTTGATGCTATTTGATGTGTGTTACTTTGCTGCAGATCTTGATTGCCATTGAGAGGCAGAGAGTTCTTGAGAAAAAGGCAGAGATAGCGAAGAAGCTGGCTGAGAAAGAGGTAGAGTTAATGAAAAAGATGGTTATCATTGACGCTGAGAAGAATGGCAACGTAAGCAAGATCCTTAAGGAACGGAAATTAATGGAGAAAGAGAGTGCGAAGAAGCAACAAGAAATAGAGAATCAATTGTATATGGCTCATCAGAAGACACTGGCAGATGCTGCTTCTTACCGGTGAACCTAATTTTGCTGCTTTTTTTTTTTTTTTTTCAAGTGAGAATTTCAGAAGGATCTTATGAAGCTGAGCATTCCCCATTTTCAGTCTGATGAGAGAAGCCGAAGCAAACAAGTTAAAGCTTACTCCTGAATTTCTTCAAATGAAATTTATTGAAGCTGTAGCTAATAATACAAAGATTTTCTCTGGGGACAAGGTTTAATCTCTCTCTCTCTCTCTGTGCCTCAAGCATAAAATTTACGATCGCTGCTCTTAGATGAATTGGGTGTTTTTCCTTCTGTAGGTACCGAATATGGTTCTCAATCCGGTGTTTATGAATTTCACGATTATGATGTGTGGATGAGATTTTACATTGGGATGATAGGAGATCATCATCATCATCTATGTTTTTTTTTTGTTTTTAGTTTATTGCCTCTCCTCTGTGATAAGAGATGTGGGGAATTTTATTCCCCATTGGAGTGGTACCATGACATCTGTTAGAACTTCATATCTTCTCTTTCTTTTCACGGAGAGAGGAAGTAGTAGTAATTTTTTTATTTTTTTTACCTATCTGCCCTGTTTAGTAGATTTAATTACTTGATTTTATTTGATTTTTGTGTTGTGATTCAGATTTATCATGGCATGCTATGATGCAAGTAAAATTACATAATATAGATGCAACGGATACATCTTGAGATTACGTTTTGTCTTAATTCATTTTTTTTAAAAAATTGACACAACCTTTTTAGGTAGTTTCTTAAGAGAGAAAAGTTCCGTTTGAATGTTTTAGGTAGATAGATATGGATGAAGCATGGAAGATAATAATTGAGCTGTGCACGTGCGTGGACACATTTTACTTCTAAAGTGGATGAGCCAGTGATTGTGTTGATAAAAGGCACTTTGAGGGTAAAAATCACCATTATTCTAGTATAAAAATGAACAAACTGAATTTAATCATTTATTGATGATGAATGTATGTTGCTCCAAATTTTTTTTATGCCATTAGATGACAGACAGTCAAACAAGGCTTTAGTGGGATGAAAATGATCTGTGAATCGGTTTGATGTCGATAAATCCTTAAATTTGGAAGCATCCTAGATGCTATATGAAGAAGAATGTAATTGCAGGATTCAGGGGGCATTGAAATATAAACTCTCTCTATTTAAACTCTCAAATATTCAAGATTAAGCAATTATGATGTCACTATGATGCAAACTACTAAATAGCAATTATTTACCTCTACTAGATTTCAATTATTATTAGATCATTTCAATTTTCAAGTCAACAAGAGTTAGTTCAGGTTTTCAGATGGACATAATGAGTTCGTAGACGCCCAGAACTGGTTGAGACGTGAATTTGACTTCAGGAGGATGTGGAAATTTCCTATCAATCATACGTAAGTATGTTGCATTAGTTATTCTCAGCTCCTCTTGAAGCTAAGAAATTTAGTAGTATACTAACTGCTGCTAATTTGTTGCTAATAATTCGGTCATCCTCACCCCAAATTATAAGTGTCCTCTTCTCAACCTGCACAAGTAATCATAACCAGAATTAAGGAAAGAAAAGAGAGAGGGGAATCCATTTTTGGGCAATAAGTTGGAATTTGAATGTCCATATCAAAAAAATAACGGTAGATTTCAAGAGCACGTAAAAAAATTCTGCTTCTTCCCATGAGAAACTATAAGTATATTAGTAAAAAAAAAATTCTGCTCCTTTCCATGAGAAACGATAAAGTATATTAATCTAGAAAGTTCGATGGAATTATGTCCCACCAAGATTGTCCATTTTCTTTACATTATGCTCATAAATACTGTTATGCGTTCTCCGACCTCTATATTTCACTTGAACAAGAAACTACACGGGATGTTCTCTGAACTTTATATTTTACTTGGACAAGAAAATAGAGATAATTACCCCATATACAATCTTTTTGAAAAAGTTTTCAACCATACAACTTTTTAAACTTTTATTTTCAAAAACAAGACAAAATCAAGAAAGGGTAAGTAAAAGTTCCAGTTTAGTCCAAAATGGAAAAAATCTATTCTAAACAACTAAAGTACAAAAGACACAGAATTAATCAAACAACTAAAAAAATATAAATAACACAAATATGACAAATAGAACATTAATATAAGATATTAAAGTACAATTAAGCCGAAATGCAGAAAAAATAAAAAATTTATTAAAACAAAAAATGTAGAAAATTTAGAATTAGTAAAAAACAAAATATTAAATGAATTAAAAATAGAAAATAAATTGTTAAGCACATTAAACAGGATAGAAAAAATTATGGAATATATAGCCGTTAAAATGGGATATAATGAATAAATTAAATGGAAGAAATAAAATCTATAGATGGATATACATATGACAAACTATTTTATCAAATAAATAATAAGTATAAATTATCAATCAAAATATAAAAAAAAATACGAGTAATAAACCATAAAGTTTTACTAGTAGGTTTTTACATGGAGAAGATAATAGTGGTGGAAATCCAAGTTTACCAGCTACTACATTCAAAAGGCCTAAAAAGAAAATACATAAAATGTAATGTGTAAAATATTTGATATGTTAAAAGATTTTAAAAAAGAAGTAGAAGAATTAAAATCAAGGGTAGAAAAAGTAGAAAAGGGTAAAGAAAAGGTAAAAGAAACTCCACATGAAGGTGTCACAATAAAAATGCATATATTAACTCTAGAAAAATGATTAAAGTTATATGAAAAAAATAAAATAGAAGATGTAGATATTTTAAATCTAACTCAAGAAATAGAAAATTTAAAAATGAATGTCAATCAAACCCCTACACACGTAAAAATAGAAACTATACAATACTTGGGAACATTACACGAAACACAACAAGAAATGATAAAAAGAAATATAAATATAAGGGAATATGAAAATTATAAAAGAAAAAAACCTAGACAAAGACTAATAACTTGTAATTCTAAATTTATAACAAAATCTTATATAGAACCAATATACTCAAATGAAATATGGTTAAATCTAGATTGTGTAGATGATACACAAAAGAAAATAGAAGAATGGATAAAATTGGAAAATTTAGCAATAATATTCTTTGGATATAATTTAAAAAGAGCATGTAACTTCTTATTAAGTACATTACGAGGAAATGTAGAATTATGGTGGAATGCTATCTGGCCAGAAGATGGGAAAAATATAATGTAAGAAAATATATATATCACGATATATTGCGAGAAGTAGACATAAATACCTCTCAAAGTGCAGATCGTTGCAGCGGAAGCAGAAATCGATTGTTTCATGTTACCGGCAAAGCCTATCACCCATGTGTCACGAACTACGGGATGAAAGCATAGATCCACAAACTAAAAGCCCCTTAGACAAAGAGAATATGGAGGAGCTAAACCGACAGAGTTTCGGTATCTCTAAGTTTTTTTTCTTTTTCAAATGAAGAAACTAAGCCCTTATATAAGGCTCTAATTAAAGAATACTTAATTTTCTTAATAATGATGAATTAAATTGGCAGTTACAATATTAATAAGGAAATAATAAATATGGAAGTTACAAAATTAATATGTAACTACCCATATTAATGCACATATAAATGGTAGATTCCCTAATTAAGGGAAAAATAAATATGAAACTAATTCCATATAAATTATTTTATGTTCCGATATTATCTCTATTATATCGGGATCAATTTATCATCTTGTGAGTCATGGGCATATCCCAAACTCAAAAATGTTACTTAAAATTTCCAATTACCCTCTAAGTCCTAATATCTAACCTTATCGGTTAAAATTTTATGCATAGTAAATATCGATTATTGGGCATTAAGTTCTTAGACTTAATTCAGGATATTATATATAAGATAATTTAAGTCTTAACTCAATTATTATGCAATCATTTTACTTATAAAATATTGCTAAGCAATTAACAATAAAATAAACACATTCATAATAAATGTTAAATACCAATATAACATCCAAAAGATAAATAAACTCATTTATTTAATCAATTATTAAATATCCAACAATCTCAAAAAAAAGAGAAAACATTTAAAATATGATAAAAATACACTTGTCTTTAATCTAGTAATAGGAAACATAAATCCTAACCACTAATCCGTTAACCATTAATAACTTGACACTCATGTTAATAACTCAGAAAACCTAGAATCTGACAAAACTAATCTCGTCACTGGAAATAATTTCTCGACCCTTTCGAACAAATCGAGAGGTATGCTATAAAATCGATGATGAAGCCATTGACGATACACACAACGTCCGCTTTTGAGCACCATCTCAGATTTAATGTTGCATCTCAACACTCTTCTTTTGGTCACCAAATACAAAAATTGGATAATGGTTTTTTTATAAATTCCATTTTGCTTGATCCAGGCATCAACCAACTAATTTTTCATATCTGGATGGCGAAAAAAAAAGTCTTTCATCACTTTAAATAAGGTCATGTCAACACCTCCTTGGTCCAGGCCATTATCCCAAATGCACTCTTGCATCTTTTCATACATACACAAAATATGATGCACTATTGCATCAATGTTATCAGCTCGAGCCTCCTTATGCATCCTCATTTTGCAAACCATTCACACTTTTACTTCGGTTTTTACAATTCCTTAAGGAATTTGTGGACATCTAGAAGTCCTTATTTTCACTATTTTTGTTACACATAATAGAAAATTAAACAATAAGTACACTCATGCACAATCATGTATGATTGAAACTCATTTCAATCCAAAAGATAAAGACAAACTGTTACTCATAACATAATATAAATAATCAGTACACTCATGTACAAACATACGTATGATTGAAACTCATTTCAATCAACAAATAATGAAATATCCATATAATATAATTTTCAAACAAATTTGAAAATTTAAGAAGGTAGGAAAAATAATTTTCTCAATTTTTATCAATTTTAAAATAATTTTTATAAGAGTAAAATCCAAAAAATATTTTTTGATCCTAAAAAAATTTTCAAAAATTGACCAAAAAATCAAAAAAAATGAGAAAATTAGATAAAAAAATTTGAGCTGATTTGGAGGCGGAGGAAGCCGCATGGGCCATCACGCACCGGCAATGGTGGGCCTCACGCACCACACACATGACAGATGCACCACGCGCCGTCTGAGGTACTCTGCCATGTAGCACGACCTGACTGGGCCATATGGCATTGACTGGCATGATCACATTGACATGTGGCAGTTACTGATTGGTCCACGTGGTGCCAACTGGATTGACAAAATTGATACGTGGCATGACCATGGTCTGCCACATATCAGCTAGTCATTGGCCCACGTGTCGACATATGACATGACTCAATAAGCCATGTGTCAGCTCCGTAGGCTGCCATGTGGATGTCAGGTGGCATGACACATCATACCATGTGGCAGGACCTATGCCACGTGTCAGCCCCATAGGCTTCCATGTGATGACATGTGTCATCATGTGGTTGGTCAATGTGGTGTCACGTGGCATCATGTAGACCTCCATTGACACATCGGCTGACACGTGTCGCTTTACCATAACGTCACGTATCGTTTTTTCATTGAGCCACGTGGCTGAGTGACGTTTCACTCAGCGCGCGTGCTAGGCGCATGCTGGAGATGCATCCTTTGGCACGCGCCCAGCACACTGGTGGCGCGTGCAAGCCAAGCGCTGCCTTTCCGGTGGGTTCACCTAAATTTTTTCTAGGATAGAGTTTTCGAGGTCCCTGAGTCTAATGGTGTGGTCAAAAATAAAAAATTTTCACTCAAAATTTTAATTATGATTTTTTTTTAAATAATCATTTAATTTCGATGTCCAAAAAACACATAAAAATCTAGACCAGGATAAAAATTACATATAGAACATATCTAATATGCATATCAATTGAGCCTATAAATATATCTGAATTTTCACAAAAAATCATATCTACATTATAGACATGCTGGAACGCAAAAATATAGGCTCTGATACCAATATAAGAAAATATATATATCACGATATATTGCGAGAAATAGACATAAATACCTCTCGAAGCATAGATCGTTAAAGCGAAAGCAGAAATCGATTGTTTCACGTTATCAGCAAAGCCTATCACCCACGTGTTACGAACTACGGGATGAAAGCATAGATCCATGAATAAAAAGTCCCTTAGACAAAGAGAATATGTGAGGAGACAAACCGAAAAAGTTTCGGTATCTCCAAGTTTTCTTCTCTTTTTCAAATAAAAAAACTAAGCCCTTATATAGGGCTCTAATTAAAGAATACTTAATTTCCTTAATAATTATGAATTAAATTGACAGTTACAATATTAATAAGGAAATAATAAATATAACAGTTACGAAATTAATATATATCTGCCCATATTAATGCACACATAAATGGTAGATTTTCTAATTAAGGGAAAAACAAATACAGAACTAATTTCATATAAATTATTTTCTGTTTCGATATTATCTCTATTATATCGGGATCAATTTATCATCTCGTGAGTAATGAGCATATCCCAAACTCCTTCATATAAAATATGGACCAAATAACAAAATATTTCCAGTAACATATATAACTATAGATTTATTACAAATATTTGAATTCGCTGTAAAATTTGAATTCTTAGGAAGCAATTGGGTAGGTACTGCAGATTTGGCAAGATAATTAGAACAAAAATATTTATGAAAAATATAAAATTTAATAGGATGTAATATGTATTATTTAAATTAATATACTTGTAAATTTAATAAATATTATTATAATATAGCTAAAATAGGAACATTAACTAGCCTAGAAATAAAATTATTAAAACAATCCTACGTAACTAAATTACCAAAACCATGGGAATTAAAATTATTTAATGATATTCGAAATAATAATAAAATATTAGAAGGAACATTAGGAACTTATCAAGGATATATAAAGAAAAGAATAAATGAGATGTGTAATCAGGCTTATGAAAATAGCAAAGTAAGAAGAACAATTAGAGGAAGATTATGTTGTCAAATATTAGCCGAACCAACTCATTGGGTATGTTATGATAAAAATAGAAAATATAGATGATATAGAGAGACTAGTAAAAATTATATAAACCCAGATTTAAAAAAATTTAGAAAAAGAAAATTTAAACTGTTTAATAAAACTAGGTAATAAAGGAAGATTTTTAGGAAAAATAAGAGATTTAGTAGGAAAAATCTTAAAGAATATACATGTTAGATATGTAAAGAAAAAACACTATACAAATGAATGTTGTAAAAAGAGAAATAGAGAAAATCATAAAGTATATAGAGTATATGAAGATTTAATACAATAAAGTTACGAACCTATTGAATATAGTGATATTTCAGAAAACAAAAGCATATATGAAATATATTCTTAATATAATTCTGAAGATAAAAATTTTGAATCATAGGTAGAAAATAGTAATGAAGAAATATATACTAATTCTAAAAAAGAAATTGAGTCTGATAAAGAAATTGAAGAAAGAGAATGAGTTCAGATAATAAAGATCAAGAAATAATAGATAATAATAATATATTTAGCTATAATAAAACTTTTGATGAAAAAAATTAGTCAATTAAATAATCATAAACTGAATATTAAAATAGAAGATATATTTAAAAGATGATGATTTAAAAGATTTTATGAAGTAACCTATATAGCTAAATATTATGAATCAACAATAGACATATATCATACGAAAGGAAATACAGTAATACCATTAATCAATACAGTAATTACCTGATAAAAATAAATATAATAACTTATATTTATGAGAAATATAAATAAAAATATATTTAGGACAATCCTATACAATTATTTTGCATGGATGACAAGATATTAAATGACCTAGTAAATGCTCTACTAGAAGCAGTGTTAGGAAATCTAATTTATAAGAAATTAAAATTTACAATAATAGTAGATTTTTCAGTAAGTTTACGAGATAAAAATATTGATAAGGCATTCAATTTATATCATAAGTTGCATTGAATAGAAATTACCAGTGGATGTAAAGTATTTTCAACAACATATAGAACTATATATGCTTTTACAACTAGTCATCAATAAAATGTATAAAACACACACCAACTAGTATGACTATTCTAAATGAAATAACAATGGATGTTAGGCAACGAAATAAAAATATAGGAATTACCTCCAGGATATAACATATAGGAGAAAGATCATTAATATCATCAGGAGAATGTTCCAGTTAACATAATATACCTTAATTTAAAAATAAACCAATAATTATGGATGAACAAGAAAAAATATATTCTCGATTTAGAAGAAGTATAGATTTAAGATCATTTATAAGAGCAAACAATATTATATAGAAACAGAATTAGATATAGGTGGAGAATAAAAAATATTAAAAATATTAATAGATAAAAGTCATAAAATGAAAGTTTAGTATCTACATTCATTAAATATAACTAAAAAGAAATATATGAATTCTTAAATTATTCAGGAAATAAATAAACGATTAATCATTATGTAAAAATTAATTTAGCACTAACAAATATAAATGAAAAATATCAATTATACCTATAAAAATAAATATGGATACAATATCATATACCCAAATACCAATTTTACAAGGATTAGATTTTTTGGAAAATACAAAAATATATAATATCACTGATGCACATATAAATTTCACATCTAATGGAAATCAATACAAAATTGCAAGGATTAGAGATTGTCCTTCCAATATTTATATAAATATATAAATAATTTATAAAGAATATCATACAATTTTATATAATGCATTTATAGATACATGATCAGGTATAACTTTAGCACAACCCTATATATTTCCAAAAGAATTATGAAAAAAAATAAATATAAATTAGGAATTGATATAACAGAAAATAATACTAAATATGATTTAGTTGCAGAGAATATAAAAATAAAGGTACAATCATATATACTACAAATACCTAAAATATATCGATCTAAAAATAATAGATGTGATATTTTATTGGGCAATGATTGGTTAATAAATTATTATCCACCAAGTATAGGATCTCAATATCTAAGATTAACCACTTCATGTAAGCATAGAATTATTTTTCCTAGATTACTACAGGCAAATAAATAAAAATCATCTTCCTTGGTTCCCAACACAACGAACTATGGTGAGAATAACATATAAAAAGAACCAATAAGAGCATGTAAAACATAAATGGAACAAGAAAATATAGAAATTCCAAAGGAAATTTCAATTTTATTAGAAAATGTATAGGAACAAATTCAATAAATAAAGTGGAAGAAAAATAAAGTATATGCAAATTAGAATTAAAACATAAAATACCTATAAGACGTAAGCGAATGTTGTACTATAAAAAAGATGAAGAAGAATTTGAAGTATAAATAAAATAATTATTAAAGAAAAATAATTAAATCAAGTAAAAGTTCATATAGTAGTCATGCCTTTATGATTAGAAATCATATAGAAATAAAAAAAAATTAAACCTAGAATGATAATAATTATAAGAAATTATATGCAACTATAGAATTTAACTGATATCTAATACCTCATAAAGTAATTCTTATTAATAGCATTAAGGAAAAAACTTGGTACTTAATGTTTAACTATAAATATGGATTTTGCCAAATTAAAATGCATCCAAAAAGTACAAAAATATATAGCATTTAGTACTCCTAAAGGACATTATGAATGAAAGGCATTTGGTTTATATAGTGCTTTTCAGATATTTCAAAAAAAATGGATAACATATTTAAAGATTTAAGATATTTTTGTTTAGTTTATATTGATAATATAATAATTTTTAGTGACAAATTGGAAGAACATTTTAGGCATGTTAAGGAATTCGTATTAAGATTGTAATGCCCCAAAAATTTGGATTGATTTTAGTGGGTGAATAGTACCAATTTGTAAGGATTAATTATGAAGATTTCAATATAAGTTAGTATTATATTCGGGTTTTAATTTAATAATTATTAATTAAAACATATTATGGAAATTAATATAAAATAATAAGAATAATGCATATTTTAATTAGTTATGATAGATATTTTAAGACTTATATAGAAAGGATTAAAAGAAGAAGAATTGTGTGGTTGATATTTAAAGAGGAAAAAAAAGGGAAAGAAATTGGGGAAAAATAAATAATAAAAGAAGGTTGGGTGTGGTTTAAAAAAAAAGAAAGAAATGAGTAAAAGAAGAAGAAGAGGAAGGAGAAGGAGCAGATGGCGTCGGGAGCTGGAGGAGAGGCGGTGCTGGCCGTCCCCTGACCGCCGCTTCTCACGACGCCGGCAAGGGTAGACCGTCGCGTCGCTGCCACCTCCGGTCTCCTTCGCCGTTGTCCCTGTCAGTGGCGCAACTTCGGTTCCTTCCACCATCTAGCTCCCTTTTTTCTCTTTTTTTTCGGTGATTCCCGACGGCAGAGGAAGGGGCTGACGGCACCGTTGGGATCCCGAGGCTGAGGTGGCTCCTCCGGTTGCTGCCGCTCCTCCCCACTCGCCGGCAGCAGGGAGATCGGCGATGGTGAGGGCGGGATCTTTAGGCTCCGATCCCGATAAATGATGGCAGCGTTGGGGCGCGTGAAGACCATCGAGAAGCTACCGGCGATTCTGGCTTCAGGTGAGAGGCTTCGGTGTCTCTCCGACGAGGCTCCGGCGGGTCTCCAGTGAGGCTCCGACGAGGTTCTGATTAGGCAAATTGGAGAGAGTATTCTGGGCTTCGACTCTAAGGTATGGGAACTATGATAACAATTTGATTTCATGTATAATTTTGAAGTAAATTTTGGTTAATTTTTATGATTGATATTAGCTTTGTATATATATTGGATTTGTATACGAAATTAATAATATGTAAACGTAAATAAATCATAGGGTTAGTGAAGAAATAGTTTTTGAAAGTATAATAGATACAGTGAATTTAATTAGGCTGAACTAGGCGAGATAGAGTTTGAGTTTGATTTGATTTAAGTGTTAATGGTATAATTGAATAAATAATGAATTATACCTATTAATAGAAGTGACGTTGAACTTAGTTAACATGGAACTAAGGAAAAAATCTATTGATATATATAAATAAAATATATGTTATCCTTCGAAGTTTGTGGAATGAGTTGTAAAAAGAATATAGTTTTACAATTCCTTGGTTATAAACTAAATAAGTTAATTAACTTATGGGTTAAAGGTTTATTTTTGATATTATTATTAAATTTAATGTGGTGGTTTACTAATCACTGTTCTAGGCTTTGCCTAGTTGGAAAGCATAAAGGAAATTCGTGATTGAGTTTTCAATAGAAATGTTTCAGCTCCTTACCAATTGATTTTGAAATTATTCCTTGGTAAGGAAATTATACGTTGCTACTTTTTTTAATTTATTTGTTGAGTTTAATTAAGACTTTAGCTAACATGTTTATTTGAAAGATGTATAAATAAAAATCTAGGTTATGCTATTAAACGCTAATAGAGAAATTTTAAAAGTTAATGATTAATTTGGCAATAAAAAGTATATTGCCAGTTGATTTATGATTGAACTTAGATAGCTAAAGAATCGATATTATTAAGATTGTTCTTAAATAAGTTTAATTTGAAATATAATGGCATAATGATAGATAGATATACTCTATGAATATATGATTTGATACAACTATAGTATAGTAAGAGGTCTATTATAATAATAAGAAATTATATTAAATAGTCGTTGTTGCTATCATTGCATAACTTCCAGTTTAGTAAAAGAAAGGTGATTAGGTAATGAGGGTTAAAGTTTTAAGAAATTAGTTACATGTATAGTATTTGATTATGACAAAAAGGAAAAGAGGTAACTCTTTGGAGATAGTTAAAATTAATTTAAGTTTTATTCTCACTTCTTACATAAAACTTGTACAAGTATCGGGTTATGAAGTATTTTAACTTCATATATATGCTATTATCTTTCATGATGCATTTTGCTAAGGTATTAAACAAAGAAGTTATTTGATACGTAAGAGATCATGATAAAGAAAAAATGAAAATGAAATGACTATTTGGAATGTAATATACGATAATTGAAGATTATAATGTCATAATACAAAACAAGAGAGAATGTAACTAATATAGTAGTAAGTTATTAGTATAAATGTGATACAAACATGTAAAGAATGAAAATACCTTAAAATATAATGAATTGAGAAATATTGGGAAATACTCGTTTTTTTTATGAAGCTTTGTTTGATACTTGAATAACAAAAATGAATATCATTATTACAAATGGAGTAGACATAGTTTTATGTTTACGCTCTTATGGTATCATGAGAAAATCGACGATTAAATGCTATGCACTTACATGTGTTTGCTTTAATATATTGATGTTTTAAGATTATGTATTTAGATATGTGACTATGACATTGAAGTTATATGCATCTATAGGCGGTAAAACAATATGAAATGGTGTAGGTAGACATTGATCTCAGATTTGTAACTGAATATGTGTATTTAAGGTATTAGTTGAGTATATATGTGATGGTTAAATTGAGTACTATAGAGCAGGTGAGATGGCTATAATAATCCATGCAGGTACGTCTTTCTAAAATGACTATATGTTTATGTGTTGTTTTAGACGCTCATAGTGGATGTGATTATATATGATTTCATTTTCATGCAAGCAGTCTAGTAATGCATACACTATTATGACAAGTATAAGTATTATTAATATATGGCTATTAGAAAGTTTAAAAGTAATTTGAAATAATGTATGTTAAGTAAATTCCTTTGATGACTGAAGAGTAATTTAAAGAGAAATTGCTGAATTATTGTGAAATAGTTCATGACATAAGTGAATGATGGTTCACAAACTGTACAAAAATCTTGAATATTCTGAATAGCTGTATTATCTGGATTGAAAAGGAATTGAAATGATGATAAAGTTGATAAATGTACTGAAAGCAAGTGATCTTCTGTGCCCTTAGAGTTAGTCTAGCAGTAAAAACTAGTTCTGGATATAGTTGGCTAGCCATAGGAACACCCTTTACCGCGGTGCAAGTCATGACGACTTGCTTAGCTATGGGTAGGATCATTGATCTCCATAACTTCAGTGTAAAGTGAAAGTGAAAAGTACAGTGTTCTGAGAATGGTTCCTTGGGAATCATTTCTCTTTTTAGTGGGGCCCGTGGGGTCCATGTTCCGTGTATCTGGTCTGAGATTTTTTGTTGAGACTGTACTAGGGGTATTAATATGAAAATAAGTTAAAAAAGTGTAAAAGATAAGAAATGGTATAGTTTAGAACTAATATGCATAACAATTATCCTCTTATATATGTACAGCAACTGGATAATAAATTGAAAGTTATAATATTGATGATCATGTGATTCTTTAAATCTATATAAGCATTATGTATCTATATATATATAGGTATGTATTCCACTCTGTTATCGATCAAGTATATAATATATGGCACACTATGGTGTTAAGTAATATATTGTTCACCTTGTTAAGATTATTTTGAATGATTACATGAAAGTGAATTTAGAATGCATGCTATGTTTTAAATGATGTATAGGTATGAAGGAATTATGTCAAACGTCTTTTGAGGTAACAATTAATTATGAATTGCTTACTGAGTTATTAAGTTTTGTTGTCTATATGAGTAAGATGTTCTGTTGCTTATGCTTGTGATTTATTGCTGAATGTAAGAACTAGAATCTAAGAAAAGTTAATGTATCAACTAGGAATATTATTAACTTTGAACTTGTGTAATTGATGTTACGTGGTCAAAAGATTATTTTTAGATTATATTGGTCCCCACTAAGCTTTATAGCTTAGCACGGATTTTGTTATCCGTGTAGGTAACAGGATAAGCTTGTTTTGGGTTAAGCAGCTACTATGGCTCAACCATCAGAAGAAAGGATTTAGTGTGGGCAGATCTCCATCAGGGTTTACAGTTGTAGCGAGATGATTTTAATGTATATTGTTCTTTACTTTGAAATGTTATAGCGGTTTAAGAGTGTAATATGTAATATTGAATCATCTTAGGACATGTGAATAATAATGAGAATTGATGTATGAGATGCTTAGTGAAATTATTTTTGTAATGTTGTGCCCCTGAAGGGCTGTGGAATTGTCTGATTTGCAGGTGGGTTAGATAAGTTTTTAGACGTTATATTACCGAATTTTTATTTGGTAATTAGTCATTTGGACAATTATAGCTTTATCGGCTTACTTAATTTATAAGTATTTCTTTTTGGACAAGCCTGGATCGATGGGATAGTTAAGATTTAAAAGAAAAATCTTGCTGATTTTGGAATTGTCACTCAGTGCATTGCTCCTCAAAGGGTCAATGATCAATATCTGACAAATGGTCCTTGGAAAAAAAAATTTTTCAACTTATCACTTGTTTCGGTTAGACTGTTCAGCAAGGGTGTTACAAAGATATATCAAGTATGGAATTATATTATCTAAAGAAAAAGTAGATATAGCAAAGAGAAAGAATTCTTAGGATTTGCAATATATAAAGAAGAAATAGAATTACAACCATGTATAATGAAATTTTTATTAAATACTTTTGACCAATTAAAAAGTAGAAAGATAGTCCAACAATTTTTAGGATACGTTACATATACAGGCAACTTTATTTAAGAGTACGCTAAAAAGAAAAAAAGTATTACAAGATAAATTAGAAGGAGAAACTTTAGAAATAGTCTGATGCAAACACTAAAGTAGTAAAGAAAATAAAAGAATATTGTAAACATTTACCAAAATTATCCCTACCAGAAGAACATGAATAATTAAGCCTAGACATAGATGCTTCATGTGACTATTGGGTAACCATTTTAAAAAGCAAATATGGAAAGAAAATCTATAGATATGCATCAAGAATATTTAAAAGTACAGAAAAGAATTACCATAGTAATGAAAAAAACTATTCGCAGTAAAATATGCAATAAGAAAATTTGAATTAGTTTTATTATCAAAGAAATTTAAAGTAAAAACAGATAACACTCAAGTAAAATTGTTTATTATAAAAAAATTATAATGAAAAATTAGCTTAAAGGAGAAAAATGGGATGACAAGAATATTTTGCTAATTTTAATTTTGATGTTGAATATATTCAAGGAAAATATAATATATTGGTAGATCTATTTAGTAGACCAAAAACTTGACATAAGCACTAACATTTATATTGCATGAAATAATGGAGAAAAGTATAGAAAAAATCTCCGAGCTCCACATTAGAGAAAAAGAAAGTGGAATCTATGCAAAAAAGCTATATCTCGTATTCAAATTCTAGAAAATGAGAAAAAATAGCAATTTGAAAATTTACAGAAATATATATCTCGTTTTTTAGAATTGGATAATGAAATTAGTCAGGTATCTATGAATTTTGTTCAGCCGGTCACATGCCAAAAAGAATCTATTTCAAAAAATTCTAGCACTCAAAAAATTCTAATTATTGGCAGTTTCGCTAAGATAGAGTTAGAAAATGATATATCCAAAAATTTATTGATGAGAAAGTCTGTTCAAATTTTGGACAGTTTTGAATCATCACAGGCATCTTTCAAAGAAATATGACATCTTTATGGCATCTACATCAATGGACAATTTTGAATCATCCAAGCATCTATTCAAAGAAATATGGCATCTACATCAAGGGAGAATCTTAACACTCAATTGATAACTTCTAGTGATCTTTCACTATCATCTCAGCAATGAAATGATGATGAGAGATCCAAATTAAACTCCACTGAATACAAAAAACAATAGAAAGTAAAAATTTCAAAGCTCTGTAATACCTAACAAAGGCCACTAATGCAATTGTAATCAACACTATTCCTATAAATGGAACATATAATAAAGGCAATAATTTAAAAAGGAGCAGCATCCAAGACGATAAATTTTTTTTTATCATTTTTTTACTTATCCATACAATTTATACTGGAGAAAACTTGGAAGAAATTAAATATTTACTAGAAGTAATCAAGCCTCAAATTGAGATTTTTAATGAAATAACCAAAGTAACAAAGATCTATGTTTGAGTTTTTAGCATTGTTCCTGAATGAAAGAAACATGAAAATAAGGGTAGGAACATTAATAAAGATGGAAATTACAAGGCAAAAAATCATTCCAATAGATAAAAAAAATTCAATTTACATCCATTAATAATTTAAAATCTTCCAAAAATGAGAATAAAAAACATTGAGATAAATATACGGGCACTTAAAGAACTTTTATTTGATCATAAAAAATATTATATCAGCTATCAGGATGCTATTTTAGTTACCAATCCAATAACAGATTGGCATCAGAAATATCTACTTGAAGGCTATCTGGACACCTATTTGGAAGGAAGTTTACAAGGAAAAAAGCAACCAAAGAATTTTTTAAAAGACAATAAAAAATGAATCCGTAGTGGAAGACAAAAGAAAGGGGCAAGACTTAGTAGAGCTAAATCCCCTCTGGAGAAAAGAAGAAATAATTGAAAATGTAGGAAATAAACTCTTATATAATGCATGATGTAAGATAACAATAATAAGAATCAATAATATAATAGTGGTCGGGTGCAACCTGTATAAAAACCCACCATGTTATATTAGAAAGCACGGCTTAAGAAATCAACCTATTATTTATGTGCTACCTTTAGTTTTAAAAAATCTATAAACTTTATTTGAAAGAAATAATATATATGGAATTCTAATTTTATCATATATTCTTTCTTAGTAACCTCAGTAGTTAATTTTTGCATCCACTAAAAAATATAGAAAGCTAAATATGATAAAGTTAGAAAATTAACTCACTCATATACCAAAAATTTTCTCTTTAAGTCTATCATGAAGATATTACTATTTGCTGGCTAAAATCTTTTCAATCATATCTCTTGGATGTACCAAGCCTATGCTTGAATGAAGAAAGGGCATAAAGTAAAAAGATTAGAGAGCTTAGATCAACCACGAACGTCTTCCGTTCAAGGATGAACAGTTATCAAAAATCATTGATAACTGAATTTTGGAAGCAGTAAAGGAAGCATAGTGGATCAAGAAGAAAATTTATAAGGTATATCAAAACCTTGATCTTCATTTGTTTATGAAATCTTAATACTTGACTGATAACTCCTAGTGATCTTTTACTATCATCTCAGCAATGGAATAATGATGAGAGATCTAGATTAAACTCTACTAAACAAAAAAAGCAATGGAAAGTAGACTTTTTCAAAGCTCTGCGATATCTAACAAATGTCACTAATGCAATTGTAATCAACATTATTCCAATAAATGGAACATATAATAAAGGCAATAATTTGAAAGGGAGCAGCACCCCAGACGGTGCAAAAGTTTTATCATTTTGGACTTATCCATATAATTTATCGTGGAGAAAACTTGGAAGAAATTAAACATTTATCGGAATTAATCAAGTCTCAAATTGAGAATTTTAATGAAATAACCAAAGTAACTAAGATCTATGTTTGAGTTTTTAGCATTATTTATAAATGGGATGATAAAAGAAATATGAAAACAAGGGCAAAAATGCAAATAAAGATGGAAATTACAAGGCAAGAGATCATTCTAGAAGATAAAAAAATTCAATTTACATCAATTAATAATTAAAAATCTTCCAAAAATGAGAATAAAAAACTTTGAGACAAATATACGAGCACTTGAAGAAATTTTATTTGATAATAAAAAATATTATATCAGCTACCAGGATGATATTTTAGTTACCAATCCAGCAATAGATTGGCAGAAGAAATATCTACTTAAAGGCTATTTGGACACCTATTTGGAAGAAAGTTTACAAGGAAAGAAGCAAGCAAAGAACTTTTCAAAAAGAAAATAAAAAAGGAATCCATAGTGAAAGACAAAAGAAAGGGACAAAGCTTAGTAGAGCTAGATCCCCTCTGAAAAAAAAAGAAATAATTAAAGATGTACGACATAAACTCTTATATAATGCATGATGTAAGATAGCAATAATAAGAATCAATAATGTAATAGAGGTCGGATGCAACCTGAAGACGAGTGAGGGTCGTCGGGACGTTGCCAGTGGCTGGATCTTCCGGTGGATGGCTTCGGTAGCTTTCCGACGAGTCTCCGGTGAGGCTCCGGCGAGACTCCGACGAGGCAAAATGGAGAGGGCATTCTGGGCTTCGATTTTTCGGTATGGGAACTAAACTTGCTCAAGGAATTCTCTTAAATTTTATGCATGATGCATAATTTAGTTTTTAATACATGTATAGATGTTTGTTGGAGAGTTTATGCTAAAGGCATATAGATAATATTGACTATGACTTGATATAAATGTTGTCTCTGTGTGTATGAATTGATAGAATACAGGAACTAAGTTTAATTGAAATGGTGAGTATAATATGATGTGGGGATATAATGAGTTAAGAGTAATCAACTGTGAAGTTGTATTATAATTATGTAAGGATTTTATTTGGTCTTTCTATAAGTTTTGACAATTGCGTGATACAGTATGTATAATCATTGATTTATTATGCTTATAGGGAAGCTTAAAGTATCTATTTCACAAGATAAATAGGCATCTAATAAATATATTTGAAGGTAATTCTCATCATAGATATGAGTACATACTTTTCTGAGATTTACACGAATTGTATATTGAACACCATTGTTAACTATAATGTAATTGCGAAAGAAAGTTCATGGTAAAGAAGGAGTTTTGAAATGAACTGGTCTATATATATATGGATGTACGGTTATATTATATGAACCACTTATGATTTGTTTGTAATGTCAAAATCATCTGGAAGTTTCAAAGACTTTATAGATCATAGAGAATATATATATATATATAGGTAGAGATTAACAGGTTAAACCATTATAATAAGTAGCATGGAAGTGAATTGATAATTTTATAAATGATGAATAACATACATGTAATTTATTAGATTGTTAAATGTAAAATGAGCCATAAAGCTTATGTAAACTTGACTTGAATATGTTAAGTGCTCTCAATTGACGTTTTAGAGAACTTAGTATCTTTAGTTATAAGGAGTAGCGTTTATACTAGCCTATTAGTTTGTCCAAGAATTTCCTTAGGTGTTGTTAAAGAACATATAATTGATTCTCTTTAATCTAATAAGTGTTAATAGTGGATTAAGGAAATAAAATATAAATTAAGTGAAGATTAATACATTTGGTTGAGGTGATCGTAAACCGGTGAGCATTATATTCCAGTATTTAAACATACAAGAACAGTATAAGTATATTTGTATAAGAATGGGTTTATAGTCTAGTATAAGGCCTATACTTGAACAAATATAATGATCAGTACTTATACATATGTATGCATGCAATCTTAATATATGAATAATTCTATAATACTTGTTAGAAAGGGCATGACTGTATGATGTGTGTATTACTATGATTGTTTTAGTATATGACTATTTAAGATCATATAGTTTCATTTATAAGTCTGTTATGAAATGTAGATACATATACAGACATTTTTATTAAGAATGATGCATTGAATGCATGTAGCAAATATCGTATTAGAGTATGAAGGTTTAATTATTAAATTAAGTACAGTGGAACAATGGAAAAGATTCTGAAGAATTATACAGGTATGTTTTTTTTATCGTGATTGTGTTTATAAGTTGATTTTCGCATCAATAGTTCAAATATAGTCAGAAATGAACTATCATGACTAGTATAAGTATTGTTCACATATGATTATTAGATTGTTTAAAGTAAAGTGAAAGATTATGTATAAAATAGACTTCTCTGATGACTGAAAAATGTTTTAATTGTGAAATAATTCCTGACTTAAGTGAATGATGGTTCACAAATTGTACAAAAATATTGAATGTTCTGAATAACTGTATTATATGAATTGAACTGATGATAAAGTTGATAAATGTACTGAAAGTAAGTGATCTTTTGCGCCCTTAGAAATAGTCTGGCAGTAAAAACTAGCTCAGGATATAATTGGCTAGCCATAGGGATTCTATACCGCGGTGCAAGTCATGGCGACTTGCTTTACTATGGTTGGATCGTTGATCTCCATAGTACATATATTATACGTACTGTCATATGTTCATATGTTATATGAGAAATGATTCTGGAGGTCATTTCTCATTCTGTTGTGGCCATGGGGTCCACATCCCGTATATCCAGTCTGAGTATTTCTGTCGGTACTGTTCTAGGGGCATTAATATGAAAATAAGTTAAAAAGTATAAAATATAAGAAATGTTATAGTTCAGAACTAAAATGTATAAGAATTATTCTCTTGTATAAGTACATCAAATGGATATTAAATTGCAAAGTTATAATATTGATAAGCATGTGAATCAATAATTCGATATATCTATATTATGTATCTGGATATTATGAGTACGTATAGTACACGAGGAATTTGTCTTCAATGATATAGCTTCTGAAAATCATAAGATAATTTCTTAATTAGTTACATTTGTTTATATATATATATGAGTATGTATACAATTCTGTTATAGGTCAAGTGCATTATATGTGATATGATGTGGGCATGTAATATATAATGAACCTGACTAAGATTGTTTTAATGATTACATGAAAATGAAATTATATTGCATACTATATTTTACTGATGTATATATATAGATATGTAAGAATTATACTAAACTTTTTCTGTCGTAACAATTAATGAGGTTCTTTTATGTTTGTGATTATTGCTAAATGTAAAAGCTTGGATCCAAGGTAATTAGAGGTATTAACGACAATATTATTAAACTTTATATTTTTATAATTGAGGTTATGTACTGTGTTGTAACGAGTATCTTTAGATTATTTTGTTCCCCACTAAGCTTTATAGCTTAGCACGGGTTTTACTATTCGTGTAGGTATCAGGATAGGTGTGTTCTTAGTTGGACAGCTGCTTCGGTTCTCCATCAGAAGAGGGGATCTAGTGTGGATTGATCACCTTTGGGGTGTATATATGTAACAAGGAACTTTTAATATAAATTGTTCTTTATTTTGGAGTATTATAATGGTTTTAGAATGTAATATGTAATATTGATTTGTCTTAGGAAATATGATTAATAATGAGAATGAATGTATGAGATGTATGTGGAAAATTATTTATGCTTTGTGGTGCCCTTGAAGGGCTGAGAAATTGTTTGAGTTGCAGGTGGGTTAGATAAGTTTTAAGGCGTTATATTGCCGAATTTTTATTTGGTATTCAGTCACTTGGACAATTATAGCTTTATCGGCTTACTTACTTATTAAGTATTTCTTATTGGTCCAGCCTGGGTCGATGGGATAGTTAAGTTTCGAAAGAAAAATCTTGCTGATTTTGGAATTGTCACTCAGTGCATTGTTCCTCAAAGGGTCAATGACCAGTATCTGACCAATGGTCCTTGGAAAAAAGAAAAGAAAAAAAATTTTCAGGTTATATCATGTTCAGTCAAACTGTTCAGTAAGGGTGTTACACTAGATCAACGCCGAACATCTTTAGTTCAAGGGTGAACAGTTATCAAAAATCATTGATAACTGAATTATGACAACAGTAAAGGAAGCATAGTGGACTAAGAAGGAAATTTATAAGGTATATCGAAAACTTGATCATTGTTTGTTTATGGAGTTACATAATACAATAGAGGAATATAAAATACCTATATTGCAAGAAATACGAGAAGAATTAATCACTATAAAAATAAATTAGAAAAATATTTAGAAAAATTACAGAAAAAATAAGTATATTTTGTATAAAATTAAACGAAGTATAAATGAAATTTCAACTAGAAAAAATTGAAGAAATTAAAAGAAAATAAGAATAAATAACATATATAACAAAAAGAATTAATTATTTAAAAAATATAAAAGTGAATAAAAATATAATAAAATTATTAATGGAAGATTTAAAACTTAATAAAGCATAATTACAAAATTTATATTTAACTTAATAAAATGACAGATGCAGTAGAAAAATTTGGAGAATATGTAGCTTTATTAAATTTATCTACTATAAGAGATATTAATAATGCAATAAAGAGAAATCAGAAATGGATAGTCAAATAAAAGCATTATATAATAATGAAATAGAATATGAAGAAAAAATTCCAGAAAATTTTAGAGAAGCATCACTAAGAGAAATGTTAAGAAAAGAAAAATTAATAGTAAATATAAGGAGAAATTTAATTAATAGGAGAAATGATTTTATAAAACAACAAAAATAAAAATAAATGTTTAGCTGCCAAAAGAAACTTTACCAAATGAGAATATAAAATACTGTAGAAAAAATGTATTTGTAAAAAATTTTGAAAAAAGATATATATATATATATATATATATATATATATAGAGTTATGTAAAAATTTCCAAGAAAATATATATATATATATATATATATATATATATATATATATATATATATATATATATAGAGTTATGTAAAAATCTCCAAGAAAATACACTAAGACTATCTCAATCGAATACCATTCTACTATTAGAGGCAAAAGACTTTAGCTTCCATCACAAAATGAAACAAGTTATCGGTTAAGACTTGAGATTATTCTAAGACTTGAAAGTGCGATACAAATAAAAGTATCAAATAAGACAAACTTGACAATGGAGACACTTTTTTCACCTTTATTCTTCCTATTTAAGAATTTTTTTTTTTTGCTTGCAATCTACATACGAGAGACACTGTATAGTGCGAACAAAAATTATCACTACAAGAAAATATCAATGAAAATTCGGTCGTTAAAAGCCTATAAAAACCAAAAAATCCAATTGTTACTTGATCGGTAAAAGTCCTGCCGGTAAAGATATAGACGACCAGATTTCATATCCGATCATTAATGAATCTTGATTTTTAACAATCGAATTTTTTCCTCGCTGATGATTTTTACTTTCAACAAAGAAAATTTCAATTATCAAAGATACCTTTTAGCAATCGATTTTTTCTTTCGCCTATTGTAATCACTTTCAATCTGGAAATTTCTGATAGTTAAAAATTCCTTTGAGTGACCGAATTTTTTCTTCCCTGATTGTGTTCACTTTCAACCAAAAGATTTTTTATCATTATTATTAAATTTTAAAAATAATTAAAATATTATTAGGGACCCATTTTATTGATCAATAGGAACAATTTTATTTAGATATATTATATATTACCAACACATATCATTCGCATATGTACACACCTAAAAAATATAATAAATATTGTCATTTCATATATCAAAAAATAAAACTTATAAAATATCCTTATTTTTTCAAATTGTATAGCCAATACAAAATCAAACTTATAAATAATAGAACATAACTAGATAACTATATCCAAAATAGAACTTTTGTATTTACTTTCTGTATCAAGTACAAACCTAAAAGTCCTACACCTTACATAAAAAGTCGTGCCTCTACTGTTTGAAAATCCACAAATTGCTAGAGTTGGTTGAAGAGAAAACAAGATATCAAACTGCAAAACAAATACAAGAATAGTAAGAAATTTTTAGATGAAATGACAAACATATGTAGGAAACTGTTACTCAACATAAATACAAGCATAGACAAGTTGCTGACAACGGACATTTCACTTCCTGCCCCAAAAATAAGTCGTGACAGCAGATATTTTCAGTTGAACCAACCTTGTACCTAATTATTAACGGATATAAAATCTACATCTTTAACTGTACAAGTTTATAGACCTCTCCTACATGCAGAAGCATGAAAATATAAAAACTATATAAGTAAATCCAAGACAAAACAAACAATAATAAACAAAACACAGCACAGTAACAGAAATTTATCTAAGTTCAATATACTATAAATGAGTCTCTGTATGCGCTTGTCCAAAGCTAACCAATAACTTTCTTCCTTATAGTGTGCCAACACTGTAAGCTTCCAGTTGTACACTGAATAGTGCATAAATTTGTTTTTAAATGTTTATTTAAATACAAATTGAAGTTAAATGTGAAGTTAACAAATAGGGTAATAAATCATAAATGATTGTTCATAGGCTTAATATGCTATAAAATAATAATATTGTTTTAATAACACAGGTGCCGACTTATAAAGACTAGATGTGATTTATTTCTGTAAAGACAGAGTTGCTCTTTAACCCTTGCCAAGAACTGCACAGATTCTGTGCTAAATTAATAAAAATAGAAGCTAAAAGTTCAAACATTTGTCTATTTTGACAATAAAATTTTATAGGAATTACCATTATTAAAATTACTTAATACGTCAGAATTTGTCATGATCCATACAGCCAGCTTAATACATGATGATGTATTAGATGAAAGTGACATGCGAAGAGGTAGTATGTTCTCACATTGAAGTGACTTGAAAATTCTCATTGGTGCTGCTATATAGAATTCCTGCAGTAAACTGGATTGGTTTCTACTGCTTTTGCATGCACTACAGTTTTTGCCTTTCATGTGGCAAGTCGTGGCCAAAAATTTGTCTTCCACCTTTTGATGTTTCCAACTTCTCGTTGTGAGAGGAAAGGAATAAGTGAAAACACCATTCAGTTTTTTCGATTTGGGAATTACTTGTGGTTCTTTTTCCCTACTTTTAAGTGGCAATGCTTAGAGTATCTATTTTATACACGTTCATGCAATGCTTGGTATGAAAGATCTATCGAGCTTATGGATTTGCTTCCTTCATTTCCTAAAGTTAATTAGCTTATCAACTGTGAAAAGATTTGTCATTTTATGAAACACAAACACTATGCTCTGAAAGGAGCTCAGAGAATGAAATGAGTGAATTTTCTGCATATCTCATTTGCCATGTCATGAGGAGTTGAAGAAACAAGATGATACTGCTTTTTTTTACAGTATACAGATTACTGAAATGCTTCAACCCATTTAGATTGCCTCCAGACTCACATTTGTGGCATGATTTGCTTTCTCGTATTTTTTTTTCTTGTTTCTTTATATCATCCCATTGTTTTTCCCGTCTTTGAATGCACTGCTGCTGATTTGAAGGGAAAGAAACTGTTCATCAACTATTCGGAACAAGGGTCGCAGTACTGGCTGGGGACTTCATGTTTGCTCAATCCTCTTGGTACTTGGCAAATCTTGAAAACATTGAAGTCATTAAGCTTATCAGCCAGGTAAGCTCGGAACTTCATTTTAATGTCTCTCATATATTGCATTACCCAGTTCTTGATACCAAAGGTGTGTTCTGTTTAAACTACAGTATCTCGGTTGAAGATGGCGTTACTGCAAGTCGATGTTAGTTTAACAATTTCAACGACTCCTTGGCAGGTTATTAAGGATTTTGCAAGTGATGAAATAAAGCAGGCTTCTAGTTTGTTCGACTTTGATGTTGAACTAGAGGATTATATGATGAAAAGCTATTATAAAACAGCCTCTTTACTTGCTGCTAGCACGAAAGGAGCTGCTATTTTTAACGGAGTGGACAGCAATGTGACTGAACAGATGTATGAATACGGTAAAAACCTTGGACTATCCTTCCAAGTGGTGGATGACATACTGGATTTTACCCAGTCGGCAGAGCAGCTGGGGAAACCAGCAGGCAGTGATCTGGCAAAAGGGAACCTGACTGCACCAGTAATATATGCTCTGGAGAAAGAGCCGAAACTAAGAGAAATCGTCGAGTCTGAATTCTGCGAGAGCGGTTCCCTTGATGAAGCAATAGAGTTGGTTAAGCAATGTGGGGGAATCGAAAAAGCACAAGAACTAGCGAAGGAGAAAGCCGATCTGGCAATTCAGAATCTGAATTGTCTTCCTCGAGCTGCATTTCGGACAGCTCTAGAGGAAATGGTATTGTTCAATCTTGAAAGGATTGATTAACTAGATATACGGAATAACTGCCATATACAGAAGAAAGATTGAAGACAGTATCAGTGTCATCGATCATCGATCAGTGTAGCAATTGTTTTCTGCAAACTAAGGCAAAGCCCCGCTGAAGAGAAGCTGCTGCAGACTAGTTGTATATTAATAAGAAGTACCTGAATTTGGTTCATAGTTCATATTATTGTTAATTGAATCATAAATTCACTGGAAATTGGTCCAAATAAACACAAGAAATATTGACTAAGATTTTTCCCTTATACAGATTTTGTGATATTCTGTTGTACTGGCCTCTGTCTAATTATCATGATTGATCATATATATATATATATATATATATATATATATATATATATATATATATATATATTGTTTAATTATAACTATAAATACTACAAATAATTACTAGAAAGAATCGAATAGAGATATTCTATATTTTTGATTGAGTGGTTATTTTACATTTTTAATCTGTATGATTATTGTCATAATTGGTGATTACCATTATTCTTATGGAAGTAAAAATCATAACCATGATTCTTATAGGAGAAGTAATAATAGTGCTAATACTATGAGAGTTAAATTTACTATGAGAGTAATTTGGATGAAAATCAAATTTACTATAAAGTAAATGAGAGTAATGTAAATTTTTTTATATTTATTGAGTCGCTATTATTTAGTTATTTTAAAATAAATATAGAATTAATTGTCATTCTTTAGTATAATTAGGAAAAGAAATATACATGTATTTTTTATTTTAACATTTATTCCCTTATATATACAAATACAAAATACCTAATAAATGCATGAGTCAAGACTACTAAGTTTAAATGCCAATTTTTTTCATAGTCGGCATATAAATTTTAAATAAATTATAAGTAAATTACAACAATTTCGATTTAAACATGCAAACTAAAATAATTCAAAATTACTCATTAGAAAACACAGGATAATTATTTTCTCAAATATTTACTAATCCATTGAAATCAAAAACTTAAAAAAAAAAAAGAGCCATTACTGTAGGGTCCCAAAGACACTAAAAAATGGTGAATTGAGTGTCTTAAAATTTGTTAGCATTTTTCTGGTGGAACAGAAATATATGCAGATGCAAAATTCTACAATTATGAAAACGTGTGTGTAAATTTGATGCGAATATTTCAAAAATCGTTTAACAAAATTTTGAAAACACAAGTACCATACTATAAAATAAAATTGTAGAAAATAGACCATAACAGAGCATAAAAGAAAATATACAAAATTTATAGTGGTTCGGGTTCAATGCCTATATTCACTCTTTAAAAATCATTCTTGAGTTTTTCTCTTAACTCTTAACTCTTTTAAAGGCAAGAGTCAAAACTAATATACAATTTTATATATGTATATCGACTTACAATATTTTTTCAAAATAAAAGGTATAAAATACTTACTAAAAATTTTCCTTAGATTCTAGCCAACCTAAACTCACAATTTTTTACAATATAATTTTCTCACAAACAATTACAGCAAGAGTTATAATCAAATTGAGAATGACATGTAAAGAATAAATTGCAAAAGATGTAGGAAGTGAGATTTAAGAAGTGTAAGCTTTACTCTCAAGAGGAATAAATTATTTCCAATAGATATTTAACCTTCTAATAAGTCTAACAACATGTGTTTATAGCTAAAAACTTAAATGTTAGAAATCGAAATTAGAGGGCAAAACGGACAAAATATTATAAAACTAGCTGTTATTTTGTCCTATAGAAAAATTTACATTTTTGTCGAGAAATTAATTCTGTTAGAAATTCATTTTCTAAAAGTTTAATTTCTAATGACATAATTTTTGACGAACAATTTTCTTAAAAAACCACTTTTGACCAAAAGCTAATTTTCTGTAAAATATTTTTATGCAATTTTAAAATTAAAATATATATGCATGAATAGAGAATCATGCCTCAATTTGATCTCATAATTTTGACATCCTATTTTCCTACAAACTGAGGCAATCTTCAACTTTATCTTCTTGATATCCATGTTCCTTAATATTTGTATAAAAAAGCGTATGGAAATTTCTGCATAAATAGCTTAAAACAAAATTCAAAATAAAGTTTATTTAAATTTTGATTATCATTAAAATTATGACGTATGCCTACGGCCAGCAATTACTCTCAGTATTCAGTAATTGACGGGTGTCGAAGCCATCAAAAATAAAAACCTAACTTATCCCAAACAAATAAATTGCAAATAGGACAAAAAAGAGTCGAATCCACAGAGACTAGCACTGAAATAATTTTAAACAACTAGATTTTTAAATAATAAAATTAAATGGGGAAGTTTATAGATTGAAAGTGAAATAATAAAATGAAATAAATGAATCAGAAATTAATTAAGAGAAAATTCAATGGATGGTAATTCCAGTTAAAGATATTCGCAATACAAGATTCATTCAACTGATCATCGATTAAGAAATAATTCTTAAAATCAAACAATGGGCCAGTTATAACCGTCGGCTTCGCGCTTCCGACCTAATCTTTCCGTATTAATGAATTAATCAAGTAAGATTGTAATTAATTCCTAACCAATAGACAACCCTTAACAAGCGCAAGAATTTAATCTATTAACAGCGTTAAGAAATAGAAAGACCCAACCTAGACCAACCGATCTACAAGCGAGATCAATTTAGATCAAATCATGCATTTACTCAACATAACAAGCCTTACGAGGAAGCTACACTGATTGCTACTTGTTATTGAATCTACCAAACAATTACGGATTTGATATCTTCAATTAGCAGTATGTTATTTAATTAAATGAACAATGGCGCCTCATTGAACATGAAACAAATAACAATTGAGAAAAGATTTCTCTAAGATATAGTAAACAACATGAACACCATATGAAATAAAGAATAAAAAGCAAGCACAACAATCACACTGTGAAATAAATCCTGGTTTTGAATTAATCTTTAACTGAAAATAATATTCTAGCCACTCATGGCCATGAGAATTTCACAAAATAAAAAGTAAAAGTTAAGAAAGAGCCCTGCTCCAGAATTTGAGTTACAAAAATCGCAGAAGGAACCCCCAAAAACTTAGAACTCCTTTCTTAAATAATAACCAACCAAAACAGGAAGAAAATCCAACCAAACTAGGAAATTTAAAAGAAAATTCCTAAAGGAGTTCTAAATTCCTCAAATCACTCCCCTTTTACTCCTAAAATAAAGTCTTAGAACTCCTAAATTCCAGCTAGGGTTTAAGTGGCGGCTAGGTTAAATTCGCTTGAATTTATCTTAAAAAACGTAGTCCACTATCAAATTCCCTTGGGCAGCTCCCTTGGGTAACTTGGGCAAGGAAACTGGGCAAGGCTTGGCTTTCTGCCTTGGGCAACTAAGCGATTTCCTTGGGCAAGGCTTCTTTCAGAATTTCCAACTATCAGCTCTTTGCTTCAATTCAACCTCAAAAAGTCCTTACTTCTCCGGATCATCAACAATTAGCCTCAAAAATACAAATTTCTCAAAATCCACTCCTACAGTCAGAAAAATAAACAAACCAATGAAAAACACCTAAAATTGACTTAAAAGAGCACAAAATATTAAGCAAAATTAAATTAAATAAGTGCTCATTTAACATCTTAACAAATTCTCCCACACATATCCCATGCTTGTCCTCAAGCATTAGTCAAACAACACAATTAATCCCATCAGAAGCATTCTCATCCTCAACCAAATCCAAGTCTAAAAGCTCCAACCATATTGAAGTGCAAGGCAAATCAAAGAACGACATTCAGAACAACTTCCTACTAATTCATATCATGACATAGGTTCCTCAATAATCTTTTTGAATCGGTAGCAACAAGACTCACAATATTTTAGGCATGCAAGAATTTTAAGGTCTTAGCTTAAAATTAGATCAATACACATAGATAGATTGCCAGATCGGAAGAGACAACACACACACAAATTCCTACAAGCAAGGGAATCAAATTACCAAAAACTTTTATTCTTGGCATCATTTTTATTTTGATGCTTTTATTATATATATTTTTTTCTTTTTTTTTTCACGGGGAAGACTAAGATTGCTTACAAGGAATGTAGAGGTCCTTTTTACGCGAGGGCACCCGATTCTGACCCGCATATACCCGGTTACTCAGACCACACAAATCCAAGCGGCTACTAGCTCTACTCATATCCAAATTTTTAATGGATAGCGGAGTAAAAATTTATTTGCTAATCTCCCTCTTTTTTTTGGCAATAAGATTTCCAAACGATAAACACACAAAGATTTATTTGATGTCTCAACTGGTTTCAACAATCACCTAATGTGCAAAGATTTCAAATTAAGTTCGTGCAAAATTTTATTTCACTTATTAAATTCGAGCCTTGAATTTTCTAATTCAAAAGAATGCTGAGGCTACCATGCAATGTATGTAATAGAGTAAATTATCAAGAAATCGACTTGTTTCTTCCTAACATCCAACAGGTTAAAACTAAATGATCAAGGAATTGGCCTAAGATAAGTATTTTCTTTTGGAAAAGAGAATGCAATTTAGCACATGCTAAGAACAATGAACTAGAGGAACAAATCACTTAAATCCATGGGACAAGTGTTCACTCTTATCACCTAACCACAAAATATGCACAATTATGCTTTAACAGACCAAAAAAAATTTCTTCTTTTTCAACTTTGGTGCATTCAATTCCTAAAACAACCAAAAAGGCCAGCTAACAATCTAAGAAGCCAAAAATATGTTTAAAGAAATCAACACATCATCACAAAAATGCACAACACTTCTATCTCAACCCCTCCCCCACACTTTCTCCTCGCATTGTCCTCAATGCGGAATAACTAAACAATCGTGGGGCAAAGGGCATCAAAAATGCAAAAAGAACAAAAGAGAGAACGAATACTGCCCTAATGGAGGAGGATGAGTTCGATCAATCAATGCTGCAAAGGAGGTGGGGTAAACCCCACGTGTTGAAAATAGGCCAAAAGATGCTCCTGCAACTGGTGGACAGCAGTTTCAACACGCTTTAAGCAGGTTTCAAGAGTAGTGGTGGATGTGGTGGAATAGGGAACAGAGGTCGCTGCCTGTGATGATGCTGTTAGAGCTTTCTTCTTAGTATCCTTTTTGAATATTCGCTCTTTGGCCAAAGCACCTGCATCCACAAAAGAAATGGCCCCTTTCTCGCCATATTGCAACAAGTGTAATTTATCCAAGAACATTAAATTCATTAGTGGCATTGTACAAGCAACATGCATTGTAGTATTACCTATATCCAACAATCCAACATTAACAGCCAAGCTAGTGACAAAAGACCCCAAATAAAGCTTCTTAGGTTTTAAACAAAGTTTATCCAATTTGACTGCGAGCCAGTAGCCCAAATTAATTCTTTTCTCATGAACCATGCACCATAAAAAGAATAATTCAGCTTTCGTGACAACAGTGCTATCATCATTACGTGCAGAATAATTTATGGCTAAGAAATGATGGATGATTCGCAAAGCAGCACTTTGGAAATAAAAAGCTTTAGATTTTCTAGGAAAGAACTCAATATTAGGCATCCCAGTTAACTCTCGATAAACTGCTAAAGTATCAAATTCATCAGGATAATCACAAATCATATCCAAATAGGCAGTTGTTTTAGACTCATCATCGGTGATAAACCCCAAAGCAATGTTAAATGTAGTGATTGAAAAATATTTAAATGTGCCAAGCAGTCTACAAGTTAAAGCAAATGGAAAAGCTAAATTAAAATTTGGTCCCTGATGGTCAAACTTGAAAGTGCTGAAAAACTCTTTGACTAAAGCATCATACACAGGCATATTGATCATGAAAAAGTAACGCCATCCAATACCATCAATCAATTCCAATACCTTATCATACACTCCCAAGGCACGTAAAGCAGAATCATCGAAAGATCTTCCTGGCACAATATCTAAATTATCAAGGGAATAGTACCTGGTCTTGTGCTCCTCTCTGTCAAAGTCAAGATTTCCTCCTAACTCATACGCTGTTGGGGGAAATCGACTCTTACCTGTCGTAAGCCTTGGATATTTTTGAGGTGGCTTGTCGGGAATGGGTGCATCTCCTTGGTCTGAATCGTCCTCCGAAGTGCTCTCATCAACCAATCCAACCTCTACCTGCCTAGACTCATAAGTAATGGGTCATTTACCTTTATCCCGTGCTTGTGATGGGGGAAAACACTAGATCTGGTTGAACGACGAGTGTGGTAAGCAGAGAGGGTTGGATCTGTGGCTGCAAAGGAGGGTGGTGGGTGGATTTCAAGTGATGGCGCAGGAGGAGAGTCGGTGGCCGGCGATGACTGCACTGTGGCCTGTTGCTGCTGCGACGGCAGGCTGCTGGTGCGTCGCGCTTGCTGCTGCGGTGGCGGGCTGCTGGTGCATCGCTCCTGTTGCTGCGATGACGGGCTGCTGGTGCGTCGCACCTGCTGCTGCGGTGGCAGGTTGCTACTGCGCGTGCCTACTGTGCCTCAGCTGGGCGCGCCTAGTTGTCGCGATGCTACTGTCGCTGCTGCCGGAGTTTACTCGGTGGCCTGAGGTGCGGCGATACTATGGATTTCCGGCAGGTCATGGTGGATTGATTTGTGTGGATCTCCTGCAAGTGAAAAGGGAAAGGGTAGGGTTTAGTTTGTGGGAAAGATGGTGAATAGTGAAAGTAAAAGCAAATTAACTTGGGTGAAATTCAAAATAAAAGAAATAAGGTAAACTTTTAAACGAGGTAAAATTGTAAAAACCCATAAAAAGAAGGAGGCCCAAAAATTGGAAATACCAAAAACAAAGCAAATTCAATTTAAAATCATGGGCTTCCATCATGAAAAGTCCAATGAAAACTTGATATAAAAAAAAAATTCTAACAGACCCAACATTTAAAAGACATACCCAGGAAATGATAAACCCGTAAATTTTTTTTTTCAGCAATTTAAAATAAGTGAAATGGAAATCTAAATAGTAACAGTTTAGCCTTGGGCAAGGCTAAATAATGGGTTGCCTCCCAAAAGCGCCTTTCTTTAACGTCTTCGGCTAGACGTGGCTGGAATTAATTCTCCAAGCTAGGAATGGCCGGTTGATATTCCTCGTTTCCTTGGTCCAAAGTTCTTTCATAGAATGATTTGAGGCGATGTCCATTAACTTTAAAAATTTTGTCAGTTTCCAAACTCGGAATTTCAATTGCACCATGAGCAAAAACATTAGTAACAACAAAGGGTCCTATCCATTTGGACCTTAATTTCCCTGGAAATAATTTCAAACGTGAATAGAATAATAAAACCTTTTGCCCAATTTGAAATTTTTTCCCATAAATCATTTTATCATGGAACCTTTTCGTTTTTTCTTTATAGATTCGTGAGCTCTCATATGCCTCATTTCTTAACTCTTCCAATTCCTGCAACTCTAATTTGCGATTTTCATCTGCTGTTTCTAACGCCATGTTGCAACGTTTTATGGCCCAAAATGCTCTATGCTTCAATTCTACGGGTAAATGACAGGGCTTGCCATGCACCAATCGATAAGGTGACATACCGATAGGTATCTTATAGGCAGTCCTATAAGCCCAGAGAGCATCTTCTAGCTTCAAACTCCAATCCTTTCTAGTCAAATTCACTATCTTTTCCAGTATAGACTTCACCTCTCTATTGAAAATCTCAGCTTGTCCACTTGTTTGGGGGTGGTAAGCAATTGACAAACAACGTGTGACTCCATATTTCTTTAGCAGGGCATCCATAATTTTGTTGCAAAAATGCGTCCCTCTGTCACTTATAAGCACTCTTGGGATACCAAATCTGCAAAATATATTATTTTTGACAAAATTCACCACAGTTTTGGCATCATCAGTTCTTGTGGCTTTAGCCTCAATCCATTTAGAAACATAGTCTACTGCAAGTAAAATATAAGAATTGCCAAAAGAAGAAGGGAAAGGGCCCATGAAATCAATACCCCACACATCAAATATTTCACAAATTAATATAGATGTGAGTGGCTTTTGATCTCGGGGTCCTAAGTTACCTGTTCTTTGACACTTGTCACAGGATTTACAGTATAAATATGCATCTCTAAATAAACTAGGCCAAAACAAACCACATTGCAAAATCTTTTGGGCTGTTTTTTTGGGACCAAAATGATCCCCACATGCCTCAGAATGACAGAATTTCAATACGGAATGTATCTCATCATCAGGAATACAACGTTGAATAATTTGATCGGAGCAATATTTCCATAAATATGGTTCATACCAAGCGTAGTATTTAGCATCCCTCTTCAATTTGTCTTTCTCAAACCTGGAAAAATCAGCAGGGATGGCACTTATAACCAAGAAATTCACAACATCAGCATACTAGGGGTTGAAAGTGTGGACAAAAAATAAATGTTCATCTGGAAAATCATCGTTTATAGGCAATGCTTCCTTATTTAGCAGCAATCTACTGAGGTGATCAGCTACTAAATTTTCAGACCCCTTCCTGTCTCTAATTTCAAGATCAAACTCTTGCATTAAAGAGAATCCATCGAATTAGATGGGGTTTGGCTTCTTTCTTCTTCAATAAATACTTTAGTGCTGCATGATTAGAAAAAACAACTACTTTAGTATCCAATAAATATTGCCTAAATTTTTCTAGACCAAAAACAATGGATAAGAGTTCTTTTTCCATCGTGGAGTAGTTGCTTTGTGCACTATCCAATGTTTTTGAAGCATAATAAATCACATGTGAATTTTTCTCAATTCTTTGGCCAAGAACAGCCCCTATGGCATGGTTACTTGCATCACACATAATCTCAAATGGGTAGTCCCAATTGGGTGGCTGGATTATAGGTGCAAAAACCAGCCTACTCTTCAGCTCATCAAAGGCATCTCGGCATGCTAGATCAAATTCAAAGTCTACATCCTTTTGCAATAATTTTCACAATGGTTGGGTGATTTTGGAGAAGTCTTTTATAAAGCGCCTGTAAAATCCTGCATGTCCAAGAAAAGAACAAACTTTCGGCACACTTGCAGGGTAAGGTAGAGATTGAATAACATCAGTTTTAGCCTTGTCTACCTCTATTCCTTTTGAAGACACTATATGGCACAAAATTAATTCTTGATCTACCATGAAATGGCATTTTTCATAATTAAGAACCAGATTAGACTCTAAACATCTCTTCAAAATCTTAATTAAATTAGATAGACATTCATGGAATGAGTTACCATAAACCGTGAAATCATCCATAAACACCTCTATTATTTTCTCAACATAATCTGAAAAGATGCTTACCATACAACGTTGGAAAGTCGTTGGAGCATTGCAAAGTCCAAATGGCATCCGCCGGTAAGCAAATGTGCCAAAGGGACAGGTGAAGGTTGTCTTCTCCTGGTCCTCGGGCGCTACCGGTATTTGATAAAAACCTGTGTAACCATCAAGACAACAGTAGTAAGATTTTCCAGCGAGTCTTTCCAACATTTGATCAATGAAAGGAAGTGGAAATGATCTTTTCTAGTAGAGGTATTCAACTTCCTGTAGTCTATACAAACCCTCCACCCATTCTGGACTCGGATGGGCACCATCTCGCCATTTTCATTCTCCACAACTGTAACTCCCGTCTTTTTGTGTACGACTTGGACTGGACTCACCCAATTGTTGTCTGAAATAGGGTATATAAATCCTACATCCAACATCTTTTGGATCTCCTTTTTCACTACTTCCATCATTGGTGGGTTCAAACGTCTTTGAGCTCGTCTACTGGGTTTGATATCTTCTTTCAAATGAATCCTATGCATGCACGTGGAGGGACTTATGCCGGTAATGTCAGCGATAGTCCATCCAATGGCTTGTTTATGCTCTTTCAAGGCTTGAATCAACAACTTTTCTTCCTTAAAAGTCAGCTTATTGGAAATAATTACTGGAAGTGTTTTCTCCTCACTCAAGTAGGCATACTTTAAATGATTGAGTAATACTTTAAGCTCCAATGTCGGTGCCTGCAAAACAAATGGTAAAAGCTTTGGATCAGTGCTCGTTAAATTCAAAGGATTAGATGCATTTACCACTGGTTTCAAAGCCTTCAACTCCAATACTATTTCTTCGAGCTCTTCTTCAAGATGCAACTCCTCTCCCACTGCATCAAAGCTGTCCCTGTGAATACTTTCATTCAAAGCAACTTGCAACTTGTCAGCTCTATCCTTTTCAAATACTTTTTGAGTTAAAGGTTCCATAACATCAATTTCACAAATAGAAGACATCTCACACGAATATTTCATAGCATCATATACATTGAATTGAACTGTTTCACCATCAAATTCCATAGTGAGGGTACCTTTGTAAACATCAATTTTAGTCCGAGCTGTTTGAAGGAATAGTCTACCTAATAGAATATCATATGACTCCTCTGAATTTCCATCATCTTCCATATCAATCACATAAAAATCAGCAGGAAAAATCAAACCATTAACCTGAACTAACACATCTTCTAACAATCTCTCGGGATAAATAATGGACCTATTTGCTAATTGAATGACTATCCCTGTTTCTTCCAAAGGTCCAGCATTTAAAGAGGAATAAATTGATGGAATATGTCATGGTATGCACATAAAGATCACGCAGCGGAAAACAATAAAATTTGATCATACATGCCATACAATTCCATGACAAGAATCGAAACATGCAATTTTAGGGTTTTAAAACTTACAACTTTAGATACCTTTAAAACTTGATTTTGATGATGACCAGCAACCAAGGAGGATATCTTAGCCTTAGACCTTCACCACCAATGCCAAGGAACAGCCTTTTACACCACTCCTCTCTATGTTCACACATACAATTGCACCGACGACTTAAAATCGAGATTGCTAGCTCTCAAAATAAGTATTGTGTAATGGCTATGGTATGAAGCTACAAAATTTGATTTTGTACTTCTCTTAGGTTGCTATTACTACCTAAGAACACAAGAGAATGAGGAACAATCATTTCTCCTTTTGAAAATTGGCCAAAAGAATTTTGAGAGAGAGAGAGAGAGAGAAGTTCACGCCAAACCTAGAAAACTAGGGTTTCACGCCAAATGCTTATCTTCCTAGGGTTTTATTTCTTTTCTAATATATATCCTTATCTTTTGGCAAGTATTTGATCTGAATTTTACTATCTCAAGATAATTAATTCAACTTCAATCACTTCCTAAAAATAAGTAATATATATTGATTTAAACTCCTTTGAATTTAAAATTCAAATTTGAAATAAAATACAAGATATTTAATTAAATAAAATCACTTAACATAATTACTGTGCATGTACTGAAATTCCTTGATTTTTATCTTGGAATTTCGGCCACTTCATTATTTATTTAAATGATTTAATTTAATTTAAATTCTTTTAGGCTTTAATACTTAATTAACTTAATTAATACAAGATAATTAATTAATTGAAATTAAACCTTGTGGGCTGAATTTTTCTCTCTTATGGACCAAGGTCCAATAGCAATTTTAAAACCCATTACACACATTAATTTGACTTTAATTAAAAGCTCAAATTAATGCCCAATACTTTATTTAAATATTTTAAGCCCAATGCTTTGTGTGCGACCCTATAGGTCCATTTAATGTTGGCAATGAATTAATGAATTAATTCAAAGGCTATATATATTCTCTAGCAAGATATTATAGCATTCCAAATTAAATGAAAATGCATATGGCATTTAGTGACCTAATGCAATTTTACATAGTCCCTTACCTATAAATATCAGAATTAATATAAGGCATGGAACTAGTCATCCTTATATATATCAATTCCTTTCTTGATATTCCAGTGACACTGAACTCTCAGATAAATAATGATTACTCATTATTTCATCTCGGTATGGCCATACACTTCTCAGTTCACTGATCAAGTGGTCGCTGATATTTTCTCTCTTATAGAGAGGGGTAATCCCTTCACTTCTCTCATACTTTCTAACATGAACCAATGCATACCCAATCATACCCGTACTTGTCATCCTGTTATGAGCACGTTAGGTGTATGTCAAAGTACACAATAATTCATAAAGAGTTTCATAGAGATTTTAGGTCTAAGAACTCCGATACAAAACTTGCATATGAGGAACACTTATGACTTGTACCATGTAGTGTTCTCATGAGCGGATCGTATCCAGATATCATGTTCTAAACATGTATCTATGATCTCTGATTGGCACTCTTGTCCTTATGATCCGTAAGACAGAACTCAACTTATCAGAGAGAGCATACTAGTCTTAATTCATTTGTTATTCCCATAACAATGACTGACTAGGGATATTTAGAATGAAGTCTCATTTGTTTCAAGGTCTTACAACCATGTGCCCCACATATGATAACTTAAACTGAAACAACATTCTTGGATAGTTCTATCAATTGATATGCACAGGAATACAATAGATAAAACAAATGCCTCATTTATTAACTAAAGTATTTTATTACATTGTATTGGGGCTAGGGCTTACACTAATAATCTCCCACTAGCACTAGTCCCAATTGGGCATAACCCTAAAATCTAATGCTCTCAAATGAGCTTCGTACAGATTTGGACGCAACTGTTTTGTCAAAGGATCTGATATATTGTTTTCACTTGCTATCTTGCTAACCTTGACGTCCCCACGATCAATGATCTCTCTGATCAGGTGGTACCTCCTGAGTATGTGTTTTGATTTCTGGTGTGACCGGGGCTCCTTGGCTTGTGCGATGGCCCGTTGTTGTCACAGAAAATTTCTAATGGATCTAGGATGCTTGGGACCACTCCTAATCCAGAAATGAAATTTTCAATTCAAATAGCCTCTTTTGTAGCCTCACTTGCTGTAATATACTCATATTCTGTAGTTGAGTCAGCAACAGTCTCTTACTTCGAGCTTCTCCAACTGACAGCACCACCGTTCAAAACAAAAATAAACCCAAATTGCGATCTAGAATTCTGAGTGCTAGTATGAAAAGCAGCATCGGCATAACCTTGTATGACGAGCTCTTCTTGACCACCATACACCAAGAAGTGATTCTTAGTCATTCACGGGTACTTTAGAATCCCTTTTACAGCAGACCAGTGCTTCTCACCAGGGTTTTACTGAAACCTACTGGTTACACTTAGTGCATGAGCAACATCCAACCTAGTACATAGCATAGCGTACATGATAGATCCAATAGCAGATGCATATGGGATTCTACTCATGTTGTCCCTTTCCTCTTTGGTTTTAGGGCACTGTTCTTTAGTCAAAGGAACTCCCAAAGCTAAAGGTATGTACCATTTCTTTGAGTCTCTCATACTAAAATGCTTTAGTACTTTGTCTATGTACTTTTTTTGACTTAGTCCCAAAAGCCGATTCGATCTATCTCTATAGATTCGAATACCAAGTATTGTCTCGGCTTCACCTAAGTCTTTCATTGAGAAACATTTTCCTAACCATTGCTTAACCTTTTACAATGTTGGAATGTCATTCCCAATGAGAAGGATGTCGTCCGCATATAGGACCAGAAATACTACTATGCTCCCACTAACCTTCTTATACACACAAGGCTTATCTTCGTTCTTGATGAAGTCAAATTCTTTGACTGCCTCATCAAAATGAAGATTCCAACTTCGGGATGCTTGCTTTAATCCATAAATGGATTTTTGAAGCTTGCAAGCCTTCTTAGGATGCTTAGGATTGATAAAACCCTCAGGCTGTGTCATATACACATCCTTAAGTAAATTTTCGTTGAGGAAAGCAGTTTTGACATCCATTTTCCATATCTCATAATCATGATATGCAGCTATGGCAAGCAAGATCCTAATGGACTTGAGCATGACTACAGACGAAAAAGTCTCGTCATAGTTTACACCATGAGTTTGTCGAAAACCTTTTGCTACTAGTCTACCTTTGTAGGTCTTATCAACTTTGAGTTTGAATAGCCACTTGCATTCAATTACCATCGCACCTTTCGATGGATCAACCAAGGTCCAAACCTGATTATCGTACATTGATTGCATCTCGGATTTCATGGCTTCAAGCCAATTTTTTGAGTCTGGGCTTTCAATAGCTTCTCAGTAGGTAGTAGGATTCTCACGATCTACTAACTCAATAGTGTCACTGTCAGTGATTAGAAATCAATATCTCTCAATCTCCTGATGTACCCTACCGGACCTTCTAGGTACTTGTATAATGGGTTCTTGTTCCACAACTGGTTGTGAACTTGATCCCACTTCCAACTCATCCTCTATAGGAGCTTGTGGCACTTGAATTTCTCCAAGTTCTACTTTACTCTCACTGTCTTTCTTGAGAAGGAACTCCTTTTCCAAGAAAACAGCCTTGCAAGCAACAAATACTTTGTTCTCGACTTGTGAGTAAAAGTAGTATCCATTTGTTTCTTTGGGATAATCCACAAACAAGCAGACAGTGGATTTGAACTCTAGTTTGTCAGATGTTAATTTCTTAACATGTGCTTCACAGCCCCAAATCCTGAGAAACGACATATTGGGTTATTTTCCAGTCCATACCTCGTATGGTGTCTTCTCAACTGCTTTAGTTAGAGTACGGTTTAGTAGAAATGCAGCAGTTTCTAATGCATAACCCCAAAAAAAGACAGGAAGATTAGCTTGACTCATCATAGATCGAACCATGTCCAAAAGAGTTCGATTTCTCCTTTCGAACACACCATTCCATTGTGGCATTCCGTGAGGAGTGAGCTGTGAAATAATACCATACTCTTTTAGATGACTGTCAAATTCTTAGCTTAAGTATTCGCCACCTCGATCTGATCGAATGGCTTTTATACTTTTGCCAAGTTATTTTTCTACTTCGTTCTTAAACTCTTTGAATTTCTCAAAAGTTTCAGATTTGTACTTCATTAGATAGACATAGCCATATCTACTGAAGTCATTTGTGAACGTCACGAAGTAGCTAAAACCACCTCTAGCTTGTGTACTTAATGGTCCACATACATCGGTATGTATTAGTTCCAATAAGCCATTAGTCCTTTCACCTTTCTTGTTAAAAGGACTCTTTCTCATTTTTCCATGCAAACATGGCTCGTATGTATCATAAGACTCTAAGTCGAATGACCCAAGCACTCCAGTTTTGTAGAGTCTTGAAATGCGTTTTTCGTTTGCATATCCTAAACGACAATGCCAGAAGTAAGTAGGGTTCAATTCGTTTGATTTAACCCTCTTTGTATTAATGTTGTATATGGACTATTTGTTTTGTAAATCAAGGATATAAAGGCCATTTTGCAACATGACATTGCCATAAGAAATGCCTTGGCGACGAATATGAGCATTGCCATTTTTAATAACAAAATCAAATTCATCCAAATCCAAACATGAAACTAAAATAATGTTTTTGCTCATAGCAGGCACATAATAACAATTTTTCAAAACTAAACAAAGTCCGAAAGGTAAAGTGAGTTGATAGTCGCCTATCTCAATGGCAGCAACTCGTGCTCCATTTCTCACATGGAGGTCCACTTCATTCTTCCCAAGTAACCGTCTATTTCTTAGCCCCTGCACATTTGAACAAATGTGAGAACCACAACCGGTATCCAATACCCAAGTGGTAGAAATAGAAAGGTTAATCTCAACAACAAAAATACTAGAACCAGACGCCTTGGCTCCATTCTTCTTTTGTTCTTCCTTGAAAAGAGCGTAATTCTTCCTCCAATGCCCTATCTTGTTGCAATGGAAGCAAATGCTCTCACTCTCTTTGAGATTCTGCGCCTTAGGCTTGGGTTGGGCCTGATATGCACTCCCACTTGACTTGAACCGAGCCAGGTCATTCTTGAGTTTTGCCTTTCCCTTTCCCTTTTCCTTTCCCTTTCCCTTTCCCTTAGCGGGTCCCTTTTTAATGCCCCCTTGAACCTTCAATACGGGATTGGTCTTTCGAATGTTCTCTTCAGCATTCTTAAGCATCCCATGGAGCTCAGTGACTGACTTGTTCATTGCATGCATGTTATAATTCATCACAAATGGATCATAATCATCAATCAATGATCCTAAGATCAAGTCAGTGGCCAATTCCTTTGGCACTTATACCTCAAGCTTCTTAAGAGTATCAAGATACCCTTTCATCTTGAGTATATGGGTACTAACAAGAGTACCCGCAGCCATCTTACAAGAAATCAAGGCCTTTATTGTCACGAACCTCTCGTGACGAGCTTGCTCTTGGAACATCTCCTTGAAGTGCACCATGATCGCATAAGCCTCTTGGTCCATGAATTGCTTTTGCAAGTCAGGCACCATAGTGGCTAGCATCAGACAAGTAACATCATTGGAGTCGCTCTTCTTGGTCTCAAAAGTTTCCTTTTGAACCGCAGAGGCGTTCCTAGCAGGTTCTTCAGGAAAGGGTGCATCCAAAACATACGACTTTTTCTCTTGCTTAAGAACTATTCTTAAGTTTCGAGACCAGTCTATAAAATTGGTGCCATTCAATTTGTCCTTTTCAAGGACCGATCACAATGAAAAATTATTGTTTGAAGATGCCATTCTCAATCTATAATAAAATTTAGCAAGATTAAATGAGGTCTTATTTATAATCCCACAAACCAATTAATATCCCTTTAAATAATTCGCGTTAGTGATTTAATGTGGGCCAAGATCCACTTTTCACAATAACTTATTAGTCAAGCTGAGCTTGTACACCTAACAAGTTAAGTTACTTAGGTAGGAAAACTCCAATCATGTCTCGTACATGACTCTTGGATCAAATGGGCTAACATCTTAAGATGTTATAGCACAAATCCATTTATTAGTTGCTTAGGTCCGGGCATCCCTTTCCATGTTAAGTCTAACCTACATTCACAACCCATGCCTCACAAAGATAATCGGGCGCATCTAGGACTCCTAGTCTACGTGACCGATGATCAATACCTTGACATGTTTCGAATTAGGAAGGCAACTTTGTGACTTACTATTTTTAGGGATTCATTTTATTACGGCTTACATGGCATACGCTTTGTCATCCATACATAGCATGCATATATATATAATTGCATAAAGTAAAGCGTGACAAACATGGGCCCCAAAACCTACAACTAAGATTCTATACTATTACATAAGAATCTTCGAGTTTGGCTTCTCCATTCCGGTGGGCTTCGTCTTGATTTACAAAGTCTTCAAGTATATTCTATTCTAAGAAATAAATGAAACTTTTACAATAAAATATAATGGCTCACAGGTCATATTTAATTACAAAACCCAGGGCCCATGAATGCACCATACATATCCATTCATCACACCAAACAAGCAAATAAATATACATAACATTCATGGATCAAACAAAGTCCAATTTTAATTAATTTAGCCAAGTCCATTAATGAAAATTGTGTACTTGAAACTTTAAGAGATGACCCCGTGATGGGCCTAGGCCAAAGTCCAATGGACTAAATCCTCTTATTGAATAAGTTCTCTTAAAAGACCAAAATACTAACTAGTTAGATTTGTGCCATAAATCAACTCTAGTATAATTTTCAATTTTGCCATTTTTAATTTTATTTCATACAGCCCATAAATATTAAAAATACATATAATATGTACCAACATGAATTAAAACACAAAATCATGAAGAACATATATATGATACACGGCATGCATATAAAAACAAACAAACAACAAAACTAGTTGTTTAATGCTTATGTGATGCCACAAAATGCACAAATACTTAAATCAATTTTATGAGTCATTTAATAATTTAAATAAGGTCATAAATATTGATTTAATGTTCTGTACCAATCTGATCTAAATGTGTTTTTACCATTTTAATCAAAACAAAATAAACAATGTTGATTAAACATGTAACAAATACAAACTAGTCATAGTTTTAAGTGATTTTAAAATTAATCAATTAAATTGTCATGGACCAGAATTAAAACAAAATTTAAAATATGTCCAGACCTGATATTTAATCTTTAAAAATCACTTATAAACAAGCCAAAATTATTTTTACATTTAATATTGAAAACTAGTTGTTAAACTAACAATTAACATACCAACTAGCACCTAGTTTTAATATTAACATGTACCATAAGGTATTATTAATTAAATCTAACCATTAACAGCTCCTAAAACATCTTAGGACAGTATATTAACATGTCATATTAATTATAATACCTATCTAATCAATTAAAATCATTTTTACACCAAAACAATGCAAAAAACTCAAAACAGAAAATTTCAGCATTGCATGTTTTCAAAATAACGATTTTTAATTAATTTTTTCATGCATCTAAAGCACTAAAATAAGCATGATTAGGCTCTGATACCACTGATGGAATATGTCATGGTATGCACATAAAGATCACGCAGCGGAAAACAATAAAATTTGATCATACATGCCATACAATTCCATGACAAGAATCGAAACATGCAATTTTAGGGTTTTAAAACTTGATTTTGATGATAACCAGCAACCAAGGAGGATATCTTAGCCTTAGACCTTCACCACCAATGCCAAGGAACAGCCTTTTACGCCACTCCTCTCTATGTTCACACACACAATTGCACCAACGGCTTAAAATCAAGATTGCTAGCTCTCAAAATGAGTATTGTGTAATGGCTATGGTATGAAGCTACAAAATTTGATTTTGTACTTTTATTAGGTTGCTATCACTATCCAAGAATACAAGAGAATGAGGAACAATCCTTTCTCCTTGTGAAAATTGGCTAAAAGAATTTTGTGAGAGAGAGAGAGAAGTTCACACCAAACCTAGAAAACTAGGGTTTCACGCCAAATGCTTATCTTCCTAGGGTTTTATTTCTTTTCTAATATATATCCTTATTGATAAAACACAAAATTTTACCGTAGAAGGAGAGATCGCCGGCAATGGGAGAAAGAGGCTTTAATGACCTGTAAAAAAGAAAACTAGCTCGATCTTGCCGGGCTTTTGAGCTCCGATGCCTAAGTTAGCTATCGAAGTGTGGAAAATGCTTAATGGAGAGAGAGAGTATAAAGAGTTTAGAGAGAGAGGGAGAGAGGGAGAGAGCCCCTTGTTATGGGTATACCTGTCATATTTATACCCTTGAGTGTTGGGCTTTATGGGCTTATGAACTTAGGCCTCTTCGTGGGCCTTTAATGAGCTGGCCTTGTAGTTAATTTTATTTTGGGTGTTATCACTAGTCCCCCTCCACGTAATTCGATCTTTGAGATCGAAGGCTCGATAATTTTGGGAGTTACCCGTTTGGAAAACTTTATCTTTGGGAGTTACCCGCTGATGGGGAGTTACCCATTTGGAGAATACCTTGGTCTTTGGGAGTTACCCGTTTGGAGAATACCTTGGTCTTTGGGAGTTACCCGTTTGGAGAATACCTTGGTCTTTGAGGGTTACCCACTTATGGAGAGTTACCCGCTTGGAGAACCTTGTCATTGGGAGTTACCCGTTTTATAATTTTATCCTGCAAATAATTTTTGCAATTTTATTGTGCAAATAATTTTATAAATATTTACTAACCTGCTTTGCGGTTGCTTATGTTGTCTGAGAGATAACTACATCCGATTCGCTTTTGAAGGTGGAAAAAATCACATCTGATCCGCTCTTGACGGAGAGATAACCCCGTCCGATCCGCTCTTGGTGATGGACGGTCTTCCGATTTGATCCGCTCTTGGCGGAGAGATAATATCCGTCCGATACGCTCTTGGCGATGGACGGTTTTTCGATTCAATCTGCTCTTGGCAGAGAGATAATATCCATCTGATCCGCTCTTGACGATGGACGGTCTTTCGATCCGCTCTTGGCGGAGAGATAATATCCGTCCGATCCGCTCTTGGCGATGGACGGTCTTCCAATTTGATTCGCTCTTGGCGGAGAGATATTATCCATCAAATCCGCGCTTGGCGATGGATGGTCTTCCGATCCGCTCTTGGCAGAGAGATAATTCGTTCGATCCGCCCTTGATGATGAACGGTCTTCCGATCCTATCCGCTCTTGGCAGAGAGATAATCCCGTTCGATCCGCTCTTGGCGATGGATGATCTTCGGATCCGCTCCGCTCTTGGCAGAGAGATAATATCCGTCCGATCCACTCTTAGCGATGGACGGTCTTTCGATCTACTCTTGGCGGAGAGATAATATCCGTCCGATCTGCTCTTGGCAATGGACGGTCTTTCGATCCGCTCTGCTCTTGGCAGAGAGATAATATGCATTCGATCCATTCTTGGCGATGAACGGTCTTCCGATCCGCTCTTGGCGAAGAGATAATACCCGTCCGATCCGCTCTTGGTGATGGACGATCTTTCGATCTTCTCCGCTTTTGACGGAGAGATAATATCCGTTCGATCCGCTCTTGGCAATGGACGGTCTTTCGATTCAATCCGCTCTTGGCTGAGAGATAATACCCGTCCGATCCACTCTTGGCGATGGACGGTCTTTCGATTCGCTCTTGGCAGAAAAATAATATCCGTTCGATCCGCTCTTAGCGATGGACGGTCTTTCGATCTGCTCTTGGCAGAGAGATAATATCCGTCCAATTCGCTCTTGGCGATGGACGGTCTTTTGATCCGCTCTTGACGAAGAGATAATATCTGTTCGATCCGCTCTTGGCGATGGACGATCTTTCGATCCGCTCTTGGCAGAGAGATAATATCCATCCGATCTGCTCTTAGCGATGGACGGTCTTTCGATCCGATCCGATCGATCGTTCTCCGTTCGATCCGCACTTGGCGATGGACGGTCTTCCAATTCGATCTTTCAATCCGACCGATCGGTGCTTTTTTGTTGTAGAGGTGATAGAGATGGGTTTGCAGTCAATGCTACCCACTGAAACTTGCTTTTTGATTTTCTCTTTCCAGTTTTGTTTGTTCTTCCTACCATCACTTTTGTCTAGCGAGGGCCTCTTCGGTGAGTTTGTTTGTTACCTTGCTCTATTTTTCTTGGAGCACAGCGCCCGTATCACTTCTCTTTTCACCTTTTTTGCAAGATCAAATCCAGGATCTTTAGATCTAGGCCTTTCCTTTGGAAAGAAACTTAAGATCTTTCAGATTTAAGCTTTTATTGCAAGATCGAGCTCAAGATCTTTCAGATCTGGGACTTAAAGTCGTCCATGACTGTCCCTTTTCTTCGATTTGAAGCTAAGTAGCTTAGATCCGACATCAACTCTCAACGAAAGTATCAAATGATAAAACACAAAATTTTACCATAGAAGGAGAGATCGCCGACCATGGGAGAAAGAGGCTTTAATGACCTGCAAAAAAGGAAACTAGCCCGGTCTTGTCGGGCTTTTGAGCTCCGATGCCTAAGTTAGCTATCGAAGTGTGGAAAAAGCTTAATGGAGAGAGAGAGTATAAAGAGTTTAGAGAGAGAGGGAGAGAGGGAGAGAGGGAGAGAGCCCCTTGTTATGGGTATACCTGTCATATTTATACCCTTGAGTATTGGGCTTTATGGGCTTATGATCTTAGGCTTCTTCGTGGGCCTTTAATGAGCCGGCCTTGTAGTTAATTTTATTTTGGGTGTTATCACTTATCTTTTGGCAAGTATTTGATCTGAATTTTACTATCTCAAGATAATTAATTCAACTTCAATCACTTCCTAAAAATAAGTAATATATATTGATTTAAACTCCTTTGAATTTAAAATTCAAATTTGAAATAAAACACAAGACATTTTATTAAATAAAATCACTTAACATAATTAATGTGTATGTGCCGAAATTCCTTGATTTTTATCTTGGAATTTCGGCCACTTCATTATTTATTTAAATAATTTAATTTAATTTAAATTCTTTTATGCTTTAATACTCAATTAACTTAATTAATACATGATAATTAATTAATTGAAATTAAACCTTGTGGGCTGAATTTTTCTCTCTCATGGACCAAGGTCCAATAGCAATTTTAAAACCCATTACACACATTAATTTGACTTTAATTAAAAACTCAAATTAATGTCCAATACTTTATTTAAATATTTTAAGCCCAATGCTTTGTGTGTGATCCTATAGGTTCATTTAATGTTGGCAATGAATTAATGAATTAATTCAAAGGCTATATATATTCTCTAGCAAGATATTATAGCATTCCAAATTAAATGAAAATGCATATGGCATTTAGTGACCTAATGCAATTTTGCATAGTCTCTTACCCATAAATATCAGAATTAATATAAGGCATGGAACTAGTCATCCTTATATATATTAATTCCTTTCTTGATATTCCAGTGACACTGAACTCTCAGATAAATAATGATTACTCATTATTTCATCTCGGTATGGCCATACACTTCTCAGTTCACTGATCAAGTGGCCGATGATATTTTATCTCTTATAGAGAGGGGTAATCCCTTCACTTCTCTCATGCTCTCTAACATGAATCAATGCATACCCAATCATACCCGTACTTGTCATCCTATTACGAGCACGTTAGGTGTATGTCAAAGTACATAGTAATTCATAAAGAGTTTCATAGAGATTTTAGGTCTAAGAACTCCGATACAAAACTTGCATATGAGGAACACTTATGACTTGTACCATGTAGTATTCTCATGAACGGATCGTATCCAGATACCGTGTTCTAAACATGTATCTCTGATCTCTGATTGTCACTCTTGTCCTTATGATCCGTAAGACAGAACTCAACTTATCAGAGAGAGCATACTAGTCTTAATTTATTTGTTATTTCCATAACAATGACTGATTAGGAATATTTAGAATGAAGTCTTATTTGTTTCAAGGTCTTACAACCATGTGCCTCACACATGATAACTTAAACTGAAACAATATTCTTGGATAGTTCTATCAATTGATATGCACATGAATACAATAGATAAAATAAATGCCTCATTTATTAACTAAAGTATTTTATTACAATGTATTGGGGCTAGGGCTTACACTAACATAAATGGACTTGGGCATGATATTTATAGACGCACCTAAATCACACATGGCTCTTTTAATACTTAAATTATCAATTTTGCAGGAAATAGCAAACATACCTTTATCCTTGCATTTTTGAGGCATTTTTCTTTGAATAACAGTAGAAACATTTTCATTGACAGTAATTTTCTCATAACCAATCTGTTTCTTCTTGTTAGTACAAAGTTCCTTGAGAAATTTCGCATATCTTGGTATTTGTTTTATAGCATCAATCAAAGGAATGTTTACCTCAACCTTACGAAAAGTTTCAAAGATGTCTTTCTCGTCTTTTTTCTTCTTTGATTTGGCTAACCTGTCAAGAAATGGGGGCTGTATAACTAAAATAGGGGGCTGTTTTGAATTTTTACCTATAGGCTGTTCTGTTTGCTCTATTTCTGCCTCTTTTTCCACTTCTTTGCCTTCTTCTGATTATCCTCCTTGGGCACGGGTTGTTCCAGCTCTTTTCCACTTCTTAGAACAATTGCACTCGCATTTTGCCTCGAATTTTCTATGGTTTGTGAAGGCAAACGTCCTTGGGACTCTATTCTACTCAAAGACATTACTATTTGGCTCATCTGTTTTTTCAAGCTCTGAAACCTAGAATCCATCTTCTCTACATGCTGCTGCAAATCTTTTGTAGTAGTTGCTAAAGAATGAACAACATCCTCAAAAGACATACCTTGCTTAGGAGCCGATTGAAGAAGCTGTGGTGGTGCTCTTGATTGGAAAGCTTGCTGTGAATTTTGCTGCCTTGCTCTATAACTGAAGTTGGGATGATCACGTCACCCCGAATTATATGTATTTGAATATGGATCATATTTTCTTTGGGGTTGTCCACCATATCCACCCATTGTATTAACTTGCTCTTGTGCCTCATCTTGAAGTGTGGGGCACATATCGGTAGTATGTCCAGCATAAGCACAAATTTCACACACTTAAGCTTGAGGAGCCTTACCTGCAGCCATGTTTTGCACAAGAACAATGAGATTTTTAATTGTTTCTTCAAGAGAAGAAGATTGTAGCTCATTTACTCGTCTAGGAGGGTCCTGATAATGCTCAAACCGTTGGGAAGTTACAGCCATATTTTGGATCAACTCCCGTGCTTGAGTTAGAGTTTTGTTGTTGAGACTTCCACCACTTTCTGCATCAATCATTTTCCTTTTCATACTCAACATACCATCGTAAAAGTACTGAATAAGGGACTGCTCAGTTATACCATGTTGAGGACAGGTTGCACACAATCTTTTGAACCTCTCCCAGTAGTCATGAAGTGACTCTACATCTTTTTGTCGAATTCCACTAATTTTCTTGCGAATTATAGCAGCTCTAGATACAAGAAAAAATTTATCTAAAAATATTCTTACTATATCAGTCCAAGTTGTGATAGTTCCAGACGGTAAATTCAGTAACCAATCTTTTATTGAGTCTGCTAAGGAGAAAGGAAAAGCCCTTAATTTTACTTGCTCCTCGGTAACTCCATGTGGCTTCATTCCTGAGCAAACAACGTGAAATTCCTTAAGATGCTTATGAGGATCTTCATTTTCCAAACCTCGAAAAGTGGGCAGTAGGTGAATTAATCCAGATTTCAGCTCAAAAGTAGGTTCTACTGTTGGGTATGTAATGCACAGCGGTTGTTGATTCAATGGTGGTGCGTGTAACTCTCTTAAGGTTCTTTCCGCCATCTTTTCCTCTTCTATTTTAGCTGGATATTCAATAAAATCAGCTACCTCTTCTTCTTTTTGCTGTTTGGAGGAAATTTCAGCAACTGCTTTACGTATTCTTGTCTCCTTCCTCAATCTCTGGGCTGTTTTCTCAATTTCAGAGTCGAACAATAATTCTCTCGGAATTTCAGATCTGGTCATTCACAAATTAAATCAAGTTAGACTAGTCCCCGGTAACGATGCCAAAATTTGATGGGTGTCGAAGCCACCAAAAATAAAAGCCTAACTTATCCCAAATAAATAAATTGCAAATAGAGCAAGAAAGAGTCAAATCCACAGAGACTAGCAATGAAATAATTTTAAACAACCAGATTTTTAAATAATAAAATTAAATGGGGAAGTTTATAGATTGAAAGTGAAATAATAAAATGAAATAAATGAATCAAAAATTAATTAAGAGAAAATTCAATGGATGGTAATTCCAGTTAAAGATATTCGTAACACAGGATTCATTCAACTGATCATCGATTAAGAAATAATTCTTAAAATCAAACAATGGGCCAGTTATAGCCGTCGGCTTTGCGCTCCTGGCCTAATCTTTTCGTATTAATGAATTAATCAAGTAAGACTGTAATTAATTTCTAACCAATAGACAACCCTTAACAAGCGCAAGAATTTAATCTATTAACAGCGTTAAGAAATTGAAAGACCCAACCTAGACCAACCGATCTACAAGCGAGATCAATTTAGATCAAATCATGCATTTACTCAACATAACAAGCCTTACGAGAAAGCTACACTGATTGCTACTTGTTATTGAATCTACCAAACAATTGCGGATTTGATATCTTCAATTAGCAGTATGTTATTTAATTAAATGAACAACGGCGCCTCATTGAACATGAAACAAATAACAATTGAGAAAAGATTTCTCTAAGATATAGTAAACAACATGAACACCATATGAAATAAAGAACAAAAAGCAAGCACAACAATCTCACAGTGAAATAAATCTTGGTTTTGAATTAATGTTTAACTGAAAATAATATTCTAGCCACTCATGGCCATGAGAATTTCACAAAATAAAAAGTAGAAGTTGAGAAAGAGCCCTGCTCCAAAATTTGAGTTACAAAAATCGCAGAAGGAACCCCCAAAAACTTAGAACTCCTTTCTTAAATAATAACCAACCAAAACAGGAAGAAAATCCAACCAAACTAGGAAATTTAAAAGAAAATTCCTAAAGGAGTTCTAAATTCCTCAAATCACTCCTCTTTTACTCCTAAAATAAAGTCTTAAAACTCCTAAATTCCAGCTAGGGTTTAAGTGGTGGCTAGGTTAAATTCGCTTGAATTTATCTTGAAAAAATGCAGTCCACTGTCAATTTTCCTTAGGTAGCTCCCTTGGGTAACTTGGGCAAGGGAACTGGGCAAGGCTTGGCTTTCTGCCTTAGGCAACTGAGCAATTCTCTTGGGCAAGACTTCTTCCAAAATTTTCAACTATCAGCTCTTTGCTTCAATTCAACCTCAAAAAGTCCTTGCTTCTCCTGATCATCAACAATTAGCCCCAAAAATACAACTTTCTCAAAATTCACTCCTACAGTCAGAAAAATAAACAAACCAATGAAAAACACCTAAAATTGACTTAAAAGAGCACAAAATATTAAGCAAAATTAAATCAAATAAGTGCCCATTTAACATCTTAACAGTAATCATTGGTTCATGTTAGGCTTCAAGTTGCAAAAAAATCAAAATGGTATACCAAAAAAGGATGACCCAGAGAACCAGGATCCTTAATGGAGGTATTGGATTTGACCCGTTTAATTAGTCACTTGCCCAGTTGCTGTAATTAGGCAAGTGCACTAATTGGGTTCGGATCAATCCAAACCGAATCCGAACCATCCAAAATTCGAAATTTACCGTATATTTACATCCGATCCTATCCTAATAATAAGTTGAACCCCAACCCTAACAAACAACTTGAAAATTTTCGAACCCGATTCTAACAACTCGAATTTTATCTTTTCTAATTTACCACCATTTCCATTTAATCTTCTGAAGCAAATGTCTAGTGCCTACACAATATCAAATATTTTTTTTTCTCAAATTCACAAACACATATACAATAACATTGATTAATCAAAATATTTCATTAAAACAAAAAGAATTACAAGGTAATAGAGTAAGAATCAAAAACAAACAATACAACAAAAGCATGTCTAAGCCTATATTCCACTACAAAAAAACTCCAAAACAAACAAACAAACAATTGATAAAAGAAAAAATCAAAAAATATTTATCAACCAGATGAAAGTAGTAGATCTAGTACCAGATCTAATTCAAAAGCCTAATTTATTCAAGAATAGATCTTCACCATCAAGCTCCGGATTGCCCCATCCTCATCAAGATACCGGCAACAAAAAGAAGTAGAGATATCGAGAGAGAGATAAAGCAGAGCACAGAGAGAGAGACGGAAGCACACACAAAATGAGAGAGACAGAGACACAGAGAGAGGGAAAGAGAGATTGACAGGAGAGGCAGAGAGAGAGATCTAGAGAGAGAGTGAGAAAAAACATACACATATATAATGTCGGTCGAATTAGGTTTAGAAAGGCTTTAATCCGATCCAAAATTTACCCAATCTTGCTATCAAACCGACCTTACTAATCCAAAAAATTTCACTTGGATGCATCGGGTCGTATTGGATTCTTTGGACCTGTCGGATTAGATCGGATTTTGCACCCGTAATCTCGCGAAGATGAGGGAAGAAGCATAGGAAGAACAGGGAAGGGGCAATTTTGACATTTCATTCGGTGAAAAAAAAAACCGACGAGTAGGGGTGAGCATTTGTTCGGTTCGATTTTGGATCAAACCGATTAAATCGAAAACCGAACTTCAGGAATTTTTGGAACCGAACCGAAATCAAAGTATATAGAACATAAAACCAAATGGACCGAAATAATTTCGGTCGGTTCGGTTCGGTTCTACCGGTTCTGGGCCATATTTGGGCTTTTTTTAATTGGACTTTTAACCTATATGGGTCCATAAATTAAATTAATTTATATTCAACAAAATAAATTCATTTAAAATAACTAAAATTAAAATAATATACATAAATTTATTATATTATGTCTATAATAACCGAACCAAGTTTTTTAATATTTTTTTAAAAATAATATTATTTATATAATTTTGTAAATATCACTATATAAAAATATAAAAATTCAATTACAAAAATCATTCATCAAAATCAAATATAAATTACAAATATCGCAATAATAAATTCCAAAATATCCTAAACATTTATCACATACAAATTTTAAACAATCAAATAAAAAATTGAAATATACAATGCATTATTAATTATTGAAAATCGACAAACTCAGTAAATGTAAAATTAAAATTTTAATTTTCAAAGTGATGGTAATAAATAATTCATCAAAAAAATAGAAAAGTTATTTTTGAAAAGTAACCTTAAGCATGGATATAATAAAAATTTAATATATTAACTAACTTATTAAAATCATAAGTAGTTAAGTAGACTATAATTTGAAATTAACAAAAAAAAATAAAATAAAATTGTATCTATCAATTTGAAGCGTAAAGGATATATAATAATAGAAAGTTGTAAAAATTTAATCTAGACAAAATACATTTTTAAGGTCATCAACTTCCAAAATTTTTACTTTTAAACCTCCATACTTTTATTTGATAACCATGAACTCTCGAATTTTTATTTTTTATACGTTAAGCACTCAATGAACGAAAAATATAATATAAATTAAATTGCGCATTCCGTTTGACACACCGTTAGTATCTATATTCTCAATTAGTATCTGAATTTCAAATTGATTAGAGTTAATAATACAACACATCAAATTGATGTTGAAGTCCAAATATGAAAAGCATATGAAACAAGATATATTATTTAATTTCGCAATTTTATGATAAAATATATTTATAATTACTCATTAACTCATGGTAAATAAATATTCGAATATAATTAAACTGTAAATATATTTAAATATAATGAATATAATTTAAATTTACATGTATATCTTCATGTGTTATATATATATAAACTTTTTATGAATCATAATTTAAATATCATTATGTTTGAAATTTGTTCTCCATTAAAACATGAATATTGTATTAATATAAATAACAATAATTATTAGTATGTAGATATTTTATTATAAAAATCATTGATTAATTGGATCAAAAACTGTCCAAAATTAGCATTCCTGCTATTTGTGGGTTTCGAACCTACAACCTTGAAGAGTTTACCTTATTTTCCTGGCCATCAATCACCATCAGTCCAAATCATGTTGTTTGAAATATAAATACTATAAAAATATATATGTATAAAACTTCGGTCGGTTCGGTTCCTTCGATTTTTCAATTTCAAAAACCGAACCGAACCGATAAAACCAATTTATTTTTTCGGTTTCAAACCAAAAGAACCAAAAATTAAAAAAACCGAATCAAACATACCAAAATCAATTCGGTTCGGTTTTGCTCAGCCCTACCGACGAGATCAACAAAGCCGAATACTGAGTGCTCTTAAAAGAATTAACTGGAACATAACAACACCCAAGTCAATTTTCTCTCGTTGGCGTTGAGTCGAAGCTCAAAAATGAGAATACTAAGGAATCTGAGTGAATGGCAAAGCACAGTGAAAGAAGCAATTGCTCAAATATCAATAATTGTCAAATTCCTTTGCTTGCTTCACATCACCAACAACTACATTTGCTCTCCTTCTATGGTGCCTCTTCTTATGCTTTTTCTTAATATCTTCTTCTTCTGATTAAGATGATGATGATGATGATGATGATCAGCGATTCAAATTATTCTTGCAGGTGTACGGCATTAGTATGCTTCCCACGCTGAATATATACGGCGATGTTTTGTTGGTGGAAAGTGTTTCTCACCGTTTGGGGAAGGTGGGTCCCGGCGATATAGTGCTTGTTCGCTCTCCTTCTGATCCTACCAAACTTATTGTCAAGCGCATTGTGTCCATGGCCGGCGATTCTGTCACTTTCTTGCCTCACCCAACCCCTGCTGACACCTCCCGCACCGTCGTGGTATGTTTACTAATTGCTCAAATCCACACAAATTCGAGGAAATATTGCTCTTTTTTTGCTTCTGAAAAATTCTCGGCGTTGGCTGCTTATTTACTTCCGTTTCTTGTGAACTCGCCAAAGTCTGAGGGTGAGGTTTAGTCTGATAGTGTCTTTGCTTTTTGCATTTTCGTGTGAGACATGATTGACGGGATCCTAAGTAAAAGCTAAATGCTAATCCAGGGAAAATTTGATATTCTGTAGAAATAATATGAGTTTTGTTTGATTGCTGATTTAGAATGAACTTACCGTCTCTATTAAGTTAAGCCACTACCTGCTGCAATACCAAGTTATGAAATTTTCTTTTGACAATGTCAACTTTTATATTTGACATGTCGAGCCTTACGTTCTTTCTTTGTGCAATAATATAATCCCATCCAGTGCTTATAACTTTTAAAGTTCTGGCGTTATTCATGAAGAGCACTGTTATGCTAGTGCTAATGGTAGTATCTGTAAATGTGAGAGGCAAGTTCTAGCAGCAATGGGATTCAGTTGTTCTTTGCTCTTCTAAAAAAAAGTATAGCACCTTCATTTTATGAGCTAAAACACTTTGAATTTTTTTTTCCTTGAATGGAAATGAGCTTTGCAACCAAATGCTTGTGTTTCCTCCCCCACTCTTGCAGTCTTCACTCTTTGACCTGCTCCTATGTCACTTACTGTATCTACAGAAATTGACTTTCATTCCTTTTCTTTTTCCGTCACCAAAATGTTTTAGGCCTGAAGACTGACTCTTCCATGCTTATGGATATAGCAGTAGTTTCGAAAGTCGATCTATTTGAGCATGTCAAAAAGTATTCCTATTTTCAACCCCGTAAAGCATTGTGTTACTTACTATGCTCCTATTTGACTGCCACGCCTAGTTATTCAGAGATAACATATGATAAATGTCTTTATAGTTTCACACTCTAATACATATGTCTTAAGTGAGGACAAGCCTTCACCTGACCCATGAATGTGATCAGAGTCCAAACCATTTTTTTTTCCCATACCGCTTCATTTTTAGGTATATGAGAGGTACAGTTGAATCAGTGCTTTGGATTCTTTTCTCCTGCTTTCTCATTAACTAATTGTCTATATATATGAATCGCATGTTGATACATTTTACTGAGATTGGATCTGCATCCACTGATGTCAAATCATTGATATTTATTTGGCATGTTGATTGGATTTCTAGGTTCCGAGGGGGCATGTTTGGATTCAGGGAGATAATACGTACGCCTCCACCGATTCAAGGAATTTTGGGCCTGTTCCTTATGGTCTTATTAAAGGCAAAGCATTTTTGAGGGTAAACTTATACTATTTTTTTATAATAATCTCATTTGCATCTAACTTTGTCATATTATCCCAAGTGCATGTCTCACTGAATGGTGAATTATTATCGATCTATTCCAGGGATTATTTGAATTGAAAAAAAATGTTGATAAATTAAGTTATTTTTTGTATGTTTTCCTTGATATCTTGCAATTTATGTCACACATAGTTAGTGAGTGCACTGTTGATTCTTGGAAGATCCATCAAATTTTGGAGTGAATGTGTGTTGCTGAAATTAGAGAAACATCTTTTACTTTACTGAAGCTTTGTTTTGCATTCATAACTCAATGCTATATCAGATTGACGTATATGGTTTAAAATTTAGGTGCACCTTAAAGTTGTATTTATTATAATCGTAGGGTTGTCTTTGAAGTTCATCTCCGAGTAACCTGTTTTGGTGGAATCTATAGAAACAACCAATGCCATTTTGCTCTCCACCATATTCTGGAACAACTTTATCAAGTTTTCATCACTATTTTATTCAGTTTATGAATATGCTTTGCCTGTTTCATGGGAAACTGCTGGAGTCTTGTGTGGCTCTTGAAGCAAGACATTTTACACGGTATATAACTTGTAGTCATTTTTGTTTAGCCATCCTTCTGTGCCCTTTTTCTCTACCACTAAGGTGTTATGACGTTCATAGAAGTTCAGCTTTGCAAATAAATTGAGTAGAAAGAACTCAGCTGAAATATAGGTCTTATTCTGTCCCTCTCTGCAATTTATACTCTGTTTTATCCAGTCTTTCTCCAAGTTGTGAAGTAGGATTTTCAGCTCTAGGGTGCACATCTTTAGAGCATCGATTTTAAAATTATTATGAAATTTAGTTATCTCTACCCAAACTCTTATATTGTAGATATTTATTTGTATACACATACATGAAATTGTTTAAATTTAGTTCATATATGTTATAATACTAGGAAATATTATTCTCTGTATTCAAATTCAAATGTTAAACAATTTAGAATGGTAATTCAATGTTTGTTATTGTTGTTTTTGTAATTTAAAGTTTATGGAAGTTAATAGATGGCAAAATTTTGGCCAACTTTACTTTTTGTGGAAATTGATTTTAGATCACATTAAAAGATTTTGGCATTGATAGCTCGTATATGCATTAAAATACTGACTTCAAAGATATTTGCATAGAAATTCTGAGACATAAACGTGTGAATTTGATAAAAAAGAATGAGCTGGAGGAAAAACTTTAAAAGAAAGAAAAATGTAATTAATAGGGAATTACCCTTCTTGGTTAAGAGATGACTAATACTCTTTTTCCCCACACTAAAAGTTATTAACTAATGTGGGAATTTGACTTGATTTTAATTTTGTATCATTCTCTTTACTGAGCCTGGCTAACCAGCAAAAAGCTTAAGTTAAAAAGTCAAAATGTTCCTTGAATTATCAAAGCAAATCTGTTCCGACTTACATGTGTGATTTCGTGACTTAGCCGTATGTTGCTTTGATCGTAATTACTCTGAAAATTGGATTGGTGGTAAATCCAAGGAGTGGATAATTTTTGTATGCCAGGTTCTTATTGTATCACATCTCATTTTCTAAGAAAAGTTGCATATATGTCTTTTGATCTTTGCTTGAATCATTCAAAGAATGAAGTCTGATTGATTTAAGTCTTAGTTTCACATCTTGCTCCTCATGAGAGAAATTATTGCCATGAAATCGATGTATTGTGCGCTAAAAGTTTCTTGTCAGTTGAAGTTTTTTTGTGACTTGCTAGTTAATTAATGATCAAAGGTGCAACTCATTTTTGTTTTCTTTTTCCAATTAGGTGCGGCCGCCACATAGCTTTGGATCCTTGTGACAGCGATCAGAATGAGCATATTTTGAAAGTAATCATAGGACTAGTGTATTCTTCAAGAAACTGCAAAATAAGAACCAGTGGAGCTAAAAGTAGAGCCTACGACAGTCAACAATTTTTGGCTAGAAGATAATGAGCAAAAGTGAATGGATATGAATTTTTTTTTTTTTGACTTACCAGTGGAATGCTGCATTTATAGTATTGTTAATTGAAACGTGGGTTCCCTCGTTCGCTTGTCGCTGGGGGCAGCGGTTGGTTTTGCAAGATAAGAGTGCCTCCAGTTCTGTGCAATTACATGCCTTTAGCTAGGAGCTGTCCATCCTATGCAAGGTGATATCGTCGAGCCAAGTTCTGGGATCAGACTTTAGTTTTGTTATCAGTAATCAATCATAATGATCATGCTGATTTGTGTTTTTTATTTATTTTTATACGTGTTGTATTATGTAACCTATCAAAAAACATATATGTCTTCCAGGTGATGGATTAATTATTTTTAGCTTATGGTAACGTTACCTTTTCAAATATTTTGTATATTGTTGTCTTTGTTCTGTTATTAATTTAATCATCAATTCTTATGATGGATATGCTGCATCAAACTGGGTGTGTAGTTTTTCCTGCTGCTGCTGCTGCTGCTGCTTACTTGATAATGTACAAACACAGGCTAGATGCATGGAACTTGCTGCTATTATTGCCAGGGAAATAGTTCCACTTTCAGTGTATGGATAGGATTTGTAGGGAAGATAGAGCTGGCAAACAGTAGATGCAGCTTCGGTGGATTGAAGTATTTCTTCACGGTAGGGATGCTCACGGGGTGAGACGGGGACGGAAAAGGAGTCCCCACTCCCCGTCCCATGCATTGTTGGGAATTCCCCGTCCCTGCCCCCGCCTGGAACACGGGGAGAATAATCCTCCCGTCCCCGCCCCGCAGGGATCCCCATTCCTCGATGAATTTTCCGTTCTGCCCTCAATTCCCCGACCGACCCAATCCGGATTAAATATTTTTTATAAATTATATTTCATTTGTTTAAAAAAAATTCACATAAAATTAAAATACAAATTTTAATAATTAATAACTTAAAATTAAAAATATTTCATATCATTCAAATACAAATATTTATAAAAATTTCATACAATTCAAATTATAAAATAAGGTGAATTAAACACACAGTAATGAGGATAGTATAGATCTATGCTTTTTACATTCCCAAATATGTCTCAAAGTTTATGGTTAACATTGAGCAAATCTACCATGGTTTTCCTATGCATCTACTCTGGACCTAAACATTCTTTCGCCATCGGAGAGTTTTGGGAATGAAACTCAGTGCACGCTACAGGGAGATCATGCAAAACATAGGGGATGACCAACAAGCCATTTGATACTTGGTATGCTCAAAATGCATTAATTACAAAACCCTTTTCTGGTCTGCAAAAACCCTTTTCTGGTCTACAAAACATTTACGTTAATTAAGTTGTTCTTCAAAAGTTCAAGTCTTTTAGTGCCTTTTTAACAATTAGAAGCCATTTGACACTTAGTATAACTGAATCGATAACAAAACCCTTCTTTGGTCTGCAAAAAAAAAAAAAAAAACTAATTAAGTGGCTTTTTAACAGTTAGAAACTATTTGACACTTAGTATGCTAAAAATGCATCAATTCCAATGCCTTATCTGGTCTGCAAGACATTTTCTAATCAAGTTGTTCATCAAAAGTTCAAGTCTGTTGGTGGCTTTTTAAAATTTGAAACCATTTTCCTTTTAGTATGCTAAAAATGCAACAATTACAAATCCCTTTTCTCATCTTGAGAACATTTACAACCTCTAATTGTTAAAAAGCCACTAAAGGACTTGAATTTTTTATGAACAACTTAATTGTTAAAAAGCCAAGACTAAAACGTTCAAATGAAGCATCTCAAACAACAATCTAGCTTCGGAAGCTGACCACATCCGTAAATTTATTAGCTTTGCTTGAACTAAGCATTCTTTCTTACAAAATGAAAGTGCAAGAAATCCACTTAATTTAACGGTTAGCCTAATTAAATACAATATTTAGGATTCTTTTTCTTCATCAATCAACAAATAAGTAAAATCAAGCGTTAAATAAGCAACTTGAGTAGTCTAAGAAAAAAAAACTCGAGGCAAATTCATAATGAATTTTCGGAAACACACAAAAAGAAAAAGAAGAAGAAGAAGAAGAAGAAGAGGAGGAGGAGGAGCAAATTAAGAAATCAAGCTGGAAAGTAAAAGTTACAGAGGGCATACCGACTCGTGGTATTGGCAGGAATCTTCGGGATTATCGCCTTCGGTTAAAGTGGCGTTGCAACCGATTCATCCCTTGGAAATCATACATGCGTACTGAAATCATATATGGTCTGAAGATGCTGCCGGATTGGAAGTAGAATGTTTCGAAAGAGCTGGTTTTGGTGGTGGAGGAGGTGGATGCTGGTGGTGGTCGGTGAAGAAACCCTTGACGCGATTAACAAATACAAGAGCTGGTTTTGGTGGTGAGAGGGAGAAGAGGAGACGGCCGCAGGAGAGAGAAAGAAATGAAAGAATGAGAGCCTAGGCCTTTTAATTGGGATATTTATACTCGATGACATATATGTAAATATTTAGAATATAAAAATATTTTAGTAATTAATAAATCGGGGTCGGGGATCCTCGCGGGGCGGATACTCCATTCCCCACCCCCGTCCCGATTTTATAACGGAAATTTTCTTCCCCCGTTCCCGCCCCCGCGAGGAAAAAATTCGAGAATTTTCCATCCTGAACGGGACGAATCTCCGTCGGAATCGGAAAATTCCCGTCTCGTGATCATCTCTGCTTCACGGTCACCATTCCTACCAGGTAAACTTTGAAGTTGGACTATGATGCAACTACTAGTGCTTTTTGCCATCCATAATATTAACTACTCGTGTTAGGGGACCAAAGCAGGAAGTCCATCAATGAAATCCTCATTCTAATTTTTTCTTACACCTATCATTTTTTTTGGGTGGTCCATTGGAGGTTTAATAGACTGATGAGCTAAACTAGGAGGGCTATAGCCTTTACTACCTTTAACAACTCTCACCCTGAAGGCTATGAGAAAATCTAAAATCTAAATTGCTTATATTGCAACAAAGTTGAAGTTTAATGATTATTATTTAATACCACTGTTCTGGCAAGGTTTGGTCTTCAAATTCTGTTGGGATGGAACTTGTATATACTATATTTATATATATTTTTCAATTTTTTCCAATTAAATTAGCTAACACCAAATTAACACACAATTTTTTTTTTACCATCAAAATTGGCTAAAATATTGAGAAAAATGACAAAGTAATTTATTCCATTCATGAAAATCAAACCCACTTCACCATCAATTATTTTTTTCATGAATAAAATTCAAAAGACTTTTTTATTTAAAAGAAAAATCAAAGAAGAAGAGGAAATTTAGGGCAGTTCCCTGAATTAAAACATGAGAGAACATGTAAAACCTTGAGGGTGCCCCATTGATCAAGTGTTGGCCGGGTGAAATTGAATCCTCAATCTTTCTATTTTTCATATGAGAACCCATTGGATCGGCCGAATTGAAGAATTAAAGAAGGAAAATTATGTGTTAAAACCTTTCTTGAAATTGCCGAGCAAACAACTAGCAACTGTGAAATCGAAAGGCAATAACTTTTCTATTTGCCCGCAACGGAACAAAAGCGACACTACATCTCCGCTCTGTTCTCTCAAAAGGCATTCAACAAAATAAACTCTAATCGCCCTTCCATTTATAGTCAGCTCACCCTATTCTCTTTTTATTGAACTGTCCATACTGCCCTTGTCTTTTCTATGAATTCTTCGGTCAGAACTTTTATTTAATGATGAGTAAGATTTTCAACTGCTTTTTTTATTTTCATTTAAAACCGATTTATTACAGGAAATTTTTTTTAAATTATTGTGTTTGTAAAATTTAATTTAAAAAATTGAATGTTTTTTAAACTATTTTGAAAAATGGTCTGGGAAGTTTATTTTCGTAATACGACGTTTCAAGATTAAGTGGTGAAGATCACTTTTAATATCAGTTGATCGAGGATCAAAAAATAAAAAATTTTGATGGACCAATTTATTTGATCGCGCAACAAGAGGCTGCTGCTGCGAAAATGGGTTGATATTAATTAATTAGCTCATCCCATGCAATGGATCATCATGGTAAAAGTGCATAGTAATGAATCCAAGATCTTGGGTTCAACTTTCACGGATAGCAATATTTCAATTTTTTCAAATATATCAAATCATTTTTTCCTTTTTTTTCAGATTAAAATTTACAATTAATTTTTATAAATTCATTAATTAAAATCTATAATTAATCTTTTAAATTATATAATTTTATAATCAAGTTAAATTATTTTATATTATCTTTATTTTTTTTAATTTTTTAAATAATTAATTATAAATTTTAATTTATACTGAAAAATTTTTTAAATTTATTTTAATTTTAATAAAAATATAAAAAATAAAGTTATTTGATATTTTAATTTAAATATAATTTAAAACTTAGGAAAACATATGGGTATTTAATTAGTAAAAAAAATATTTGGACCAATATGACTGAATATTAATTTTCATAAAATTTAAATTCCAATGTCCCATACTCGCCAAATATTGACAAAACTAATCAATATGACTGAATATTGGCCCAAATATTCTCCTTGGCACAAATATTTTTTTACTAATTAAATATCCATATGTTCCTTTAAGTTTTAAATTATATTTAAATTAAAATATAAAGTAACTTTATTTTTTATATTTTTATTAAAATTAAAATTAATTTAAAAATTTTTCAGTGTAAATTAAAATTCATAATTAATTTTTTAAAATTTGAAAAAAATGAAGATAATATAAAATAATTTAAATTGATTATAAAATTAGTTAATTTAAAAAACTAATTATATATTTTAATTAATTAATATATAAAAATTAATTGTAAATTTTAATCAGAAAAAAATGATTTGATATATTTGAAAAAATTGAATATTGTTGTTCGTGAAAGTTGAACCCAATACTTTGGGTTCATTACTGTGCATCTTTATCATCATGGCAGAGCAATTCATCCGTTGTATAGAATGCGCTAATTAATATCAACCCATTTCCGTAGCCCCTTATTGCGAAATCAAACAAGTGAATTCCACCAGAATTTCTTATTTTTTGATCCATCGGTCAGCTGATATTGGAAGTGGTTCTCACCACCTAATCTCACAACGTCAAATTGAGGGAATAAACTTCCCACACCATTTTGCCAAATAATTTCAAAATTACCTCATTTTTCAAATTAAATTTTACAAATACACTAATTTTAAAAAAGTCTCTTTATTATACTCCCCTACAACCTTTTGTTATTTTTACTACAATTAAAAAATAATAAATAAAATCAAACTTAATATTAAATTGTATGATTAAAATTAAATTATTAAATCTGATTTATTTTGAATTTATTAGAAAAGAAAAATAAATTGTAAAAGTAAATTAAATTATATTTAAAGTTTAAAAGTGGCAGATAAATATAATTTAGATTTTATTTAAAAGTAACAGATAAAAAAAACAGAGATAGTAAATTTTAGTTGGCCAAATCATCAAATCTTATGTCAACAAGAGCTTATTAGGAGGGCCAATTTTAATTATTTAATAGTTTATTAGGCCAATTTTTAATTAGTAAGATAGAATATTATATATATTCAAATAAAACTATGACTTCCAATCGAAGTATAAAATATTATACATGGAGATAATCATGACCATTCAAAAAAAATATAAAAAAATCAATTATTAAAAGTACCTTGCTTGCAGTTCATTCCGATTTTTTAACAATTCTAGTTTTAATGTTGAATTCGATTGGTTTTGTTATCGGTTGTTGTATATTTATATGATGACCATGTCACATAAAAAAGCCAATAAAACAAATAAAAGACATAAACCATGCCGACTTCAAACAGCAATGAGATTCTTGATAACACAAGTTATCTCCTATCCCACATTGACTGGAGATGAGCTACAAGTGTATCTTATAAGGCTACAAATACCTTCTCCCTGCATACGCATTCTCCTTGAGAGGAACAAATCCTTGAGGGTAAGCCCCCTGTGAGGGTCCAGGCCCAAAGAGGACAATATGTGGTGCTCTACCACTGAGCTATGAAAGCACTCAGTTGGGAGTGAGAATGGAATCTTGTCTCCCACCATATCCTTGAGAGGAACAAATCCTTGAAGGTAAGCCCCCTGTGAGGGCCCAGGCCCAAAGAGGATAACATGTGGTGCTCTACCACTGAGCTACGAAAGCACTCAGTTGGGAGTGAGAGTGGAGTCTTGTCTCCCACCATACGCGTTCTCCTTAAGAGGAACAAATCCTTGAGGGTAAGCTCCCTATGAGGGCATAGGCTCAAAGAGGACAATATGTGGTGCTCTACCACTGAGCTACGAAAGCACTCAATTGGGAGTGAGAATGGAGTCTTGTCTCCCACCATACGCTTTTTGGGACAGGTCCCCAGAAACAAAACCGTGAGGGTTCCAACCCAAAACAAACAATATATGCAGAGTCCTCACAGTTTTGTTTCTGGGGACCTGCCCCAAAATGCGTATGGTGGGAGACAAGACTCCATTCTCACTTCCAACTTAATGCTTTTATAGCTCAGTGGTAGAGTATCACATATTATTCTCTTTGGGCCTGAACCCTCATAGGGGGCTTACCCTCAAGAATTTATTCCTCTCAAGGAGAATGCGTATGGTGGGAGACAAGACTCCATTCTCACTCCCAACTGAGTGCTTTCATAGCTCAGTGGTAGAGCACCGCATATTGTCTTCATAGGGGGCTTACCCTCAAGGATTTGTTCCTCTCAACGAGAATGCGTATGCAGGGAGAAGGTGTTCATAGCCTTATAAGGTAAGGTCCACTTTCAGCTCATCTCCAGCCGATGTGGGATAAGAGATAACGTGTGTTATCAATTCTCAATCCACTTTTCAACCAACAAAATAAACAAGTGGGATTTGAATTTGAACTTTCAGAATGGGCAGCTTGTTTCCTCCACGTTGAAGTTAAAAATTTAACGACAAATAATGTTAGAGAGGTTGTGCAACTTGTTAAATCCAGAAGAGAAAAATGCTATTAATCATATAGTATAATACTATTCTATCTGTAATGCAGACCTAAGCAGACTAAAAATAACAAAATTAGCAGTCTAAAATTCAGCAAATGTGAACAGACTGACAAAAATGCTAAATGCTCTTTTTGACTTGGAAAGCCATGAGAAGAGACTAAGAGTTTAAGCATTTGCCTTTGATTACAGAGCACTACTTCTCCTTCACCTTTGGAGAAGCTCATTTAATTTTTTCTTTCTTCAAACCTTCTTACATTTCCTCTTTCTCTTGATAGATTTTCATTGCTCGGTTCTTGTTCTGGTTGGTTCTTCAATTTCTTTGCAGATCTTCTTCTTGCGCTAGGTAAACTTTTTATTTTTATTTCTTTCATAAAAAAGAAGATGATTTCTATTGATTCTTGCTATGTTTGAATATTTAATTATTGGAATATTTATTTATACGTGCAAGTAGATCATGTGCTCCTTTGCAATGATTAGAAGATAGTTCAGAACTAAACTAAACCTCTTATATATGTTTTGCTTTCATGACAATTTCAGAGACATAGTTTGGCTCGGATTTAAATACATTTTTTAGGCAAGAGCTGAATTGGATTTGTGAATTGGGTCAATATTTGTAATTACAGTGAATTTACTATTTTAAAAGGGTATTTTTAAAATGGTTAGGATTTTTACAAACACAGAGCATATTTCTGCAAATTCCTTTTAAGACTATGTTATACCAAGATAAAAGTGATAATATATTCCTCTCATTAGGGGTGTGCATTGGTCGGGTTTGGGTCAATCCGATCCGAACCCGATTAATCCGAAATCCGAAGTTTACCGATTAATCTTATCCGACCCTGCACTATTTAGTTGTCGGGCTCCTACCCGATATTTTTTGGATCCCGAATCGATCCATTAAATTTTTTTAATTGTTTAAACTAAAAATTAAAGTAAAATACAAATAAATAATATTAAACACATAAAAAATATTTAAAAAATACAATAAACTAACAATTTAAAAATTACAACAAACATATGTTACATGATAATTAAACACTAACAATACAGGGCATGGAAAAGAGAAATGAAATTAGGTTTTTTTGAGTTATATATTAAGTTAATCCGGTTGTTGGTCGGATCGGGTTTAGAGGGGTTTTCATCCGATCCGAACCCAAACTTTCCTTGATCCTAACATCCGAACCGATCATATGAACCTGATTAATTTCATCCGAATGCTTTGAGTTGGATCGGTCAGGTTAATCGGGCCGTTTGGGTTTTTTCACACCCCTACCTCTCATACTTCATTTGTTTTCTGCTCTCTTAAAAAAATAAGTTGCCGATCAAGTTTTATTTATATTAACTTGTATTTGTTTTTTTCATGTTCAAGAGTAATAGATATTAACGTAAATCATAATTAATTACACACACAATCATGTAATAAGAAATCAATACAAATGTACCCAGACATTTTTTCTATTATGAACTGAGACGAACTTCCATGAGATTTCCAAATTACTTGAGCTCCATAATTCATAAATATTTTTTGCAATAAAAAGAATTAGGTGTTTTCCAAAATTTACATGATCAAAATATAATGGGCCTCACACAATAGAAAGCATAGCCTACCTACTCACCGCCATCAACACAATGCTTCTTATACTTTGTGATTTTTTTTCAAATTCGGCTAACAGGGGTATGGTTATAGAGCATCTGATTGATGATGAAGCAATACAAGGAAAAAGTGGATAAGTAAAAGTTGATAAGACGCATACTATGTTTAACAGACTTGAAAAAGTAGGTTTGTCGGAAGGATGTAAATGTGTGAAAATGCATGGCTTGATTAGGGCTATGGCCATCCAAATAATTAAAAGTAATGGGGGAGGGCGGAGTGATGTTTAAAGCATTTGAACATAGAATAATTCCATTTAACCCTTAAATTAAATTATTTCAAATTATCGGAACTAAGTTGAAATTTTTCAAATAATTTCACATTCGCTTGCCTTGGTACTGCTTCTTTTAGTTCATACAATACATCTCATCATCTTTGTATGTCATCCAATCCCTTCACATTTCTTGCCATTACTTCAATCATTAATGGCAAGTCCTCGCACTTTGGCTACTCTTCAATACTTTTGACAGTTTAGCTGTTCTTCGATGCTCGTCATCCACTCTTGAAATGTGAAGATTTAAAACCTTTGGAATGGCGTCTTGTATGTTCTGGATGCTAAAATCATGTGGCACGGTAATCCAACAAGCATTATTAAATAAATTGGAAGTTTTGAGCTATTTGTTATTGAGATGCTTGGCCAATTCGGTTTTTCTCACTCCCTCCATCGCTATTCGTGACCCCTATTCCACTCATAAAAGTCAGTAGTTTCGGTTAATTGTCCGATTTACTATTATTTTCGGTTTCAGTTCTATTTTTGATTTTCAGTTTCTTAATTTTGGTGTCGGTTAGCCGTTAGTACATGGTTAACTGATAACTAACGGCTAACTGATGCATATAAATATATTATATTTTATTATTGTGTCTTAAAAATTTTTATTTTATTATTTCTTTATAAAATTAACATAGAGAAATATTTTAAAGTATATTTAAATCATATTTTTATTTTTGTATTTTAATTTTTTTTATTTTTTTTATAAAATTCATATAATTTTTTCAACTATATTTAAATTTTATCATTCTCTTTAATTATATAAAATAATATTTATATTAAGTAATTGATTAGCTTTTATATATGTTATTTTTATCATAATATATTGGTGTTTATATTTTACTTAAAAGCCTCCAATCAATATTTTTTTTATACTTTAGAATATAATTTCAATTATTAATATTATCCAATTTTTTTAATTTACAATTAAGCATGCTAATTTCCAACATATCAAATCCATTTAATTTATAATATTAGCTATTAATTTTTTGAATATAAATTTCGGCTAATATATTATATTTGTTTTGTAATTTTTATTTTTAATTAATTTACATGTTTGAAATTGAATTAAATTTTATCTAATTTTTTATAATAATATGTTATAAATTTTAATAGTTAATTAAAAAATATTAGTTAATCAAATCGAAAAAATCGAAATTAATAGACCGGTTAATCGAATGTACCAAATTAATTAATGGTTAATGATTTTAAAAAATCAATATTAATGGACATGTTTTTTTTTTCTTGCTCATGAATTGGTTAATTAATCGGTATATATTCACCCCTAATTATCCGTGGCAAGCTTAAGTCGATTGGGTTTAGTCCAAACCTAACACAACCCGGCTAATTAAATGAAGATGGAAGAAGGCCCTCAAACTATGCAAAATAGGGTGAATATATATAACACCCTTATCCCTCCTGACACTGTACCGACATACCGAAGACTGAAAATTTTTTTTTTTAACTTCTAAACTTAAAACCTTATCGACAATTATTTAATTGAAACTACAATTCGCCTCAGACCTATAAATATCAAAAATACTATGCATTTAATAAAAATTTTGCAATATAACGGCTGTACATAGTACTAGCCCCCTGAAAAGCAAACAACTCACACAGCCTCTCAGAGGCACAACAATCAATAATAACAACGGTATTCATTCATTCCATCAATTCCATTCACAATCCAAACTCAGCTTATTAAATTAACTTTCAATACATTACATGATCAAGAGTAAAATTTGCACTTATATATATATATATATATATATATATATATATATATATATATATATATATATATATATACATGCCAAAATTAAAATGACTAAAGCATTCTAAAATAAATCCTGCAATGTGAACTCTTGCTCCTGCTCCTGTTTACCTGTGCGCAGTAAAACTATACGCTGAGCACTCAATATGCTCAGTGATGACTAATAATCGATACATTTTCTAACATTTTCATGATTATTCTTAAATATTAACATGTAAAAATAAACATAATTATAAAATCAGTTATTACATTCAAAACAATAACTTAACATTTTCTATAAAATCATTCTATTTAGTCATATAATTACAATTTTGCCATTATAAGTTCAATTACTATCTTTAAACTGCTAAATGAAGCAATTTACGTTTCTTTACACTTAATTTGTCATTTATAAGCGAAATTACATTTTAGTCCTTGCTGTCCATAAAATTCACATTTTAAGTAATTTAACTATTATCTAACTATTTTATCCTTAATTGGTCAATTCTCACTTACTTTACTAATCCTTTTACACTTTTTGAAAAAATTACTATTTTGCCCCTAATCTTTCTTTTTCTTTCATTATGGTCCCTTTTCACTTTTTTTTCTTACTTTTTATTTCTTTTTCAATTTATTACCATTATGCCCCTAGTACAGATCCGACAGAAAATCTCAGACCGGATACACGGAACATGAACCCCACGGGCCCCACTAAAAAGAGAAATGATTCCGAAGGAATCATTCTCAAAACACTGCACTTTTCACTTTTCACTTTTCACTTTAACACTTAAACTATGAAGATCAATGATCCTACCCATAGCAAAGCAAGTCGCCATGACCTGCACCGCAGTAAAGGGCGTTCCTATGGCTAGCCAACTATATCCAGAACTAATTTTTACTGTCAGACTAACTCTAAGGGCACAGTAATAATAACTTTATTAATTATTTTCAAGTCCGAAAAATTCAATAATTGACTTTTTATTTCTTTTTTATTGACCTTAATTTAATTTCATATAAATTCACCATTTTCATCATTTTTATGCAATTATTAACCAATAAATCAATTATTTTCAATATACATATTAACATTAAATTCTAAATAAAATCACAGTAATTTCAATAAATGCCAATAAAATTTATTTATGCATTATTTATTATTTATTATCATTTTTCATTAAAATAATAAATTAATTTACTATAAATCACAACTTTTACCATAAACATACACTATAAATAATCTTGAAAATTCTCAAATTAATTCTAAATATTCTCTACAAATTCAAGAACATTAATTATCATGTCTACTATGATTTTAAGCTAACATATATTAATTATTTGCATTTTTCTCACTAGTTTTCCTTAATAACAATTTCGGCCACCATCCTTTTTTCACCTTAAAAATTTTCTTTTTTTTCATTTTCATCTTCTATTCATTAATTCTCTAACTTAATTACACTTACCCTAATATATTTACATCAATTAACAACTTTAGACATTTTTACCCTAATTACATAATTAGGAAAAATTCATAAATTTAGAAAATGTAAAGATTAATTAGTCACTTACAAATTTATCTTGAATTAGGGAGTCTAAGGTTCCTTTTCCTTGCATTTTTTCTTGGAAAAACTCCCCTCCACTTGTTCACCTACATAGGACAGCCCATTTAAGCTTAGATTTCTTCATTTTCTTGTTCTCAAATACAAAAACCAACCTCATAATCATAATCTACACCCAAAAATCTATGAAAAACCACTAAGAAATCAATTTAAAACATTAAAATTCTCAAGCTCCAACTTACCCTTCTTTCTTTCCTTCCTTGATTTCTTCACTTCCTTTGACCAAATCAATCAAGTGAAGCTATTTTAGTATATTAGAGGGATGGAACTACAATTCCTAAGTTGGAATTTAAGAGAGATATTGAGTGGTTATGAAGCAAGAGAGGGAGAGAGAAGATGGAAGGGAATTCGGCCAAGGAGAGAAAGGAAGAAGAAGATCTGAGTTTTGGTGTTTTCTCCAGATTTTTGGCCTTTAAATATCTCTCCAATGGGCCTAAAATTGGGCCAAAATGTTGGGCTTTGCCCAATTAACTCAAAAGGCCCAATCAAATTTCTCTCTTTTTCAGCCTTCAAATCACTCCAAAAATAATTTCATCACTCTTATCATATCAAAAATAGCTAGCACGCAAATTTTTGGCTCAATCGGAGTTCGTTATTGGTCCGATTCAAACTTATCGATCCGATTCGACAATTGCCGGTGTCACCGAAAAATTCTATTCTCATCACTAAAATATTCTACACAAAAATTCATGTAGGCATGCAAAATCTAGAAATTTTTGGAGTTCGTTTACTATTTTTAATTATTTACGCAAAATCAAATCACCTTCACTCTTCAAATTTTAACCCCGGACTCACCATGACCAATACTTTCCAATGGTCCAATAAAATATTTTTGACTTTCGGGCCCTGGAAAACACTATTCACCATCGGAAAGTACTGTTCACGGCTATCCCGGTGTTGAGGCCATTACATTTCTCCCCTACTAAAAGAAATTTTGTCCTCGAAATTTACCTGAATTGAAAAGTAGAGGATAACACTGTCTCATCATTGTTTCGGATTCCCATGTTGCCTCTTCGACATTATGATGATGCCATAAGATTTTCACCAAAGGAATCTGTTTGTTCCAAAGCTGTCGGACTTCCCTGGCCAAAATCTTTACTGGTCTTTCTTCATAACTTATGTCAGCCTGAACTTGTATCTCTTCAGGTGCTATCACATGGCTCGGATCAGACCCGTATCTCCGGAGCATGGACACATAAAAGACATCATGTATCTTCTCTAAAGCAGATGGCAGTTTCAATCTATAGGCCACGGGACCCACTCGCTGAAGTACCTCATATGGACCAAGAAATCTAGGGCTTAACTTGCCCTTCTTTCCAAATCTCAGAACCTTTTTCCATGGAGATACCTTCAGAAAGACCTTATCTCCAACCTGAAACTCGATATCTTTTCTCTTTAAATCTGCATAGGACTTCTGACGATCCATTGCTTCCTTCAACTTGCTTTTAATGATCTGGATCTTTTCTTCAGAGTCACGAATTAAGTCTGAACCCAAAAGCTTCCTCTCACTCAACTCAATCCAGTACAAAGGAGTCCTGCACTTCCTACCATACAATGCTTCGAATTGAGCAATTTTCATACTAGATTGATAGCTGTTGTTGTAGGCAAACTCAGCTAAGGGCAAATGCTTTTCCCAATTAGTGTCGAACTCAAGGACACAACATCGAAGCAAATCCTCTAATGTCTGAATCACCCGCTCGGACTGTCCATCAGTCTGAGGGTGAAAAGTTGTACTAAGGCAAAGTCTAGAACCCAGAGCATCTTAAAAACTCTTACAGAAGTGAGAAGTAAATCTGCGATCTCTATCTGACACAATGGAAGTAGGTACTCCATGCAATCTAACCACTTCCTTTATGTAAAGTTCTGCCAGCCTGGTCAATGAAAAATCCATCCGAACTGGCAAGAAATGAGCTGATTTGGTGAGGCGATCAACTATTACCCAAATGGCATCATGTTTCCACTGAGTTATGGGTAGCCCAATCACAAAGTCCATGGTCACCTGATCCCATTTCTACTCTGGAATAACAAGTGGTTGAAGTAGTCCAGATGGAACTTGATGTTCTGCTTTCACCTGTTGACAAGTCAGATATTTGCTCACAAACTCAGCCACATCCCGCTTCATACCTGACCACCAATAATAGACCTTCAGATCCTGGTACATTTTGTTACTCTCAGGATGCATAGCATAGCTACTGTGGTGTGCTTCTGTAAGAATCTCTTTCTTCAACTCTTCCTGTGCTGGCACATAAAGTCTTTCTTTGAAATAGAGGCTTTCATCATCTGACAATGAGTAGTCACTTTCACTATTATTTTGTAGCTTTTCAACAATAGCCTTTAGTTTGTCATTTCTTTTCTGAGCCGCTTTTACTTGATGTACAAAATCTGGTTTAACTCGCAATTCAGCTATTATAGCTCCATCTGCAGCCAAACTTAAGCTGGTGTTCATTGCCCGAAGAGCTGCAAAGATCACTATTAATCAGTTACACTTATCAATGCCTTACACAAATTCATTTCAATCACTAACATTACCTGACATAAATTTTCTGCTGAGCGCATCAACCACTACATTTGCTTTCCTGGATGGTAGTCGATAAAGCAATCATAGTCTTTAATCAACTCCAACCAATGTCTCTGTCTAAGATTGAGTTCTTTTTGGGTAAGCAAATACTTTAAACTCTTGTGATGTGAGTAAATGTAGCATCTTTCTCCATATAAGTAATGCCTCTAAATCTTTAATGCAAAAATAATGGCTGCTAACTCTAAATCATGAGTAGGATAGTTTTTCTCATGAATTTTGAGTTGCCGGGAAGTATAGGCTATTACCTTGCCCTCTTGCATCAGAACACAGCCTAAGCCATTCCTGGAAGCATCACTATAGATCACGAAGTCCTTGCCTGACTCAGGTTAAGTAAGTATAAGAGCTTCTGTCAACATTGTCTTTAACTTTTCAAAACACTCTTGGCACTTGTTAGTCCACACAAATTTGACATTTTTCTGTAGCAGTCGTGTCATAGGAACTGCAATGGTGGAAAAGCCCTTGATAAATTTCCTATAGTATCCAGCTAAACCCAGAAAACTTCGCACTTTGGTTACATTCTTGGGTGGCTTTCACTGAAGGATTGCTTCAATCTTTGAAGGATCTACTTTAATGCCCTCTGCAGAAATAACATGCCCCAAAAAGGATACTTCGTTTAGCCAAAAGTCACATTTACTAAACTTGACATACAACTGTTTTTCTCTCAAAGTCTGCAATACAATCCTTAGATGTCTATCATGATCCTTCGGTGTCTTGGAATACACCAGTATGTCATCAATGAAGACCACCACAAATTGATTCATGTAGGGGTGAAAAACTTTGTATATCAGGTCCATGAAAGCTGCTGGTGCATTTGTAAGCCCAAATGGCATGACCAAAAACTCATAATGGCCATACCTAGTACGAAAAGTAGTCTTAGGTACATCAGCTTCTTTTACCCCCATTTGATAGTAGCCTGATCTCAAATCTATCTTGGAGAAGACACCCGCTCCTTTAAGCTGATCAAACAGGTCTTCGATGCGAGGAAGGGGATACTTGTTCTTGATCGTAGCTTTATTCAACTGTCTGTAATCTATGCACAGTCGAAGGGTCCCATCCTTTTTCTTTACAAATAGGACAGGTGCTCCCCACGGAGAAGTACTGGGTCTAATAAATCCCTTATCGAGTAACTCCTGAAGCTGGACTTTTAATTCTTTCAATTCTGCAGGTGCTATTATGTACTGAGCGATAGAGATAGGAGCAGTGCCAGGAGTTACCTCAATGGAGAATTTCACCTCTCTAGCAGGTGGTAAGCCTGGAAGTTCATCTGGGAACACATCCTGGAACTCCCTAACTGTAGGCACATCTGACACCTTTAAACTGTCTTTCTTTGCCTCTACTGCAAAACACATAAATGCTTCACAACCTTTTCTAATCAACCTTTTTGCTGCAGTAGCTGATATCACATCAAATAGAAAGTCAGATCTCACACCTACAACGGTAATATCATCACCACTCTGAAGTTGTAGGGTAACCCTCTTTTTCCTGCAGTCGACAGTTGCTTCGTGGGCGGATAGCCAATCCATCCCAAGAATCAAATCAAACTCGCGAAAGGGCAATTCGATAAGATTTGCCAGGAATACATATCCCTGGACACCGATAGGACACTGTCTATATACCTTATTCACTATCACACTATGCCCCAGAGAATTACTCACCAAGATATCCTGGTCCAAGTAGGTCTCTTTCATCCCTTTACCCCGTGCCAGTTCTGTACTAATATAAGAATGTGTGGAGCCTGGATCTATCAATACATATACTGAATCAAATAACAGAATGAACTTACCCACAATCACATCAGGAGCATCCTCCTCTTCACGAGCTCTCACAGCATATGTCTGTCCCCCCGACCGCCTTTGTCCCTGAGACGACTGGCCAATCGGTCTGGAGGCTAACAAATTAGGGGCTGCTCCCCTACCATGCCTACGAGGTGCAGAAGATCCAGTACCAGAAACTGGTGAAGCTACCGAAGCAGTTTGAATCATCGGACAATCGTTAATCTGGTACTCTCTAGACCCACACTTAAAACAGGCTCCTGTCAGAAATCTGCACTCCCCAGGGTGAGTCCTGCCACAGTGCTCACACTGTACTGCTGATCCATTATCTCTACCTCGGGGTGTACTAAATGCCATGGTGGTAGTAGGCTTGCCACGGGAGGCACTACCCTATCCTCTGTCCGCTGGTGGATGGCCCTGCGGTGCCTGCTGACCCTTTTGCTTCTTACTCTGTCCTAACCTCCCACTACTCTGTCCTTGCTTCCTTTTCTGTTGGAATCGGGATTGCCGCTCTGCTTGTTCAAGCTGAGTAGTTTCTAGCTTGAGAGTTGCATCAATCATGGCCCTCAGATCTGGGTATTTCTAGGCCTCTAAGATCTGCCTCAACTCGGTACGCAATCCTCTCTCAAAATGCTGACATAATCTCTCTTCTGTGGCTATACCCTCATCTAAATAGGCGCTCAAGCGCTCAAACTCTTTATCATACTCAGCCACTGTGCGATTTCCTTGCCTCAACCTCCAGAAAGCATCTTGCATAGCAAGCTTGTATTCAGACCCAACATATTTCTTCTCAAACTGATCAATGAAAAACTTTCAATTTAAACGATCTGCAGGTGTGTGTCTCCAGACTGAATCCCACCAGATGAAAGCTGGACCCTGAAGCAAGGCAATAATACCCTCAAGCTTCTCTTCTTCGGAACCATGAGTGATTTCAAACAGTCTCTTTATTTTAAAAAGCCAAGCCTCTGTAGCTGCTGGCGTCAAAGGGTCCTCACCAGTAAAATCCTCTGCTCCCAATCTTTTTAACTGCTCTACTATAGGTCTTCTTCTAGACGGAGCAAGCTGCTGAACCTGAACCTCTGGTGGCGGTGCCTGAGCCTGTGCAGCCTGAAGTCGCTGCTGGATGTAATCAGACATCAGATTGAGAAAATCCAACTGAGGAGGAAGAGGTGGAGGAGGCGCTACTGGTGGAGGTACCTGTTGCTGTGGGACCTCCTGTTGCCCCATATTGCTTTAGGCCTCACTCCTGTTATCTCATGCCTCACGACTCGGCTCACCAGACATCTTTTCACTATAAAACAGAAAGGAGCAAGAATTCATTAATTCCAAAATAACTTCTCAAAATAACATTTGGCATGTATATAACTAATTTTAAATCAAACATTACACCCACTCCAATCTTAGAACCGTCTGAACCTTACTCTGATACCATAAAATGTAACACCCTTATTCCTCCTGACACTGTACCGGCATACCGAAGACTGGAAATTTTTTTTTCCAACTTAACTTCTAAACTTAAAAACCTTATCGACAATTATTTAATTGAAACTACCCTTTGCCTTAGACCTATAAATGTCCAAAATACTATGCATTTAATACAAATTTTGCAATATAACGGCTGTACATAGTACTAGCCTCCTTAAAAGCAAACAACTCACACAGCCTCTCAAAGGCACAACAATCAATAATAACAACGATATTCATTCATTCCATCCATTCCATTCACAATTCAAACTCAGCTTATTAAATTAACTTCCGATACATTACATGATCAAGAGTAAAATTTGCACTTATATATATAGATACATGCCAAAATTAAAACGACTAGAGCATTCTAAAAGAAATCATGCAATGTGAACTCTTGCTCCTGCTCCTGTTTACCTGCGCGCAGTAAAACTACACGCTGAGCACTCAATATGCTCAGTGGTGACTAATAATCGATACATTTCCTAACATTTTCATGATTATTCTTAAATATTAACATGTAAAAATAAACATAATTATAAAATCAGTTATTACATTCAAAACAATAACTTAACATTTTCTATAAGATCATTCTATTTAGTCACATAATTATAATTTTGCCATTATAAGTTCAATTACTATCTTTAAACTGCTAAATGAAGCAATTTACGTTTCTTTACACTTAATTTGTCATTTATAAGCGAAATTACATTTTAGTCCTTGCTGTCCATAAAATTCACTTTTTAAGTAATTTAACTATTATCTGACTGTTTTATCCTTAATTGGTCAATTCTCACTTACTTTACTAATCCTTTTACACTTTTTGAAAAAATTACTATTTTGCCCCTAATCTTTCTTTTTCTTTCATTATGGTCCTTTTTCACTTTCTTTTCTTACTTTTCATTGTCTTTTCATTTCTTTTTCAATTTATTACCATTATGCCCCTAGTACAAATCCGACAGAAAAATCTCAGACCGGATACACGGAACATGGATCCCACGGGCCCCACTAAAAAGAGAAATGATTCCGAAGGAATCATTCTCAAAACACTGCATTTTTCACTTTTCACTTTTCACTTTAACACTTAAACTATGGAGATCAATGATCCTACCCATAGCAAAGCAAGTCGCCATGACCTGCACCGCAGTAAAGGGTGTTCCTATGGCTAGCCAACTATATCGAGAACTAATTTTTACTGCCAGACTAACTCTAAGAGCATAGTAATAATTACTTTATTAATTATTTTCAAGTCCAAAAAATTCAATAATTGACTTTTTATTTCTTTTTTATTGACCTTAATTTAATTTCATATAAATTCACCATTTTCATCATTTTTATGCAATTATTAACCAATAAATCAATTATTTTCAATATACATTTTAACATTAAATTCTAAATAAAATCACAGTAATTTCAATAAATGCCAATAAAATTTATTTATGCATTATTTATTATTTATTATCATTTTTCATTAAAATAATAAATTAATTTACTATAAATCACAACTTTTACCATAAACATACACTATAAATAATCTTGAAAATTCTCAAATTAATTTTAAATATTCTCTACAAATTCAAGAACATTAATTATCATGTCTACTATGATTTTAAGTTAACATATATTAATTATTTGCATTTTCCTCACTAGTTTTCCTTAATAACAATTTCAGCCACCATCCTTTTTTCACCTTAAAAATTTTCTTTTTTTTTTTCATTTTCATCTTCTATTCATCAATTCTCTAACTTAATTACACTTACCCTAACATATTTACATCAATTAACAACTTTAGACATTTTTACCCTAATTACATAATTAGAAAAAATTCATAAACTTAGAAAATGTAAAGATTAATTAGTCACTTACAAATTTATCTTGAATTAAGGAGTCTAAGGTTCCTTTTCCTTGCCTTTGTTCTTGGAAAAACTCCCCTCCACTTGTTCACCTACATAGGGCAGCCTATTTAAGCTTAGATTTCTTTATTTTCTTGTTCTCAAATGAAAAAACCAACCTCATAATCATAATCTACACCCAAAAATCTATGAAAAACCACTAAGAAATCAATTTAAAACATTAAAATTCTCAAGCTCCAACTTACCCCTCTTTCTTTCTTTCCTTGATTTCTTCACTTCCTTTGCCCAAATCAATCAAGTGAAGCTATTTTAATGTATTATAGGGATGAAACTACAATTCCTAAGTTGGAATTTAAGAGAGATATTGAGGGGTTATGAAGCAAGAGAGAGAGAGAGAAGATGGAAGGGAATTCGGCCAAGGAGAGAAAGGAAGAAGAAGAGCTGAGTTCTGGAGTTTTCTCCAGATTTTTGGCCTTTAAATATCTCTCCAATGGGCCCAAAATTGGGCCAAAATGTTGAGCTTTGCCCAATTAACTAAAAAAGCCCAATTTAGGCCCCTAAAGGTCCAATCAAATTTCTCTCTCTTCTAGCCATCAAATCACTCCAAAAATAATTCAATCACTCTTATCATATCAAAAATAGCTAGTACGCAAATTTTTGGCTCAATCGGAGTTCGTTATCGGTCCGATTCAAACTTATTGGTCCAATTCGACAACTGCCGGTGTCACCGAAAAATTCCATTCTCATCACTAAAATATTCTACACAAAAATTCATGTAGGCATGAAAAATATGACAATTTTTGGAGTTTATTTACTATTTTTAATTATTTACGCAAAATCAAGTCACCTTGTTTATCAGGGAAATTGACTCGCTATCTTTTTCGAATGTTTAACATTTGGAAGCCTATTTAGCCTCAATTTCACTTCAAATTTCAACCCCGGACTCACCATGACCAATACTTTTCAATGGTCCAATAAAATATTTTTGACTTTCGGGCCCGAAAAGTACTATTCACCATCGGAAAGTACTGTTCACAGCTGTCCCGGTATTGAGGTCATTACAATATATCCCTAAACTTTCATTTGTAGAAAAGCCCTTAAATTATAGAAAAGGAGTGAAAATGTTTTAGTACCTAGGAGATAGTAAAAGTTCTAGTTTAGTCCAATCTATAAAAATGTTTGGTCAAACTAATATAATAGGGATAGGCAAAAAAATATCTAAAAATAAAAAAATGGGTCTGAAATCGAACTGATTTTTAAGATTAACCGGACAAAAAAAATGGTTAAGATTTTTAAAAATAAGAATTTTCGATTTTGATTCACGGTTTGAAAGGCAGCCAGTTCGGTTAACTGACTGGTTTTAATATATATATATATTAAAAATCCTATATCTCATTCTGTTCTACCTCTCTTCCTCACTCACAAGCCACCGCTCTCTCTCGTTGAATCCGCCCCTCCTTCATGCCGGTCACCTCTCATCTCCCTCCGTTACCGGCTTCTTGCCTCTCATCTGTACTAGTAAAGTGTTTGTTTTTGGATTCTGCTTCTTTAGACGTTTGAGCCATCTCACTGTATCTCTTATATATAGATGAATCATTAGCTGATTCCTTTTGATGATTTTTTACTTAATATAGCTGATTCCTTCTGTGATTTTTTAATTGGTGTAGCTTATTTTTATAAAAAAAACATATGCTTCGAACCAATGGTCTCCTTTTACTTCTTCCTTTTAATTTGGCAGTCTTCCTTTTCTGTGGCTAATTTGTTCAGATTGTGTTTTAGGTTGGATTCTCACTTCAGATTTTTCGGTTATTCAAAACCATTCATTTTCCAATTTTTTTTTTAATTGTGTTGTTCAGCATTGTGTATTATTGAAACAATATGTATATTTGACGGACCTATTATTGAATTGATCATTAATTTATTAGTTAGTCTAGTATAAGCAAAACTTATGCTTCCGTACTCCCGTTCTCCTTTTTTTGTGTTCTGTTTGTCCTCTGTTCCATTCATGACTAAGTGGGTTTTATTATTTCCCCTTTTTTTTGCTTCATTTAGCAGCTTTATCTTTTAGGTAGCCATTCTCTCCTGCTGTTGCTTGGGCTGCCTGTTCTTTCTTTTCTTTGTTTGGAACTTTGACTTTATGCCTTTTTTGAAATAAAATTCAGCTTATCAAAAAAAAAAAAGAAGGAATATGGGTGAAAAAAAATGAGAAAGTGTCACGAAAGTCTTGCATCTAAACAAGGTAAAATTATTGCATCTAAATATAGCTTAGAATTTCTTTTTAGGCATCAGTCATCATATATACAGTATAGTTGGGTTCATTTATTGCATTTTATAATTGTGGTGGTTAATAAAAAAATATTTGTTAATCAGTCCGAAAAATCGAAATCGATAAACTGGTTAACTGATTGCAATGGACTAATTAATGGTTAATCTTTTAAAAAAATCGATATATATGAACTGATTAATTTTTTAGCTAATGAATTGATTAATCGATCCATGCTCATCCCTAGACTTTTAGCCTGTACTATATTATTTTACTTCATGTGCAATATAATGAATCAAATATGGTCTAAAAGTTAAACCCTAAATCAAACCAAGGGATCAATACCGTGTCATTTCATGATAAACCCTAAAAGTCTGAACGCCCAAATCAACCCCGGGGATCAATACCATGTCGTTTCGATGTTAAACCCTAACATTATAAATGCATTCTTTTTTTTTGTGCTCACTGTCCAGATAGCTTCGCTTCCTTTGCTCTGGGCTTTACGATCCTCAAGTTTCTCTCAATTCCTCCCTAACCATTAAATCATCACACCGCCAACTTTCATTAGCCAATAAAGAGATACAAGGTGAGGCTGCTTCTGATTATATTTTCAATTTCTAACCATGAATCTTTTGTTGAGGTTGCACTACTGTTGTTTCCGATTAATTTGCTTCTTTTACTGTTCCCATTGGCCATGGAACTGAGACTCCTTTGGCTGTAAACAAATAGTGATCACATGACAATCTATAATTTTTATAACTAAAAAAATCGTATCTTTTTAAACAGTTGAGTGCTTGTTAAGGCATTTGTTATGCTTTTTTAATTACTGTTTTCTTGCTAGAGTGCAAGCAATGGTTCGCGGCATCAAAAACACTAAAAAGACCAAGAGAAAGAACAAGGTCAAATAGTTCCCCTTCCTGCAACTCATTCCACTCGATTCTTTTATTTAACTTCTTAAATCTTTTTTTTTTTTTTGGACACAAAGTTCTGTTTTTTATGAATGACCATGTACAGAATTCAAATAAGCGTGATGGGTCATCTTCAACCTCATCAATTCCATCAATGCCAACAAAAGTGTGGCAACCAGGAGTTGACAAGCTGGAGGAAGGCGAGGAGCTCGAGTGTGATCCCTCTGCCTACAATTCTCTTCACGCCTTTCACATTGGCTGGCCCTGCTTGAGGTTATCTGTTTCTTATATTTTGTTTCTTTTGTCCCTGTTTAATTTTCCTCAGTCTGTTTGTTGAGTAAATCGAATGGGCGTTATTTTAATTTTAAAATTTGGGAAGGCTAAAGATTGAGTTTTGATTGTGCAAATGGTGAAATACTAATTCGAACAGCTTTCTTATACCTTAAGCTTTATTGGGGTAATTTATATCAGCTTTCAATGAAGAAACTGAGTCTGAGGGTCTTTGTATACATTTAAGTTTATGGACATCTCATTCACTTAGACTGAAGCTTCTCTTGTCTTGCTGCTGACAATCTAAATGGGAAAAAAACAATAAAAAAGTGTGTGTGTGTGTAAGAGAGAGAGAGAGAGAGAGAGAGAACGTTTAATTGTAATACGTGTTATTTCTTTTTTCTCATTTCTTGACCTCTTAGACTAAAACTCTGCCCCTTGTATTATTTTTTGGTATGATTGAGCTTGTTAATATGCTTTTTGGCACATAAGATTACCGAAACTGCAGTTTTTACTAGAAAGACTTTAATATAGCATTGTTACCAGTTAATGGGCTCTCTACAGTTTGGCATGATAATTTGTATTTATAAACATGTTTGCAACGTGGTCCACACATGGGCTGATTCAGTGTGCTTGCTGTCATGCACCTTGGTGCCGAGGGAAGTTACAGCAGATAGCAATATTGTCTGTTCATGTTTTATTCCTTATAATTGGGAAGACAGAATAATAGGTGTGGCATTAAAGAGCATAAATATAATTTAATTTATTAAACATGTTTGCTTGTAACAGTTTTGATATAGTGCGTGATTCATTGGGTTTGCTTCAGACAGAATTTCCTCACACCCTATATTTTGTTGCTGGCACTCAGGTGAGGTTCATTTCTTATACGTATGCATGTATACATACTTATGTATATATGTGTGATCTCTGCTGCTTCCTATTCAATGCTGACACTTTTTAATAACCTGTAACAGATTGAACAACCTGATCACATAGCTACTCTCCTAATTATTTCTATACACTTGTTCAAAGTCGTAATTTGTATTCGCATATCCAATTCTGCCACTTTGATACCAGATGATACGAGTGGAATACTGTATCTATTTGGTTACCAATAGTGATGAAAAATAAAACAAGAGGATTTTACGAGAGACAAAATGGACATTATTCAAGCAAATTTATATATGTGTGTGGGCATCCTAGGATTGCATATATAAGCTCGAAGATTAATGAGAGGATGTATGTCATATGATTGTATTACTTGTATAAAAACCAAATGGTAGGCTAAATCAAAATCGGAACATTATTATCCTCTGCTTTTTCCTCTACCCATTTTCATTTCATCACATTTGTTTCTATACATCATCTGCAGGCAGAAAAAGCTTCTTGGAACTCTATTGGAATATTTAAAGTATCTAATATATCTGGTAAAAGATGAGAGTTGGTTCCCATAAAAAATACAGCTGGTGACTCTGAGATGGATGCTGATAGTAGTGATAGTGATGAAGACAGCGACGACGAGGGGCAAGATGGACCTCTGACACCAGTTTTGCAGGCAATTTGCTGTTTTTTTCATGGTTACCCTACTTCAATGGATGTACTTTTTGTATGCACTATTCATTTTTAATTTTTGAATCTACAGTTGCGCAAGGTAGCTCATGAAGGATGTATTAATCGCATACGCGCAATGACACAAAATCCTCACATATGTGCATCCTGGTCAGATACTGTTCATGTGCAGGTTTCAATATCTTGATGCCTTCAAATATTCAGAGTACTCTTCCCTCTGAAGCTGTTTAAGAATTGAATTCAAATCCACTAGAAAGGTGAAAGGTGTTTTTTTAATGGCTGAATGAATAATCTGAGGTTTTGATGCAAATCATCAATCAATTTTGTATCTGTATAAATTTTATTTTCTTTATTTTTCTTTATAGAGTTTGATGTGGTAATGAACGTTTATGGGGAGAAAATGCCTACTGCTAAGTTTCATTAACCTCCGTCCAATTTTTCATCTCTATGATTTTAAAATAACAATTGAACTGAGGACTTGTTAAAAAAATCCTAGTCTTCTTTTCTTTCTACCCTCCACTAGCCCTATGCAACTGTCAGTTTGGTTAACCGAATCGAAATAACCGAAACCGAAATTTGAAGGATTTATCAAACCGAACCAAACCGAAGTATATAAATAACTGAATAATAATTGAACCAAATAAATTATTTAAAAAAAAAGTTTGTATTTTTGAGATTTTATTTTTGTCTTTAAAATCTCTATTTTTTGATTGGTATAGCTTTTGTATACGTGGGTATATACAACTCTGAACAAGTAATTTGAAGATTGAAATTAAGCATATCATATGATATACCGTATTGTACCGATTTTAAGTTAAAAATTGCGACAATGCAGTTTAGTATATTGGTAAATATACATAGATATAATAAAGTTGAGGATATAAATTTTCAATTATATAACTGGTTAAATCTATTGGTATACCAGGTGCGTTTTTGCCGGTTAGTGTACTGGTGGATGTATTTGGTATAAATAAATGTATCAAATTAGATGTTATGAAATTTTTAAATATAATATAAGCAAAAGATTTTGAGTTCGAATCCTTGTGAATGCAGCAAATTTCGTTAGGAAAGATTTCTGCAATTGCGCCTAACAGTACCTTGAATGACGATTGGTCTGAGTATAGTATGTATTTGGTATACATAAATATATCAAATTAGATGTTAAGAAATTTTTAAATATAATATAAGCAAGAGGTTTCAGATTCGAATTCTTGTAAATACAGCAAATTTCATTGGGAGAAGTTCCTACAATTGTACCTGACAGTATCTCGGGTGGGGATTAGTCCGAGTATGATATGACTTAAATATGTCTTTTATCAGTATGGAATTGCTTAATATACCATACTAAAAATCCAAAAAAAAAATATAACGTGATTTTTGAGTGGGAAAATGGAAAGTTGAAGCTCTTAGTGTCAGGGCAGCTCTAAGTTGGATTAAGTAGTCGAGGCTGGGGAATATAATGATAGAATCGAACTTCCAGTTAGTGATTAATGCTCTTTCTTCTTATCAACAAGATCGCTCGGATCTTGGAATGATCATTAGCGATTGTTTGGATATACTTTCTTCTTGCTCTAACATCCAATTTGGATTCATTAAAAGTTCCGTGAATGATTAAAAAACAACTGTGGCAAATTTAAACAAATCACCAAAAACTCCAAGTCAAGATCCGATATTGATTATTTACAATATTTATATATTTAAATAAAAAATAATACATTTATGATAGAAATAAATAAAGTTGTACAATTCTGAGCTTATGAACAAACTTCTCATTTTCTCCATTGGTTGAAATCATTCTCATATTGAAAAAAATAGCTTATTTTTTGTTGGAAACACTAAATAAATAGCTATTTGTTTGTGTATTTGAAGGCTAAAGTAATCGCTTTTTGAACCAACATCCGTTTTTATATTTTGCTTTGCATTATTTTTCTATTTATTATGAAATTTTTTAAATTTTGCGGCCAATTGTTTTAATTTGTTAAATTTCTTATTTATCAACTTTTTTAATTTGCTCAAACGAATAAACAACTTGCTATATGATTGAGATAATTTGCTTTATATTTAAACAGCTTGGTGTTTGGTTTAAATAGTTTCATGACTATTCCTAATTTGGCCTTATTATTTTTTAATTATGCTTATTTATGAGTTATGAATTATATTTTGATAATCCAAAGTCATAAAGAGCAACCTATCTTTATTTAGAGCCCAATAAATCTCTTGAGGAAGTTCATTTTCAGTTACTTTTTCCAATTGAATAATTTAGAGGACACATTCTGTTGTATTTTTTTTTATTTTTTGGGCCACTTATTCCAATATTAATTTCTGTTCATACCCAATTTAATGAAAAGATTGGCTAAGGAAGCTGCAGATAACAAAATCAGTATTGTGATTAGACATGGCATGGGCCAGGCTTTTATTGTGTTTAGACCTCGGCCCATTTGGCAGAGGGCATTGCAGCTTACAACTTAACATTCTTTATATATATTTCATATAAAAAGAAACATTATTTTGGAAAAAGTTTAGATTGATTCAATTTTTATTCATCAGATCAATTTCTCCATTAAACCGATTAACAAAGGAAATAAATATATATGGGAAGATGGAAAGTTGATTTTAAATAAAAGATTTTTAAAAAGTGGGTTAATGGGAACTTGAGTGAAAGTAGGAAGTTGATTTTAAATAGGAGACTTTAAAAAGTGGCTTATATTATATCAAATTAGATGTTATGAGATTTTTAAATATAATATAAGTAAGAGATTTCGGATTCGAATACTTGTGGATACAAAAAATTTTGTTAGGAGAGACTTTTGCAATTGCATCTAACAGTATCTCAAATGGGGATTAATCTGAGTATAATATGACTTAAAGATATCTCATATTAATATGTATCTACTTAGAATACCATGCTAAAAATCAAAAAAAAAAATATTATAACGTGATTTTTGAAATATATATATGGGAAAATGGAAAGTTGATTTTAAATAAAAGACTTTAAAAAAGTGGGTTAATGGGAATTTGGGTGAAAATAGGAAGTTGATTTTAAATAGGAGATTTAAAAAAAAAAAGAATTAATGGAAAGTTAAGTGAAAATATCATTCTTACCTATTGCCCATATAAAATCAGTTGGACTACCTTAGGAGAATTTAGGGTAATTTCATCGAACCTTCGTACGTTTTCTCTTCAAAGATTTCGGTTCTTGTTCTGCTTCTTCAATTTCTGTGTAGATAATTTTTTGCCAGGTAAACTTCTTTAATTCTTAAGATTGATTCTTGATATGTTTGAATATTTTATTATGTATATGCAGAAGTAGATTAGAGAGACTACTTCCCCTTTACCTCTAGAGAATCTCATTCAATCTTCTCTTTTTTTTCAAAACTTCATACGTTTTCTCTCTCTCTTGATATATTTTCATCGATCGGTTTTTGTTCTGTAGGATTAAAACAATAATGGGCAGAATGGATGAGTAATTTTGCAATCATGTTGAGCGTGTGGATGGGGGTTCAAAATGTAACTTCTGTGGTAAAGTATTCAAAGGGAATCCTTCCATTTCAAGTATCAAACCCCAGTTATCTGAAGAACAAGGGTGGGGCATCCCTATTTGTGACAAGGTGACTGATGATGTCAAATCAAAAACCTGTGAAGCAATTAAAAGACGTAAAATCATGCCAAATTCAAGCAGTAATGAAGTCCCAAATCCATCTTCCAGCCAACAAGATGGCCAAGTAAAAAATGAACCGATTCCAGCTGAAGACCCTTGGTTGTGCTCGATGCATCAACACTATCTCAGTGAAGTTGAAACTGGGCAAGACGGTGGCAATGAAACACCAGATTGTGAGAAATGGCCAGGAGATGTTGTGCAAGTCTCATTAATAGGCAAAGTCAAAAAAGAAATTCCTTTCGGTTTCTTACCAAGGTGTCCACGACTTTCAGATTCATTATTGTGTTGTAATAGTTTGAGAAAGATTCCAAATTCCTTTTTCGAGCAATTGAATGGGCCCAAGATTCTTGATCTTTCATATAGTGATATTGAAGAATTGTCGAATTCCATCTCGAATTTAGAGAACTTACGCGTGTTTGTGTTATCTCATTGCACAAAGCTGCGACACTTGCCTTCATTGTTAAAACTTAAGGCATTGACGAAACTGAATCTCTCCGGTTGCAGGAGTATTGAAATGACACCTCAAGACATAAGATTTCTATCCAATCTAAGGTATTTAGATTTTTGTGGTACGAGAATTAAGGAGTTTCCGGCTGGTATATTACCACTACTTGTGAATTTGCATGTGCTCAAACTTTCCTGTTATTTAAAAGTTGAGGAATTAACAATTTTAAGAAAGTTGGAAGTCCTGATGTGCTATTTTCATCACGTTGGCAAGTTGAAAACACTCCCCTGCACTCTATATTTTTACACTTTGGTTGTGGGTGAATTGAATTCTTGGTCTGACGTCAGAGATGCCGTTGAGCTTCATGACATAAATTTAGTCATTTATAATTGTTATGAGACAGAACATTTTCTTTCTTTGTCCTCCTCCTACCCATCTTTGTTTCAGAGCATCGAGCATATATATTTGAGAAATCTGAAGGAAGAAAATGCCGCAGCAGCACTACCATTGTCACTACCTGATTCTACGTTTTCCTGGCTTGAGAAATTCTACATTGGCGATTGTTGTCCAAGTATGAAGAAGCTGTTTCCACCTGGTTTGTTGTCAAATTTTCGAAACTTGGAAATATTTGAAGTATCGAATTGTGATGAAATGGATGAGATAATAGCGACAGAAGAAGAACATCAAAGCATCCAGTTCGCTCTTCCAAAGCTGAAGTGGTTTTCATTGAGAAACTTACCAAATTTGAAGAGCATTTGCAGCGGAGCCATAATATGCAATTCCCTACAAGACATAAGAATAATTAATTGTGAAAAACTTAATAGGGTGGCTTGCTTTGTCTCTGTTTGTAACAAACAGTGACAATCAATTATCTCCTCTCCCTTCACTTAAGGGCATCCGTGTCTTTCCCCAAGAATGGTGGGAGGGGGTTGAGTTGGTCCATCCTAATCCTCAGACCATCCTCTCACCACTTTGTCAATTATCCGAGGATTGAAGAGGTAATAAGCTGGTTCAGTTTACTCATATGATTTACTGAAGAGTAATATATAGATTATTTTATTCATTACAATACACATTTTTTTTAATTATTACAGTAATCCTTGTAGCAGATCAACAAGCTGTTCAACTGATTAGCAATGCCATGATGAATTGAAGACTGAGAGCTAAGTCCTAATAGACAATGCATCTTAAGACAATACAATCACTAGAGAAATTCTTCATGGTACTGGCAGAGTTAATTTTCTTTTGGATTATAATGGATAGCTTTCTCATTTGTTAGGCCCTGATGCATGGACTGATGCTATAAAGGACTCAATTATCTTTAGCTTCTATAATCGCTCTAACTCATCACATCAACTACCAATTTGCAAGTTGTTTTCAAATTTTTTTAATTGCAATATCGTTTGTTAGGCCTTTATGCATGATGCTATAAAGGAGGACTCAATTATCTTTAGCTTCTGTAATCGCTGTGACTCATCACATCAACTACCAATTTGCAAGTTGTTTTCAAATTTTTTAATTGCAATATCATTTGTTAGGCCTTGATGCTATAAATTTGATGGAGGCAAACCAATTTAAATTTGACAATGAGTCCATTAAATCATAATTGATAAAAATCACACACATTGAAATCAAAATTTGTTAAATGGATTAAAATTAATATATTTGAAATTAAAATTAGAAAAATAAGAGTAAATATATATCATTGATGTAACTAAATTCTCCATCTTTGTATTACGCTTTTTGTATATCTTGACTTAATTAGAAACTAAATAGTAAATATGTTTGATGATATTTGAAGATTAAAGTAATAGCTAATGAACAAACTTCTCATTTTCTATATCCCTGTATATTTTTTATGTCCTCTGTATATAAGATTATTCATTATATCCCATTTTAGATTTGAAAAAAAAATTATATCCCATTTTAGAAGCCATCAATTCATTTAATTTTTTAATAGGGCATTTTTTAAATTTAATTCATTAAATATTCGATAGTTTACTAATTCTAAATATATATTCTACATTTTCTATTTGACTTAATAAATTTTTCATTTCTTTTGCATTTGGACTTGACTGTATTATTATACATCCCCACCAAAATTAGTATCCATTAGTATGTTTCAATGAATTTAAAAACATGAAAAAATCTTTTGATAATATTTTCTTGATAAATACCTCAACGAAGTATATGATTTTTATTTATACATTACACACTTAATTGATAAGTCAAAACAAAATATTTTGAACAGCCAATAATATTTCTCTTATTCGTTTTAATAAGAATTAATGGAAGAAAATAATTAAAATCATGAATATATATTTATTCAAAAATTGAACCAGTGTCCGGTGTATATGAATGCTGAGAAAAAAAAGGAAAAACTTAAATACAATAATTTTTTATATTATTTGCTTCTTTTTTATAATTCTAAATATGATATTTTAAAGATTTAAATAACAATTTAAAGGAAAAAAAGCTCAAGAGTTAGAGAATTCAAAATCTACAATTAAAAAACAAATTATTTCTGCAACTTGAGCAACATATGAAAAAAGAAATACATACCAAAGTATAAATACTAAATACATAATCTAATTAATTATCCAACCAAAACAATTTTATGTGAATTTAGTCAGAATTAGTTAATTTGCATTTGATTTTTAAATAAAATATTTTCAATTAATAAAGTATGATATTGAAATCCTTTAAACAATGTGTTTGCTTAAGCCAAAACTAAATATAGGGTATTCACTTTCGGCCAAACTGAATACATAATTCATTTTGAGGAAACTAAATACAAAGTATTCAGTTTGGGCAAAACTGAATATAGGATATTCACTTTTGGCCAAACTTTATATATATATATATATATATATATATATATATATATATATATATATATATATATATATATTCTTCTTTATATGCATGTATCAGGGTAATCAATTTATGCATATTACCATCACAATTTTGATATAATTGAAATTCAATTTAAATATATATAATTGATTTGATTATTGAAATTGAATCAATTGAGTTTTGGGATTTAAACTTCATTAAAATGAAAAATTTAAAAATTGATGGATGTGCAGATGAGAAACTTGAGCGAAGAAGAATTTGTTCATATTTTTCGTCAACAAAGCACGGGATTTGCTGGGGTAACTCTTCACAAATGTGGCAGATGGGAAGCCGGAATGGGACAATTCCATGGAAAGAAGTATAAAAAGAGGTTGAGCCACCCTTTTTCTGATTATCAATTATGCTTATCTTGAATTATTCGACACCGAAATCGAAGCAGCAAGGTTGATTTACAATTCTTCATCTTTTTGTTTTTTTATTTTAATACACTTGATTAGTTGATTGACAATTGGTCCATAAATTTATACGCTGTTCAAATTTATTTTTCTCCAAATTTACTTGTTAGGTTGTTAATTGAAATTTTATTCTTATTTTGGCACTTTACTCTTATTTTAGTGGTATTTTCATTGTTTGATGTACGGATGATCACGGGGTGGGGAGCTATTGTCCCGTGAAGGGGCAGAGCCGTCTTCGGTAGTATTTTGGGAGAAAAATTTCCTCCGTCCTCATTCCTGCGGGGATCCCCTTCCCTATGAAGATTCCCGTCCCCACATAAAAAATATTTTATTTTTAAAAAAAATCTAATTATAACTAAAATATAATATTTAACAATTAATTGTAATTAAAATATAATATTTAATAATTAAAAAATATAAATTTAATTACAAATCAAATTAATATATATTTTAACAATTGATAAAATTAAAATTAAATAAAATTTAAAACTAGATTATATAAATATAATTAAATTTAATTATTAAATTTCAGGAGCGAAGAAATTTCGGAGCGGAAACCATAATTCCCATCTTCACACCAAATTCTAATTCAGAAAATTTTTGTTTCCCGTTTTCGTTTCCATGAAAAAAATTTTTTGTAGATTTTTCGTTATATTCAGGATGGTTTTCTGCCGGATGCGGGGAATGATCATCCCTAGTTTGTTGCTATTCAGTATTCACAATAGCAAGACATGATTCCTTGCCATACAAATCTTTTTTTAAGATATGCTGTATAAATCTCAGCATATAAATTGCGAGCAGAATATTATATAAATAATACTCCCTCATACAATTTTTGTTTTTTTTTTAATTTGACACGTATTAATAAAATAATTAAAATATTTTAATATTTTACAATTTTATTAAAGAATAACTTTTCGTATATAAATAATACTCCTGCATCCATTTTTAAGTATAGGCCAGATTAGGAATGTGCAACGGTCTGTTCGGTTCAATAATTGAAAATCGAATTTTTAAAATTTTAATCAACGGAACCGAATTTATAGAATAACCGAATTCAAACTGAACCAAAATTTTCAATCGTTTTGATTCGGTTAATAGAAAAATCAAAAATTAAAACTATTTTTTAAAAAATAAAAAAAATATGTCTAAAAATTATACAAAATTATAAATCATAATATAATAAAGTAAAAATATCTAAATTGTACAAAATAAAAATTCAAATTAAAGATACAATTCCAAAATATATAATAAATAATATAAAAAAACAGTTAAATAATTTTTTTTTATTTAATCGATTTTCAATTTAATCATCAAAATTTCAAATTATTACGTAAAAAACAGATATTAATAATTGATAAATGTACTCATATAATTTACAACTCAAAATAAGATAATTTATATGTACAAAATAATTATTTAATTAAAAATCCAAAAAATTATATAATTATATAGAATTTCGATTTGGTTTGATTTTTCTACGATTTTTTCCTTCAAAAATCGAACCAGACCGAAAACCGAATTTTTTAAACATTCAAAATCTAAACCGAACCAAAAAATCGAAAAATCGTGTAACACCCCTAACGGAACAGTTATCTCCGATATGAATTTAATCGATTTGCCTGATTTTTTTTACACTGATAACCAAACTTATTCCAACTCAAGTCATTGAAAAATTTGGCAGCATAATGGCTACCTACATAGTGACCTCCTGAAAAATCGAACAATAATTCAGCCTCTAAGAGGCACCATAAACTATCGCAGACAATATATACATATCATCCAATCATTCACATATCTATCATATTTATTTACTAACATCACAAAATTATTAACACACAATATTAGCTATTCAAATACAAACAGATCATACAACTATTAGCAGAGTATATGCATGCCGAAATACTTAAAAGTACAGACAATTCTTTTCTTCAGACTTCACTCCACTGTGTACTATGCTCCAGGTCCTCTTTAGAACCTACACGCAGTAAAAACTACGTGCTGAGCACTAAATATGCTCAATGGTAACTACCAATCCTAGAATTTTCAATTAAGCATAATTATCATATTTATGCTTGATATTACATTGTCTTACCAAAAATTTCTTTTAATTATTTTGACAGTCTTTTCATATCATACCAACAATTTGGGAGACTTTTTACTTTAATTTAAACTTTTCAACTTAATTCAAAATAATCTCTTTTTGCAGTTCAAACGACAAAATTTGACATTTCTTTTCTTACTTTTATCTTTATTTAACTTTTACATATGGCTTGATTTTTTAAGCACAATTCTCTATTTAATCAATTCAGTACAAATCTTATTTCGGTAGACGATTTACATATTTAATTGCCTCGATAAAAGCAGATTTTCAATGCAGTACTTTATGTATTCATTAATTGCAATATTATTCTTTTTAATAGCCAAAAATTACAATTTTGCTATTTATTCTTTTATTTTACTCGGACTTTTTGAACTATTTGGCAAATTTCAATTTTCAATGCTTTTAACATTTAATTTAAATTGATGTATTTATTTATTAACACTTTGCAAAATAACTCTTTATTTTCTTTCTTTTTCTACAAAAAGGTTCTTTAACTTATTTTTACCTTCAATTAATTTTTGGCTTATAAAAGTTCGATCAAACTTGGTTTGAACTCTTCATATAACATGTTATTATTTTAGTTCATAAATTTCTAATTATGGAATGACCACTTTTTCTTTTACAGCAACACATTTTTAGCTATTTAATCGATAATTTACTATTTAATCTTGTAAAATAGTTTCTTTTCACTTTTACTTATTAATTATAATTTTTGGGAAAAGAAATTTTTGCCCCAAAACTTTTTATTTATTTTTTTCACATAAGTTCTTCCTCATTTAACACTTTTACATTCAATTTACTTTTATAATACTAATTTATCCTTTTTAATGAGCCCCTAGTGCAATATGACAGAACTCATATAGGATATGCGGGATGTGGACCCGACAGGACCACACAGAGAGAGAAATAGCCCCCCAAGAGATCATCTCTCACAGAGCAGAGAATAAAGACAGAGAATGCAATGGTGATCAGTGATTCAGTTCATAGCATAGCAAGTCGCCATGACTTGCATTACGGTGTAAGGTATCCTTATGGCTAGCAATTTATATCCTGTACAAGAATGTTACTACCTGACTATTGCTAAGGGCAAAATCAATCAATTATTTTCAGCATACTTTTCAGACTTTTAGAGCATTTTAATTTATTTTTTTTCTTAAACAATATATTTTTGTAAATCACACTCTTTTTAGTACTTTTAACTATTCAATCATTTTTAAATCCCTTAACAGAACTTTCAAAATACTTTTAAATTTCAAACAATTGCAAATTCCTTTCTTTGAATTAGTAAAATTTATCAGTCAATCTTTTCAGAACTTTGACCATTCAGATCTTTTATTTTTAGTCACTTTATCCTTTTCTTTTCAACTACTCTTTGAGAATTATTCTACAATAATTCACCATAAGCATTTCTCATTAAAACTTTTCAGACTTTAAATTTTCATAATTACTTTTTCAGATCAGCAATTTTGTCATTCAATTCTTTTTCAGTACTTTTATACAGTTAGTGAATTATGTCTTCATAGTTCATTGTGGCTATCATACACTGTCTTTTCAGAGTCTTTTATTTTAATTCATTACTCAGTCGAATATTCTTTCAGTACCTTTTTACATATTTTGTGAATTATATCATTATAATTCGCCTTTTTCTTGGCTCATATTGAATTATTTCTTAATAATTCAATATTTTACCTTTTTACATTTATTTATTCTTTTTTAACTTTTAATTAATTTCTTACTTTTTCAGTCTGAATTTACGATTATTCGGAATTCGGAATACTTTTATACAGATTGTGAATTATTTATAATAATTCATCATTTTTTTCGAATTATGAATTACTTGATAATAAATCAATACGATTACTTAACTTACTATACTTTTTATTTTTCTTAAATCCGTCATTTTACTCTTTCATTTTCTTTATAAGGAATATAACTTAATTTACATTAATTTACTAAATTTTGCTTGTTTATTGAATTATTTCAATATTTTCACTTAAGCATATTCGCTATTTATTTTCAAAAATATTCTCATAAAAATTTATGTTAACAATATTCTTCAATTATTATCATTTTTACTCATTTTATGAGTTATTTCACCATAATTCATCATTTTACACTATAAACTTATACTTGTCCTTAGCTTCAAAATTCTTGAATAAATTTCATAAATTTTCTAAAAATTCATGGATATAATATTTTATGTTCTACCTTATTTTATTTCTTAATTTCATCAAAATGCTTAATGTACACAACCTTTTTCTTTAACAATAGATTTTGGCCCTTAAGGAATTTCTCCTTAAAAATTTATTTCAATTTATTAAGCTTACATTTAAGCTTTAATTAAGGTTCAATTGCATTATATTAAGGGTAATTTCAATACACATACATTTTTCAATTTTTTCTTAATTATATATTCAATAAATATTTCAAAACTATTCACATAATTTCTATAAATTTCACAAAAATTTGTGCATGCATTATTTCACATATACTAACAAAATTAAGGCTTAAATCCATTAAAATACTTAACCTATAATTTTTTTCTTCCTCATGAATTTCGGCCACTACAATAAAATTCCTTATTTTTTTCATTCAAATTAAACATTCTAACACACTTAATTAAGGTCTAATTATACTATTATACAATCAATTATAAATTTAATCAATTATACAAATTTTTCCTTAATAAACCCTAAGAAAAATCATTAAATCAAATGAAAATTACTAAGATATAGCAGTCACTAACCTTTTTCCATGCATAATCTTCCCTTGAGCTTCCTTTTGTTCACTTGAAATCATGAAAATCATTAACCATCACATTTATCCTTCCTTGGCTGAAATTTCCCCCACAAAATCACCAATATAACCATCATTTTAGCTCAAAATAATCACAAAAACATATCTAGGCACCTAAATTTATTTATAGGTGCCTTCAAATCAAATTAAAACCGAAGAAATCACTTACCTATTTTTAACCTCCATGCCTTAACATTTTATACTAAAACAACAAGCTGTTTATTTTGAAACAACAAGATGTTTACACTTAAAAACCAAAGCTAGCTTTTTATACAAAAACAGCAAGCTATTTATATTAAAACAACAAGCTGTTTATACTAAAAATACAAAGCTTGCTTTTTATACTAAAACAGCTAGCTGTTTATATTAAAACAACAAGTTATTTACACTAAAAAGCTAAAGTTATCTTTTTATACTAAAACAGCTAGCTGTTTATACTAAAATAATAAGCTGTTTACACTAAAAATCCAAAACTAGCTTTTTATATTAAAACAACAAGCTGTTTATAGGAAAAAAAAACAAAGCTAGCTTTTTATACTAAAATAGCTAGCTGTTTTTACTTAAATAGCCAACTGTTTAAGTAAAACAATAAAACTATTTATTTATACTAAAACAGCAAGATGTCTACACTAATTACGTATACCATTTGAACAATCTTAATTCATTGTTTTGAAATAATTTAATAATTTTGGTGGACTTAATAAAATAGACAATTTGAAGTAGCACGAGGGCTATTTGCTCCAAATTCAATCCATTATTGGTGCTAACTCATAATTCCGGAGAATAAATATAAATTTGATAAAATGTCGTAAAATACAACAATTAAATGATCAATATATGAAAAAATAATATATTATTTTCTAATATGAAGTTAGTAATTAAATGATTGACTAATAATATTTTTTCTAGCATTTTAATAGTAATTAAGACTAATAGTATTTTCTAATATGAAGTTAGTAAATAAATGAATGACTAATAATATTTTTTTTCTAACATTTCACACTAAAACAGCAAACTGTTTACACCAAAACAATGAAGCTAGCTATTTATACTAAAACAACAAACTGTTTATATTAAAAACAACAAGCTGTTTACGCTTAAAAATCAAAGCTAGCTTTTTATACTAAAACAGCAAGCTATTTATACTAAAAAAAAACAAAGCTTGCTTTTTATACTAAAACAGATAGCTTTTTATATTAAAACATCAAGTTGTTTACACTAAAAATCCAAAGCTAGCTTTTTATACTAAAATAACTAGCTGTTTATATTAAAACAGCAAGCTGTTTACTCTAAAAATCCAAAACTAGCTTTTTATACTAAAACAACTAGCTATTTATATTAAAACAGCAAGTTGTTTGCACTAAAAAAATAAAGCTAGCTTTTTATACTAAAACAGCAAATTGTTTTTACTTAACAACAAACTGTTTAAGAAAAACAACTAAACTAGTTATTTATACTAAAACAGCAAACTATTTACACTAATTACGTATACCATTTGAACAATCTTGATTCCTTGTTTTGAAATAATTAATTAATTTTGGTGTACTTAATAAAATAGACAATTTGAAGTAGCACTAGGGCTATTTGCTCTAAATCCAAGAGATAATTTCATCGGTTGTCACTAAAGTTTAATAGTTATAATGATGTGGTCACTAAACTTTTATTTGTAACGAAAAAATCACCCAACTTTTATTTTGTAACAAAGAAATCACAATGAACGAAAAATTGCTCTTCCGGCTATCGACGCGTGTATCCACTCGAGGCTTATGTACACATCAGCCGTTTTTGACACGTCATGATCGAAACATTCGCAAATTTTGACACATCACCATTCTATGTGTCAATGAAAAAAATGAATAAAAAAATGGATTTTTACTTCACTCTTCCCCTCCTCATCGTCTCTCCCTCCTTAACGTTCTTTCCCAGATCTGCAAATCCAAAGAAAGTCGTCTCCACGATCTCCTTCTCTTCCTTCTCTCATTGTCTCAAGAAGTCTTAATCTATTCAGATCTACTTTGCATGGCTTCTTATTCCTCTTCATCTTCAAGTAGATGCCATTATAGTAATAGTGAAGGTAGAAGACTTGTTATTCCCAAATGTGAGTGCTAAGTTCAAGCCGTGATGAAGACATCAAAGACTGAAGATAATTCAATGAGAAGGTTTTTTACTTGTTATCTTTCTCGGGTAAGATTTAATCTTAGATTTAAAATTGAGTTTTCACTCATAAGTTAATTTAAATGGGTTTTCTCTGTTTTAGGAAAATGGAGGATGTGGGTTTTTTAGATGGTATGATGCACCATTACCTATTAGGGCAAATCATATCATAAATGGTTTGCTTAAAAAATCGCAAGATTGGAAAGGGATTTAGCTTCGAAGGATCAGAGGGGATAGGAGTCGGGGTCTGCTACAAGCAATCGGAGGCAAAATGGGATATGCTATTTTATTTTCTGGAGCTGTGTTGTTATAAGTTTGTTTTTTGTTGTAATATTGTTGCTGAACTAGTGCAGGAACTAATAGGTTCTTCTGAAATTTTGTTGTAATATTGTTGCTGAACGGTGGAAATGGAAGCCATGGCTTTTATTTTAATTTCATCATCTTGCCCGCTCATAATGCTTGCCCGATTCTCTGAGTACAACAATTCAATAAATTATACCATTTGAAAGCAATATATGCATGCAATTGGTATTAGAAAAGTTGACATATATAATGTTTTGGTTTATTATATGCTTACATTTGTTTTTTATTACTAAGTGGTTTGTTTGGTATTTCAATTCTTTGTTGAAGATTCAATGCATGTCTTTTTGATTTTGTTTTTCTAATATATATGTATGTATATTTCAAAATTATTTCTAAGTTAAGAATTGAAAAGTGATAGATCCTGTCTTCATCAGTAATCCAAGTTGATCTTAAGATGTTCCAACATTTGCTTTTATCAACCAAAAATTTAACTAATTTTTCTTTTCATTAAAGTTGGAATATGACATTCTTATTTTTAAAATGTTATCATAAAAAAATAAAACATAAAAATCTATAAACCATAAATAAAATGGACTTTTCTATAATAATTATCACATTGTGCTGTTGTCATTGTACCACATTGCTATAAATTATACAACATTTCTATATCAGCTGATGAATAAATTATACCACATTGGTATAAATTATACCACTGCTGCATTATTTACATGAACAGCTGCAATTTGTACATCAAAAAATCTCATTGTAATTTTAACAGCAAATTGACATAAAAAAACAGCATTGCTGCATAATTTTTATAGCAAAATGACAAATGGTGTGTACCTATTTTTTCACATCAAAATATCAACTATCTAATAGCATAGCAAAATGACAAACTGCATAATTCAAGATCAATAAAATGATCATGACTGCATAGGTCAAGTTTTACAAAATGATCATGTCTATAATCAAGGCTGGCAACACATTTATTGCAGCTCAGTCAAAACAAAATGACATGTCTATAATCAAGGCTGGCAACACATTCATGTTCTCTAGTCTTCATGTCCCATCACTTTCTATTCCTGAATCTCGATGGAACAACTCTAGCCTTCTTCAATTGCTTGGGTTTAATTGGTTTTAATTTCCTCTTGTTGGCAGGTTTACAGGATGCATTTATAACAACACTTGATTGTGTTGGCTGAGGCTGAGTTTCCTACAGCAAATAAAATAAAATAACTTGGTTATAAGAAGTTGCACATCATATAATAAATAATTTAATTGACCATTGAAGAAACATATAAACATAATTACCTTAGTACTAACATTGGATTGAGGCTGTTATGTTGATCATCCACTGAGCTAGTAGTTTGAGAACCATGTCTTCTAGCATTATGTCCAATCTCCCCACACACCCTAAACTTTGATTTTATGTATCCCTTTTTGGATAATTTCTGGGTTCCACCAGATTCAGATGTGGAAACACATTTTCTAGTCTTGGCCTTTTTCTTTCTAATTTGTTCCACTTCATCCGGCTGCTTCCTCCTACACTTAGGCTTTCTCCCTCTTATTTTTTTCTTAGACTTGGGGGGAATTACATCATCTTCATTAGTCACTTGAGGCCATAAGTCTTTAGGATTAGTTGGGTTAATAAAATAGAAGTATACCTTTTTGAATGTGTCAACGCTATAGTAGTTGCTGACATAATTATAAGGGTCATCATTATTGCAATGAGACTAGCTATTGCATGAGCACATGGCAATCCTGTCAACTCCCATCTCCTACAAGTACAACTCATAGCAAGTAAATCAACAACATAAGGCCCCCCAAGACCATTCACTTGGACCTTCGCACCACCTGATTTTACGACCTCATAGTAAGCAGCAGCTTCTCTAATTTTGTTAAACTTCTTTTAAATCTTTGGACAAATTCTACCATTATAGTTTTTTTATCCATTCACTCTTCTTATACAGCCTCTTCATCAACTTAGTTTTTATCATTTCCAACATTGTTATAATTGGCATCTCCCTCTCTTCTAATATATACCTTCATAAATAAATACTCAAAATGAAATTATAACTCATTAATAAAAAATTAGGAAGAAGCATTGAACATTAGAAAGGCATGTGATACAAAAAATGCTTACATATTAAAGCACTCACAAAGATTGTTCAATAGCATATCACACTTGCTCTGTGTCCTGAACAATGACCGTGTCCAGCTGTGATATGGCCTATCAGGGTGCTCCAGCCAATTAAACGCATCTGGATTTTCATTTTTTATACAAGTCATTGCCCTCTGAAATTGTGCTTTATTGTTGGCCCTGGCAGCATTCCATATCATATCCTTTAAAGCTTTCCCTTTGAACTTTTCTCTGAAATTTTGATACATGTGTCTGACACAATTTCTATGTTCAGAATCTGGGAAAAGATCTTGGACGGCATTGATCAGACCCTGCATTGTCATTCAACATGGATCATGACAGCATCATAAATATTATATGAAAATATGTAATAATTAAAGTATGAATAAAAATTTACCTTTTGTCGGTCGGACATCCAAGTAATCCTAGCACTGTTAATTATATCCAAGTCATAAGAAAGTGTGCATAAGAACCAACTCCATGTCTCTGTTGATTCAACATCATCTATGACAGCATAAGCTAGAGGAAAAATGTAGTCATCCGGATCTATCCCAACAGCTGTCATTAAGTTCCCTCCATACGTGCCCTTAAGCCAACATGCATCGATGCTAATAATTTGCCTACAACCATCTTTCAATGCCTTTTTCAACGGGCCCAAACATACATAAAAGCCCTTAAATTTTTTCTCCTCCCTCTATAGGACAGCAGTAGTATCAGGGTTAGACTCCATAAGTTCAGCTCTATAACTCAAAAGCTAAGTGTATTGTAAATTCTCATCACCATAAACCCATTTCAAAGCCATGTCCTTCACTCTCCATGCTTTCATTCTAGAAATCGTATATCCCAAATCATCATTAACACATTTTCTAATACCATTCAAACTCCAAGATGGATCAGCCCTGAATCTATCATAATACTTACTTGCAATCCATTGTGATGTAAGATTTCTATTTTTGAATATCTTAGAGCAGGAGTGAGAAAAATCTGATGTCTTGATTTGTACTGTGGGATCATCTTTACTAATCCTTGAAGCATACAACCTGAAATTACACGAGGGATCCTTGCACCTGTATATACATCTCAACTTATCATTTGTGGGAAACTATAAATCCCACCTAATATTTATGCCCCAATTCCTGCAAGCCTTCTTGAATTGGTCAAAATTTCCGAACTTCATTCCGTGCAGCAAAACTGGCTTATCCATATGTTGATCTTCATCATATTCAGGAAATTTAACCCTTTCAACATCTGCCTCATCACTTTTTATTCCTGAATCCAACTACTCTGAGTTGTAGTATTCAGATTCATCTTCGGAATCTAACTCCCCTATGTGAATTTCAGGTGTATGTTGACTGCTTGCACCGCCACTTGGCCTACCTTTCTTACTGTCATCACCTTCTGAAAAAATAGCTTCTAGAAAGTCATCATCGTCAGCTAGAATGTTATAATCAGGGTCATTGAACATGACATTTTCAGGCTGCTCATCACCTCCTGTAGCATTATCAACTTCTGTTTCACTCTGATCTTGCTCTTCACCTCCTGCATCATTATCAACTTCAACTTCAATCTCAAATTGCTCACCTCCTCCCACTGATTTATCTCCTTCCATTTTCGGCTGCTCAACTTCAACTTCATGAACATCATCAACCTGCTCTTTCATATCTGGCCTTGGAGTAATAAGACAGTTCCTATAAGGAATACATTCCTCCGCCAAATCTGCCAACATATCCTCCGAGAAATGGTTGACATAGACATTAACTTTTGTTTTTTGCAATACCTCAACAGTCAAAAACATCTGAAAAATATCACTATAACTATCTAAAGTCTTAAGCGATTCCCCAAACCAATTTTCAGGAGGCATATAATAGTACCTCACATATCCATCAGCCCCTAATGATTGCAACCATTCATCGAATAAACTTAGAGTAACCGAACTCTTATCACACCAGTCAAAAAAACAAACTTCACCACCATAATATTCATCCTTACCCACAGCTCCATTATAGTGTAAATTCACTATAAAATATTGTTTACCACCATTTGTGTTCACATGAAAAACTCAATAAAACATCTGAGATGCAATTTAGCTGAAGTACAAGTATTGCAAATGAAAGCATAGCCTATTTGAATTTTGTCATATGTTCAGCCTTTACAAGACATGTCATAAGTAACAAGACATTTCTTTTTGTCCGTCAGATTAGCAAAAAGTAATATCAAGCAACTTAGTCACAAACATTAATAAAAAATTTATATATGTAAAGAGCTCCCATATTAAGATATCAACATGGCACACATAACAATAACCTTGAATAATGCCAAAGCACAAAACACACAAAGGAAAATTTAGAGCTACTCATGTTGGATTTACAACTACTGCCCACAGAATTTACCCTTACAAGTGATTTCTACATAAATAATGGTCAATACCATGCAATTAACATGAGTGACATTGGATGTCATACTTGAAAGTTCAAAATATCCTTCAAAGTTACATCTACTTTATTAATCAAATAAAATGCAGCTGGAACTCTTTGAATGATGCCATGAAAACTAAAAACTAAAGTCAAATAAAGAAGCATACAATTAAATTAATCATTCATACAACATCACTTACACATTTGGCCAAAGGACAGAAATTGACAATCACAACACATGCCAATTAAATTAATCATTCATACATATCACAGCTCTAATTTTCGAACATCAAAGGAAATTACACAAAACACCAACTGCCATTCCTTAAACTATTCATATAAAACAAAAAAATGCTATTTAAATAAACACATTTACAGCATTAAATACCATATATTGGTGGTCCCCTGTCTTCACTTCTTCTAACAGGATAGACCATCTTCGTACACAGAGATAGGGTGCTCTTTTTGAAGCTTTAAAATAATGCTTTTGTTCCCACAAAGTTATTGCTTTTCCTCTTTTCGGGGTTCTATTCACACAAGATAAAGAAATCACATAAGCGGGAAATTCTCCCTCCAACTCCCAACTCTGTATTTTTAGCATTTCAAACTCCATATAAAAATGAGAGAGAGAAAGACATACCAAACAATATCCAACGCAATTGGATCTAAGAGACAAGGGACTTTTCACTTCAAATGACAGATCTGGGCCACAGATCGGAGAAGGAGATCGAGCAGCGAGCCGATGTTCAGCGAGGGGGTGAGGAAGCGAGTGGGCGAGGGGGTGAGGGATCGACTAGGAGATGTGGTGAGGGGGCGAGTGGGCGAGGGGGTGAGGGATCAAGTGGGAGATGAGGTAAGGGGGCGAGTGGACGAGGGGGTGAGGGATCGAGTGGGAGATAGGGTGAGGGGACGAGTGGGCGAGGGAGCCAGTGGGAGACACCGATGACAAACAGGGACCGACGACAGAGAGGGGACGACCAAGGAGAACCACCGGCTGAAGATCGACACGGACCACTGTCGTTCGCGATGGGCCAGGAGAGGAAGAGGGGTAGAGGAGAAAGACCACGATTTTTGCTGAGTTTTTTAATTTCTTTTTTATATGCTGACTCATATGCTTAGATGTAATCTTATGTTGACTCATATGCTGAGGTTTTAATTTCTGCTGATGTGTCAAAGAATCACGCGTGCATTACACGCTCCGATGGCTTGCTTTGGAAATTTTCGGTCATTTTGACTTTAAAGTTACAAAATAAAAGTTGGGTGATTTTTTCATTACAAATAAAAGTTTAGTGACCATATCGTTACAACTGTTAAACTTTAGTGACCACCGATGAAATTATCTCCCAAATCCAATCCATTATAGGTACTTACTCATAATTCCGGAGAATAAATATAAATTTGATAATGTAGTAAAATACAACAATTAAATGATTAATATATGAAATAAATAATATGTTATTTTCTAATATGAAGTTAGTAATTAAATTATTGACTAATAATATTTTTTCTAACATTTTAATAGTAATTGAAACTAAAAATACTTTCTAATATCAAGTTAGTAAATAAATGATTGACTAATAATATTTTTTTCTAACATTTCATATATAAACAGCAAGCTGTTTATATTAAAACAACAAGCTGTTTACACCAAAACAATGAAGCTAGCTGTTTATACTAAAACAGCGAGCTGTTTATATTAAAACAGCGAGCTGTTTATATTAAAACAGCAAGTTGTTTACACTTAAAAACCAAAGCTAGCCTTTTACACTAAAACAACAAACTGTTTATCTTAAAACAGCAAGTTGTTTACACTAAAAAAAAAAGCTTTTTATAGTTAAACAACTAGCTGTTTATATTAAAAAAACAAGCTTTATTGATAAATGTTTTATTGCTTTTTCTTCACTGGTGAATTGTTTTTGTTTAAGATGATGGTTTTTCTTTTATGGACAAGGTGTTTCGCCCTTAAAATTTTCCAAATTCCTCAATGTAGCCCTGATCTTTCCTCTTTTTATTTTATTTTTTATTTTGGGTTCTTAATGCATTCAGTCTTGTAAAATTAAGACATTCTGCCCCTTTAAACCACCACTCCAACTCAGCAAACTGAGAGTTATGATTTAGCTGCTGTTTGCAATTATTGGGTCTGATGATTGATTCTTCTTTCCACATAATTCGGTAAATGGAAGCTTTGTCCTTGATGCTTTAAGAGCACTTGTTCAATGGCTTTGATTAGATATCGATCAATTAGAAAACTATTTGCAATAGCTCACTCTTGGGTCCTTAAAAAGGTGCACTGGCCACTGCTGGAGAAATCCTACACACTGGCAGGATTTCAAGAAGACGAAACAAGAACTCAAAGTCTTTTTTTCAAGACAACTTTTGGAATAAAGTCTCTTGCTCTTTTTCTTTCTCCTCCAGTTTTATCTAATATTGGATTTTGATTAATTATCTTGGTGCCAAAGTTTTGGGGAGCCAAACCAAATGTTGGAATATTCAATAACCTGAACTTATATAAGCTCGACTCTTGTCATTACCTGCCCAGGCATAACATTTATTAGAAAAATCATTACTGTGACTAATTCCTTGTGAGTAGATGCGTGACAAAGAATACTGACAATGCTTGTGCATGTGCTGTGCATGTACTCCACTGCAACCATTTTAGCCCTTGACCCTATTATTAATGCATCTTCTGTGGGATCATGATACCATTGCTATCACACAGAGGCCATCCCAAAGGAACTACTTTTATCAATAAAATTTTGGCTATTTTAGATATGGATATCCAGCATTTGTTGATATATTTTTGATATTTCTAAAAAGGATTTGGAATTTCAGTGTGAAAGTTTATATTTTTACATTGTCTATTATATTCTTGGATTTATGCAGATATATAACTGTCAGGACACATGCTTTCTGATTGCAAGAGATTGGTGCAAATAAATATATTGCAGAGCTTTTTCAATGTCTTATAACCAGTGCATAACATTGAAATTATGTTGCCACCAAATTATTTTTGAAAACTTAAAAATTCAATGGTAGAAATGGAAGACGAAATAACTATAACTTTATTTAAATTGAACCTCGTTGTGTCATTGCGTGCATAAAGAAATTACATGCCGATGATGTGTCTTAGCCTTTTCTTCTTGAATTTTCTTCTTAAGGAAAAAAATAAAGTAACAAAAGTGTGTGCAATTAATGAAATGTGTTCACATCTTTACAGATTTCTTGCCATTATTATTTTTTCATGTGGCAGGTTAAACTAAATGGCAACACTTTGTTTCTTGAAATTACATGCTTTGTAATATTGGCTTAATAATGCAGATGGTATGTTCCTTATTGAGGTTGATCGGGTTCTCAAGCCTGGAGGTTACTTTGTTTTGACTTCGCCAATGAGCAAATCCCATACCAACTCGCTTAACATGAAGAAAAGAAGTACAGTGACGCTGATAGAAGAATTAACAGAGAAGATGTGTTGGAGTCTAATAGCCCAGCAGGATGAGACTTTCATTTGGCAGAAAACTGAAGACATCCACTGCTATATATCTCTGTGAGGATGTTAATTAGAATGCTCTATCTTTATAAGTTGTTCAAATTTTGTTCATTTTCAAGAACAATTGAATCTATAAATTTCTTTTTCCTTAATCTCTCAAATAACTCTGCAGGCATAATAATACTGATCCCTCTCTCTTTCTCTCCTCCCTTTCTATATTCCAGTAAGCAGGACTCCCCGCCACTTTGCAGTGATGGGTATGACACCCCATATTATCAACCCCTTGTGGCATGTATCAGTGGGACAACTAGCAAGCGCTGGATACCTGTTCGGAATAGGTCCTCAGATTTCCAGTTGAGCCTTTCTGAGCTTCAAATTCATTGAAAGTACTGTTTCAAAATGCATTATTTTCGTATTTTATGTACTTCTTATTCACTAGTTTTAATTTAATTTATTTTGTTCCTGTGTAACTTTTATTTCTTCATAACTTTTATGAGATTAAGGCACTACCAAGTTATTGTTCCTACAGAAGTGGCCCAGGACAAAATTTATTGAAAGTCCTTCCTTTACAATACTTTTTTGGAAGTGGCTGCTTTGAAGAATTGAACTGCATAGCCTAAGATCTTTGCCCGTGCACCAAGCGACAACCCATATTATCAACCACTTTTTTTTTCCTCTCTTCATTGTGTATTGACCACATTTAATAGATGTGGCTTATTAAATCATTTTTTTGCGTTGCAGGAGTTCTGCCTGAAGATTTCTCTGAGGACCTACAGAGTTCGAAGTCAGCTCTAAGAAATTACTGGTCTTTGCTTAAGCCCCTGATTTTCTCTGACCATCCAGAGAGACCAGGGGATGAAGATCCATTACCTCCATATAACATGGTACGCAATGTGATGGACATGAATACTCTTTATGGGGGTCTAAACGCAGCGTTTCTAGAGGAAAAGAAATCAGTATGGGTGATGAATGTTGTTCCTGTTTGGGCTCGTAATACACTGCCTCTCATACTTGAACAAGGGTTTGCTGGTGTTGTACATGATTGGTAAGTTAGTTTCTTCAGAAAAATAAATTTGCTATTTGACATAAAGAAAAGTTTCATTTAGCTTAAAGTGGTCTAAAAAATTTGCTGTATCACCCCTGTTCCATTTAGTAAGTGTTAAGATATCAATGTGATGCAAGCCATGCAAGCTGGCTGGTGGACAGAGTCTTCAACTAACAACTAGTTCACTGGAATAAAGGAACGTGAAGGAGAGATGTGCAGATATTTTCTCAATTAGTTATGAGGAGACTTGTTCAATTATTGTTAGCTATTTTTCTGCTTCCACTATTGTATTTTCGGTTTGTTTTTGTCTTGCTTCTGTATATATACTTGCAGACTTTTTAATGAAAATATAGCAGAATTTCAACAATTTATATCCTTTCTGATTTTTATCATTATTTTGACTTGGTATCAGAGCCTCATATGGCCAACGCCAGTTCTTCATCCAATTCATCCTTCTTTTCCCTTGGAGGAATGCTTGCTCAACCTTCATCACTTAAATTAGACAATGACAATTTTCTACTTTGGCAAAATATGGTATTGCCAGTTTTGAGAGGATACAAACTTGAAGGCTTTTTAACTGGTGAAATACCTTGTCCACCCAAGTTCATAGTCTCCACAATCACTACCTCAGCATCTATCGTTTCAGGTAGTCCAACCAAGAGGGAAGAGCCAAATCCAGAGTATGATGTCTGGATTTAAAAGGACCAGCTTCTGTTAGACTGGTTGTATAACTCAATGCAACCACGGGTTGCAGCTTCTGTGATGGGTTTCACAACTTCTTAGGACCTGTGGAGAGGTATCAAAGAATATTTTGGAATGCAGAACAGATCTCGCATTATTTTTCTCACTGGGGAATTGCAAAAGGTCAGGAAAGGATCAATGAAGATTGAAGAATATCTCCACTCGGTGAAGTCAATAGCAAATAATCTGGCTTTAGCAGGAAAGACAGTTGAACACGCTGATCTCATCAATCAAGTTCTTGCTGGATTGGATGAAGATTACAACTCAATTGTAGTTCAAATCACAGGAAGAGAATATATTACCTGGGGAGAGCTGCAATCTACCTTGATGACCTTTGAGAGTCGACTAGAACAATTGAATGCAGCCCGTTCGAGCATGGCAGGGATGCAAGCGACTCAACCAACTGCTGCACTTGCAAGCAGAATTAATTCAAATAACAGAAATAACACTTATTTTTCAGGCAGAGGAAATCACAAAAATGGAAATGGCAGAGGAAGAGGACGTGGAGGAAGAACCAATAACGCCAAGCTTGTATGCCAAATTTGTGGAAAGCTTGGACACACAGCTGCTTACTGTTGGAGCAGATATGATGAAACTTTTATGGAAAGTACTTCACAACATGCAAAAGGAAAGCAAGAAAGCAATTCACAGGTTTCTGCCTTTACAAACACCCTTGATTCTGAACACGCTTCTGGTTGATTTATGGAAAGTGGAGCAAGCAATCATGTCACTAATGACTCTAATCGTCTCACCAATGCAGAGGAGTATTCCGGTAAGGAAAAATTAATGGTTGGAAATGGCTCAAAATTATTTATTGCTCATAGTGGTATTATTCATCTGCCATCTCTAAATAGAAGGATTCTGGAATTAAAAAATATTTTGCATGTGCCTTCTATCAAGAAAAATTTGCTTAGTGTTTCTCAGCTAACCTTTGATAACAGTGTATTTGTTGAGTTTCACGGTAACTGTTGTTTTGTTAAGGAAAAGAAAACGGGACAGGTTCTACTTCAAGGGATGCTTAAAGATGGCTTGTACCAATTAGATCTTCCCAATCAAGTCAAGAAATTGGCATCATCACTCAACTTCTCCAAGTCATTTGCTGTCCAAACTAAGTTACCTATTTTGTTTGAGTCCAGTGTTTCAAATTCGAATAATAAATTGTTGTATATGAGGTTTGGTCATCCTTCTCATCTGGCCTTGTCTGAAATCTTGAAGTCATATAATCAGTCCATGGGTTCTTATAAAAATCCTTTCTTTTGTGATGCTTGTCAATATGGAAAATCTCATACTTTACCCTTTCCCGTTTCCTCTTTTCATGCAAAAATGCCTCTTGAGTTAATTCACTCAGATTTGTGGGGACCTGCACCCATACCATCTTCTGAAGGCTTCAGATATTACATACATTTCCTAGATGACTACAGTAGGTACACCTGGATATATGCCTTGAAAAATAAAAGTGAAGCACTAGAAATGTTCGTTAAGTTTAAAAAACTGGTAGAAAACAGGTTTGATAAGAAAATAAAAATTGTTCAATCTGATTGGGGAGGAGAATATAGAAGCTTTACCAAAGTTTTAGAACAATGTGGAATAGAATTCAAACACCCATGTCCTCATACGTCACCTCAAAATGGTAGAGCAGAGAGAAAACATAGGCACATTATCGAGATCGGACTCACCTTGCTAGCTCAAGCCAAGATGCCTCTTAAATATTGGTGGCATGCTTTTCATACTGCAGTTTACCTTATAAACATAATGCCCACACCTGTTCTCAAACTTCAGTTCCATTCAATTAAAAGTGTATTCCTAGGTTACAGTCAAAATCACAAAGGATATCTTTGTTTAAGCCTCAATGGAAGAATCTATGTTTCACGACATGTTATTTTCAATGAAAATAACTTTCCTTTCGAAAATTCAAAATTTCTCATAAATCAGACCTCCAAAGATGTCATTGTAACTTGTTCTCCTGAGTCCAGTTGGTCCTTTCCGTTCTTAGCATCTGCAGGCGAAGGATCAATGGGTATAAATCATCTGCAAGCATCTCTTCATGAAGAATCTGCACCAACTCAGTCTGAAAACTTACAACATCAAAGTAAAAACTCTTCAAACCAATCAAGTGAGATGGAGTTCTCTTGTGCAGCTGATACACAAGCTGCTTCACACCAAACAGATCATAATGCTTCACCAGAACGTGTTACTCCTGCAAATCTGAATGATGAGCAAACTTATTCTCAAATTTCAGACTCTACACCGGAAAGAAGAGCAAAGCAGTATGCAGAGTCTCATAGTATGGTCACACGAGGAAAAGCTGGTATTTTCAAACCAAAGTCCTTCATCCATACAATGTCCAAATCTTCTGTCTCTGAGCCAACTTCAGTCAAAGAAGCTCTTCAAGATGCAAATTGGACAGCTGCAATGCATGAAGAATTAGCTGCTCTTGTCAAAAATCAGACATGGAAATTGGTTCACTTTTCTCCGAATATGAATGTTGTGAGCAACAGATGGGTTTTTCGTCTCAAACACAATGCTGATGGTTCTCTACAAAGATATAAGGCATGTCTTGTTGCAAAGGGATATCTTCAAACACCAGGGATAGACTACACTAAAACCTTTAGTCCTGTGGTCAAAGCTTCAACAATTCGAATCATTCTCACCATTGTTGTTTCAAAAAATTGGCACATTAAGCAGCTTGATGTCAACAGTGCCTTCTTGAATGGCAAACTTTCTGAATGTGTTTATATGAGCCAGCCTGAAGGATTCATTGATCCGGAAAAGCCTCATCATGTTTGCAAACTTCACAAGGCACTTTATGGTTTAAAACAAGCACCTCGGGCTTGGTATGATCGCTTAAAACACACTCTTTGCAGCTAGAACTTCATGCAGTCTCAGTGTGACTCCTCTCTTTTCTTCTATCGCACCAGCAAACACATAATTTTTGCTCTTGTTTATGTTAATGATATCATTATTATTGGTAATGATATGTGTATGATGAAGCATTTCATCCAGCAGCTGAATCTAAAGTTTTCTCTTAAAGACCTTGGTGATCTTCATCATTTTCTTGGCATTGAGGTGCGTAGAGATCATTCTGGTCTGTTTCTCTCTCAAACTCGGTACATTAAAGACATTCTGTCCAAGTTTGATATGGCAAACTGCAAGCCATGTCCCACACCTATGAGCACCGGTAAACTCATCAGTGCAAATGATAGCAGTCCTTTGGCAAATCCTACATTATATCGAAGTGCTGTTGGTGCCCTTCAGTATCTCACTCATACAAGGCTAGACATTGCCTTTGTTGTCAATCGGTTAAGTCAATTTTTACAAGCTCCTACTGACGCACACTGGAAACTCTTAAAAGTGTGTTCAGGTATCTTCATGGTTCCCTTCATCTTGGGTTGCATATCCAATGCAGTGAACGAGTCAATTTAATAGGCTTTTCAGATGCGGATTGGACCTCATGTCCTGATGATCAACGCTCTGTTGCTGGTTACTGTGTGTTCCTTGGTGAAACAATGGTTTCATGGTCTTCGAAAAAGCAAAGTGTTGTTGCTCGTTCAAGTACGGAGGCTGAATATCGTGCTCTCGCACATGTAGCTGCTGAAATTACATGGATACAGTCATTGTTCAAAGAAATTGGTATCCCTGAAATTGGTGTTCCAGTTACTTGGTGTGATAACATGAGTGCCAATGCTCTTGCATATAATCCTGTTTTTCATGGTAGGACCAAACATATAGAGATTGATGTTCATTTTGTTCGCAATAAGGTGCTGAATCGTGAACTTGATGTTCGGTTCATTCCCTCCTCTGATCAGGTGGCAAATTTGTTCACTAAGCCTCTTCCACACTCTCGGTTTCTCTTTCTGCATGACAAACTCGGTCTTAGATCTGTGCCCTCGAGTTTGAGGGGGGATGTTAAGATATCAATGTGATGCAAGCCATGCAAGCTGGCTGGTGGATTGAGTCTTCAACTAACAACTAGTTCACTGGAATAAAGGGACGTGAAGGAGAGATGTGCAGATATTTTCTCAATTAGTTATGAGGAGACTTGTTCAATTATTGTTAGCTATTTTTCTGCTTCCACTACTGTATTTTCGGTTTGTTTTTGTCTTGCTTCTATATATATACTTGCTGACTTTTTAATGAAAATATAGCAGAATTTCAACAATTTATATCCTTTATGATTTTTATCATTATTTTGACTGTAAGGAGCCTGACTTTATAATTTTCATGACTTCATTTCACTCCATTTCTTTCAATATGCCCTTCTATAGTTTTCTGTATATCATATATCCTGCCGTAGATGGTTTATCTCTTTGATATCTTTTTGTAATTTAGGATTCTTGTTAACTATTCAATTCTATTGATTATTATAATCGTCAATACGCTTAAAATTCAAGGTTCATGAGTGATTGAGTGAAGGGTTTGTACTATGTGCTATTGTATGTAACTTCAAGATTATGTAAAGACTCTTTGCACTTATATGGAATATAACAATTTATGAACTTAAAGATTACAACATTGAGATGGCCTTGATGCTCTGTGATCTAGGATGCATAGTCATATACAATTATAGTATTCATGCTACCATGTTGAAATATATAATTATTTTATCACAGCTTTTGGAAATAGATTCATTGACAAAATGAAAATTGTTTGTTAATGTGCAGGTGTGAACCTTTCCCTACATATCCCCGAACCTATGACAGGCTTCACGCAAATGGTCTTCTTTCGCATCTGAGCTCAGAGAGATGCAGCATGATGGATGTGCTATTAGAAATGGATTGAATTTTACGCCCTGAGGTGCTTTTCTCTATTATTCCTTGTATTTCATCATTGACTAGGGTTGATTGATTTAAGCAGTATTACTGAATTCTATATTATTGGACTCTCGTCCTGTAGCTTGTACTCATTAGTTTAGTGTGCATTTATTGGTTGTCAAGTTTGTTCCTTTCTTTAGTACACCCATTGATACAGGAACAAATTAGAACCGCTGTGTCAGGTCTATGTGATAGGAAATGTATTCAAACAATCAACCAGGCAATCAAGAAGTAAATCAAAGGGGCAAATGGATGAAGAAAGAGTTGAACTTCATTGATTAAAAAACTGGAAATACAAGAAATAAGGTTCCAGGAAGTGAACTTCCCTCTCCAAACAATGGAGCCCTGCTCTAGAGCAGCAATTCTGTATGAGCCAAAAAGAATGATCCTCCTATCCCCCCTGCTGCCGAAATAAAGGCAACAGAAAAACAAAAGCAAAAAGTATAACCTTTACAATATCAGTCCAGCTAGGCATAACTAATTCTTCCCTCCTTGCCTAACAAATTAGTCCAGCCACAGCTATATTGAATCAATTCCCTGGAGTGCCCCTGCTTGCTGCAGCTTCTTTCTGCAAGTATAGACTAACAACCTTCTAGGCCCATCTGCTGTCTGGTCCATCAGCCCATCTGGAGTGCCATCTTCTTCATCACTGTGTCTGGGTAGAAAGCAAGCAACATACACTATTGCTGACCAAATCATGGAGGGGGGAGCTGTAAATTCGAAACTGGTAGCTAGTAGTGGAATGATCAATAGATTTTTTTTTTCTCTCTGAACCTATTCAAGCTGAGTATCTTCATCTTCATTGTACATGCTTTGATCCTCCTTTTTTTATTCATGCTGGCTGGCTCCCGTTGTCCTTGCATGAATCGTACAATAAGGTAATTTTTGTTTCAGTTTTTTATGCAAATAGTTTTCTGTGACAGGGATGGGTTGTCCTTTCTGATAAATTGGGAGCCATTGAGATGGCACGGGCACTTGCTACGCAGATTCACTGGGAAGCAAGGGTGATTGATTTGCAAAATGGCAGTGACCAGCGCCTACTTGTTTTCCAGAAGCCATTTGTGAAAAAATGATGGGTCTAGCATCAGGTGGTCTTACCATCATGGAACTGTACAATCTTTATACCTCAGGTAATTCCTATATATATATATATATCTGTTAGAGAACTGTTCTACATAACCTTTAGAAAATGATTGATAATCAATCAGTCTCGTAGCCTTTGCTCAGTTCCGAATGAACACGAGTTTGGAAAAGGTTTGAACTGCATGTACTCGTGATATACTACTTTCTGGCTAAATCAGTGTTGGATGCTTTCCTTGTAACAAGATTCTGGGCAAAAGTGTCTTGCTTTCTACTTTTTTCATTATCACCTTAGAAGCACTTAAGGCAGTTTTAGCAGCAATTCTTTTCATCAGAAGGTAAACTAACGAGTTACTGTTGAGAACATGAGTTGTATGTACGACTGTAGTTGTGACCCTTGAGCTTCTGCTGCATCCGGCAATAGTTCAATAAGCATGCGTAGCTGAACTGGCTTCAGTCAATAACTCAAAATCGTTAAAATGATCTAGACTCACATCTTGTCGAGTAAGTTGAGTTCCTAGTAGCAAAACCCATGCCAATAGTTGCTCTCTGGTTAACTTAAGCATTTAATGATTGTTTGATCGGGAAATATTTCATGATAAAGGGTCCATTTACCTTAAAGTCAACCACTTTCTTGTTATTGCCAGGCATATATTGTTTTGATAGCATCACCTTGTGGCTTGTGTTCAACAACTAAAATCATGGGAAAGCGAAAGCTGTAGATTAGAGGGAAGCTGTATGCAGAAGAAGCTGGGAAGCAAGAAAATTTTTTCGTCGAGGCACTTGTAGTAATTATTCATCATTTTTTTTCCTTCTAATTTTTTAAGTGCAATTTTTTTTATTGGAAAAAAAGAAAGAAAGAAAGAAAAGCTGACATTGTTGTCATTCTAGAACAATAGCTGCGGTAAAGGGGGGCACTGATAGGCCTGAACTGATAGTGCAAATTTTGTCTACTGGGATTAAGGTTTGTTTTTGGTGGGGTGAGGGATTTTTGTTGATTAAGATGTACCTTCAAAAGATTAGATATAAAGCTTTGAATGTCTTGTCTACAAAGATTGGAAAATTGAAAAAAAATAAAAAGAAAAGAAAAATAAAATTAGAAATACGAAATTGAGTTGAACTCTACAAAGTTAAAATTAATTTTTTATGCACTTTCACTTTTTTTTCCCTTGCACTAGCATCAAACATCAACCAATTTGGTTGCTGTTGACGGCCTGACGCTATCAAGTATACAAAAATTATAAAAGTAAAAAGCAAATTGTGCAACTAACATAACTGATTTTTCAATAACTATACAAAGAAATTCGCCATTCCGAAAATAAGTTTGAAAGCATTACTAGAACTGCTCATTTGCCATGCCGTATATGTCTGGAATGAACATATCAGGTATTCTGAGTGGAATTCTATATATATATATATATATATATATATATATATATATATATATATATATATATATATATATATATATATATATATATATAGGGCTGTGCAAATGATTGGTCTGGTTCGGTTTTGGACCGAACCGAATAGACTGAAAATCGAACTTTCTAAATTAAAAGAACTGAACCGAAAATCAAAATTTTAGAACAAAAAATCGAATAAATCGAATTATTTTTGGTTGGTTTAGTTCGGTTCAATCAGTTTTGGATCAGTATGAGCTTATTTTTTATTGGACTTCTAACCTATATGGGTACATAAATTAAATTCATTTAAAATAACTAAAATTAAAATAATATACATAAATTTATTATATTATGTCTATAATAAATACTAATCAAAATTATATTAAAAAAATATACTACCAAAATAATATTTTAAAAATTCATTAAAAAATCTCCAATAAAAAAATTATACATATTTGAAATAACCTTTCATTACTTTATTCTCCAATAAATATCTGTATATTGAGACTAGCATTATCATAAAAAAATAATATCATAAAATTTAATTCTTTTAATGATTCAAGCTGTTTATAATTTATTTAACATTGATCTATTTAAATTATAACCTAATTCTATATGATAAAATTTATTTATAACTGTAAAATTTTGATTCATTTACTATCAATATGTCAATAATCCGATTTAAATAACTCAAGAAAAATTTTTCTAGTTTATTTATCTCCTTTTCCCATCCATATATACTTCTATATACATGTGAGATAGATACACTAATACATGCTAAAACGTGTTTCTGTGTTTTTTTTTTTAAGATAAAAATAATTAGAATAATTACTGGTCACTGATTAATTTTAAGTATGAGACACTATTAAGATTAATTTAAGACTAATATGAATTTGTAATGTACACATTATAGTAAAACATTTGGTGAAAATAGTGTTTATAAATTTTAATTAATGTATCAAAATAGTGAAAACTGGGAAGAAAAAAAAAAGAAGAGCATGTCATTCAATTTTTTTTTTTTTTTATGAAGTCCAACACGTTTTTTATGGCTCAAATGAGAGCAGTTCAATATAATTATAAGCCATCCATCCATAAATAGAATGTAAACATGCAAAAATTTCATATCAAGAATTTCATTTTTAAGATTTTTTTTCAAGAAAATAAATTTATTGCTTTTCTTTCTACTTAATAATTTGTTTTGTTTTCTTGTGTCTATTTCCAGTCAATGACATCTTTTGAGTAATTTAATTGAATTCTAGCCTAAATCTAAATTGCTTTTTATTTTTATTTTTTTTAAATAGAACTTTTGAAGTAAAAAAATTAAAATAAAAAAAATTGAGGAAACAAAAAAAAATTAAAGTAAAAAATAAAATAAAATAAAATAAGCGAAGGAAACATGCAGGAACGTAATTCACATGCAAAGTGAATATAGATTAGCGTGGATAATGAGTGCAAACACAAGATATTAATTAATTATGTCGATTAAACAAAAAATAAACATAAATAAAATAATATTAATAAAAATAATAAATTTAATATTAACAATATAAAATTAATAAAATGAACAATATTACATAAAAATATAACATTAATAAAATAATCAAGCTTTGAAAAATACAATGAAAAGAAGTGAAAAATAAAAAAACTAATTAATTGGCAAGTTAAATATGCTAACTGATAATCCATGAAATAAAATCATAAGCTACGAGTCTAAGCCCATCGAAGGCTTATTAAAGGCCAACGCCAACTAAAGAGGCCCCATAGCAAAAGCTCAAAAAGCCTAACATCCAAAGGTACAAATTAATATGACAGGCACACACATAATAAAGGGAGCTTTCTCTCTCTCTAACTCTGCATATTCTCTCTCTATTGAGTTTTCTCTCCACATTTCGATAGCTAACTTAAGTATCGGAACACTAACATCCAGCAGGACCGGGCTAGTCTCCTTTTTTGTAGGTCACCAAAGCTTGTCCTCCGATCAAATATCACCCCCCTGGTTCAGGTGTTGATCTCTTTATACTCTACAAAATCTTGTAATTTATCATTTGGTGCTTTCGTTGAGAGTCGACGCTGAAGTTGAGCTACTCAGCCTAAAATCGAAAAAAAATGGGCAGTTATGGACAACTTTAAGCCCCATATCTGCTCTTTTTTTTGTAAATTAATGGTGATTTATCAACTAAGATTAAACAACAAGCAAAACCTGAAGCCTGAAGAGGGAACGAAGACCACCACCTCAGCCAGAGTAACAAGCAAGAAAAGCCTAGATCTAAAATATTTTGAGCCTAATCTCACAAGAAAAGCCTAGATCTGAAAAATCTTAAGTTTGATTACACAGAAAAAGCATATATCTAAAAGTCCTGGGTTTGATCTTAAAAAAAAAAGGAAGAAAAAGGAGAACTGCCACCACACCGATCAAGGGATTGAAAGAAGATCACAACCTCAAAGAGAATGGGGGGCTGAGAAGATAGAACAGATTCTGACACATTACTTACCACCAAAACGTGGTAAGGAAGAAACCCATCTTTTATTTTACCCACTATATCTTGAAAGATATGATAGGTGGGCCCATCCTTACAAGAAATCTATATATGGTTGCCTACCACATATTTAAAGCTTTGAAAAGACACACAGAGAAAGTCTTTTTGGCCTAACACAAAAGGTTAGAATCACAATTCTATTGCATTTTAAAATTACTTTAATTCATTTATGGACTTGCAATATATATATATATATATATATATATATATATTTATTTATTTATTTATTTATTTGCAATCGAAAAAAATCCCGATCGACGTAATTAATTCCGACCGATGAAAATCCCGATTAATGATCTATTTTATTTCGGTCGATGAAAAATCACGATCGATGTATTTTATTCCAGTCGATGAAAAATTATCGGATGAGCCACCGCCAAGAGCGAATTGGATCGGAAGATCATCCACCGCCAAGAGCGGATCAGATGGGATGATCGTCCACCGCCAAAAATGGATCGGATGGGATGATCGCCACCGCCAAGAGCGGATCGGATTGAAAGATAGTCCACTGCCAAGAGCGGACCGGATGGGATGATCGCCATCGCCATGAACGGATCGGATGGGATGATCGCCACCGTTAAGAGCGAATCGGATCGGATGATAGCCACCGCCAAGAGCGAATAGAATCGAAAAAGGCATGAAAATACCTTGAGAAATTCTCATCCGTCGCCAACAGCGACTTCGAAAAATCTCTCATACAACATAAGCAACTGTAAAGCGAATTAGTAAATATTTATAAAATTATTTGCAAGATAAAATTTTAAAATTCTCGATCGATGTGCATCCCTATCAAATGAGCCTAATTTCTTGATCGATATATTTATTTCAATCTCTTAAGATCGATGATTTTAGTAATTCCGATCAACTTCGCTTCCCGATCGATGCATCTATCCCAGTCATTCAAAGACGAATGACTCTATTTATTTTCGATCGACGTCACATCCCGATCGATGTATCTAGCTTGACAAACTTTCTGATACTCTTGAGCCTTCGATCTCAAAGATCGAATTGCGTGGAGGGGGACGAATGATAATACATAAAATAAAATCATAAGCTATGAGTCTAAGTCCATCGAGGCTTATTAAAGGCCAAAGCCAACTGAAGAGGCCCGATAGCAAAGGCTCAAAAAGCCCAACATTCAAAGGTACAAATATGACAAGCACACACATAATAAAGGGGACTCTCTCTCTCTTTAATTCTGTATACTCCCTCTCTATTGAGCTTTCTCTCCACACTTCGATAGCTAACTTAGGCATCGGAGTACTAATATCCAGCAGGACCGAGCTAGTCTCTTTTTTTGCAGGTCACCAAAGCTTATCCTCCAATCAAATATCATGCCCCTAATTCAGGTGTTGATCTCTTTTTACTCTATGAAATCTTGTGATTTATCACTAACATAAAGTGATAAGAGTTAATGTGTTCAATTGGCAAATGTGGCCAATGAACAGTCAAAACAAAACAAAAGAAACAAAAAAGATTAAAGTAGAAATTATGAGAAAGCTGCTGCAAAACATGTCCCTTAGTGGATTTGAACTTGGGATCTTGTAGGCTATTCTCAAGTTTCACACCACTCATCCACCTGTATATTTTGAAATTTTAAAACTAAAAAAATATATATGAATAAAACTTCGATCGGTTCGGTTCCTTCGATTTTTCAATTTTAAGAACCGAACCTAACCGAATAAACCAATTTTTAATTTCGGTTCAGAACCGAACGAACCGAAAATAGAAATAATCGAACCAAATAGATCAAATTTCATTCGGTTCGGTTCTCGATTCTGGTTCGATTCTGCACACCCCTATGTATATATATATCCTCAGCTAAGTGCGACATTGACAGTACCATATTTCTCGTTTTAATAGAACCATGGTTTGCTTTAGTTGAATCAGTTTTTCAACGACTTCAGGCAACCCCATTAATGGATTTATGTTGCTAAGTGAAATAATTGGGGCTTATGGCTCAACGGATCGATTTCTCCTCCTTTCTCTAGTAGCCATCTTCTGTCCATATCTCTGTAATATGTCTGCCAAATCAACAAAATTTGCCTCCCTCAATTTCTTCTCTATCTCTTCAAACATAACCACACCTTCATCATTTGAATAATAATGCAAAAACTTATTATAATCAAATCTAGGCACCTCAAGTCCTCCCTTAATACTCCTCTCCACATATTTAGTTGCTTCGAATGATTTTCCAGCCTTCACCAAACCTCCAACAAAAATTGAATCAAAATTCACAAGTGGGTCTTTTCCTTTCCTCCCTCTCTTCCCCAAATGCCCTTGCAATAGCATAATATATGTGTGCAATGTAGGTTCACATCCTCTCTTTATCATTTCCCTAAACACTTGTGTAGCTTCCTTTGCCCTTCTCAATCTCAATAGTCCTTTAATCAGACTGTGATATACACTTATATCAGGCTTTTCTATGCTTTTCACAACTCTATAAGCCTCATTGATTCTCCCTCTTGCTAAAAGTCCATATAGTAGATATCCCTAAGTCAAATTATCTGCCTCAATCCCTCTCTCGCGCATTTCATCGAACATTATCTTCACTTTTGCAATCTTGCCCCTTTTGCACATCCAATTAATCACAAGCCTATAAGTAGAAACACCTAAATCATCCATTCTCTTCACTCTCATTGTTTGAAACACCTTCATAGCCTCTTCATACTCATTCCTCTTGAAAAATATCTCCATCATTTTCTTGAACACATCGATCCCAGGCTCTCAAAAACCCTCATCCATCATTAAATTCCACAGCTTTAAAGCTTCAATCATATCACCAACATCACAAAAACCCTTAATCAAACACCCATAAGTAAACCCATTAGGTTTAATCCATTCTTTCAACTTCAAAGCCACAAACTTCGCCTCCTCAACGAGCTTACCTTTGCATAAACTCTACACCACTTTATTTAACCTCTCCAAGCTATACTCATACCCACAACCATTCATAAAGTGAAAAAATTCAACACATTTTTCCAACTCCCTAACCACCACCGAATTAGACCAACAACACCCATTTTTTCAACCAAACGGCAGTTGCCCATTTCTTGAACAATTTCCAAGAACAGATCATTGTTTCTTGATTTTTCGATAACATCTAGCATCTTGTTGAAGGAGACCGATGTGTGAACGAAATGGGAGGTGGGCGTTTGGTCTGTGTACTAGAAAAAGCGTTAAATGGGGCGCCAGGAGAATGGGAATTTATTGCAGACTTGGAGGAAGAATTCATGGGTGATGTGGGGATCAAAAGATGAGAGTTTATAATGGAGTTTTAGATCTGTTGAGTTTTGTTGTTGGTAAAGGATTGTACAGACGTGAAGAAGGTGGGTGGGTTAACCGAAGATGGAGAAAATGGGTGTTGTTGGTCTAATTCGGTGGTGGTTAAGAGACGGAGGTGAAGGCGGTAGAGAAGGGAGTTAAGAATGGGTCGTTTGAAGGAGAAATCGCTGATTAACATGATGGAATCGAGAGAGAGAAAGATGCAGCAGAACAGCTTTATGGGCTCGCCGAAAAAAATAGAAAAGAAATGCATGGAGATGCAGGGTATCGAACCCTGTACCTCTCGCATGCAAAGCGAGCGCTCTACCATTTGAGCTACATCCCCACCGATGAATCTGGTACGCTGGTTCTTAATATACAAATATATTAATTTTTTGACAACATTTGTTTGGCTTATAAAATTTAGGAATATATAACAAATTTAGACCTTATTTTATTCCTCTAACAATTTGTCAATGCATATACATGTTAGCTTTTTATTTATTTAGACTTGTAATTAGAAATTATATCTCTGCTTATAACTAAAAAAGCAAAAAAAATAATTAATTTTGATTTTTTTGAAATTGGAAAAAGTTTATTTTCCATTTATTAATAATTAAAGTAATACTTGAAAAAGAAATAAAGTAATAAAAAAAGAAGCAATTTAAATGAAAAGAAGAAATATTCTAAAAATAGAGAAAAGGAGCACGAAATGCGCGATTTTTTCAGTTTGAAAGAAGGAAGTAAGTAACGGTTCAGATCTGGTCTTCCTCCTCCGTCGACTCTCTCTTTCTTTTAACACCCACACCACACATATACTTAACTCCCCCTTTTTCCTCGCTTTTCCCCTCTCTAAATTTCCATTTCTTTAACTTTCTCTTCTCCATCTCCATTTTCTCATTATTCTTCCCCTTCCTTCCTTCCTTCCCTTTTGTTATTGCTCTATTTTCCTCTTTTCTTTCCTTCAATTTCATCTCTCTCTAGCAATGTCCACCGAGAAGGAGAGAGAGACTCATGTTTACATGGCCAAATTGGCCGAACAAGCCGAGCGCTATGAAGGTATTTTACTACTAGTTTCAGATCTACATACTTATGTTCAGTATTTGTATGTTAATTTTTGTTTTTTTTTATTCTTAAAATCTGAAATCAGAAATGGTAGATTGCATGAAGAAAGTAGCGAAACTTGATTATGAGCTGACAGTCGAGGAGAGAAATTGTAATGGCCTCAACAGCGGATCAGCCGTGAATAGTACTTTCCGATGATGAATAGTATTTTTCGGGCCCGAAAGGACACCCGGAAGTCAAAAATATTTTATTGGACCATTTGAAAGGAATAGTCATGGTGAGTCTATGGTTGAAATTTGAAGTAAATTTGAGGTAAAATAGGCCTCCAAAAGTCAAAAATACGAAAAAGGTAGCGAGTTAATTTTTCTAGTAGAGAATGAGACTTGATTTTGCTTAAATAATTAAAAATAGTAAACGACCTTAAAATATTGCCAGATTTTGCATGTCTACATGAATTTCTATGTAGAATATTTTGGTGATGAGAATGAAATTTTTCGATGACACCGGCAATTGTTGAATCGAACCGATAAGTTTGAATTGGATCGATAACGGACTCCGATTGAACTAAAAATTTACATCCTACCTATTTTTGATGTTTTAAGAATGATGGAATTAAAATTGAAATTATTTAAAGTTTGGAAGAGAGAGAAATTGAATTGAACTTTAAAAAGGCCTAAATGGGCCTTAAGGTTTAAGTGGGCAAAGCCCACTCATTTAAGCCCAATTTTGGCCCATCAAAAGAGTATAAATAAGGATAAAAATATGGAGAATTGCTCCAAAAAACTCCAGCCCTTTCTTTCTCCTTGGAGGCCGAACTCTCTCCCTCTTCTCTCTCTCTTTGATTTCTTCTTCTACCCCAAATCTCTCTTAAACCTCAACATAAAAGATGAAGTTCTCTCTCTCTAGGTCACCCTAGTGGCCTTAAGCAAGTAATTTGAACAAGGGAAGGCAAGGAATCAAGTGAAGAAAGAAAAAGAAGTAAATGGAACTTGAAAATCCAAGTAGTTTTAATTGAGTTTTTGATGTGTTCTTATAGTTTTTGAGGTGTTTAAGCTAATTATGAGCTTGGATTGTTCATTTGAGGACAAGAAATTGAGGTTAGGAAGCTTAAAAATTTTGGCCAAAGGGTGATGGCAATGAAGAATGAAGTTTTGCTTGGTTTTAGATGAAGAAAAATGAAGTTTAAGGAAGGTTAAGCATGGAAAAGGTAAGTGACTACAAAATCCTTTAGTTTTCCTATTAATATGAATTTTTCTTAATTATGTAATTAAGGTAAAAATATGTAAAATTATTATTTGATGAAATTGTGATAGGGTAATTGTAATTGGACTAGAGAAGAAATAAATGAAAGGTGAAAATGAAAGAAATAAAAATATTTAGGAAGAACATTATTGTGGCCGAAAATGAAAAAAAATGGTGAGAAATTTGCATGTAAATGATGTATGTTGGCTTAAAATAATTGTAGACATGATAATTGATGTCTATAAATTTTTAGAGAATATTTAGAAATTATTTGAAAATTTTAAAGGTTATGTGTAGAGTATGTATTGAATGAAAATTGTGATTTATTGTGAATTAAATGATTATTTTGATGAAAAATGATAATAACCAATAAAGAATGCCTAAATAAATTTTATTGGAATTTATTGAATTTATTAGGATTTTATTAGAATTTTTATGTGTATATAAATAATGAAAATAATTGATATAGCAATGCATAATTGTGTAAAAATGACTAAAGTGATGAATAAATATAAAAAAATAAATTAATGTCAATTACGAGAAATAAAAAGTTAACTGACGGATTTTTCGAAATAATTATTAAGTCGTGAAAATAATAAGAATAATGAATTATTGGTAAATAATTCATAAATAAATGAAAATGATGAAAATAAATTAATACGTAAATAAAAAGAAATATAAAATGAATTTTAAATAGAAAAATGACTTAAATGAAGAAAATAAAAGTTTTGGGGCAAAATGATAATTTTGCCAAAGTAGATAATTAATGAGCAAAAATAAGTAAGAGGTGCTTAACAAGGGTAAAATGATAATTTTCGAAATTTAATTATGCTAAAAGATAAAGTTTCCATGGTATAGGGGACTAAAATATAATTTTATCCGAAAATGATAAAATAAAAAATAAAAGATGAATAATGGAAGAAATTATATAGTAAAAATGAAAATAAATGGTTATAATGACAAAATCGTAATTAAGTAGTTGAAATAAATAATCCAATAGAAAAGTCAAATTATGTATTCTTGCGGCATAAAATAATAAATTATATTAATAAAATTTCTAATTGTGTAAAATATAGTAAATAAAAGTGTGACTAATTTATCGAAATAAATTAGTCAATAAAAACAGTAAAAGAGTATAAAAGTATAAAATATTTTGCTGACGATATAAAAGTCAGTTAAGCGAATAATTAAACGTTTTGGACAAAAAAAAAAGAAAAACAAAGTGTAATCAGTCAAGTTTAAAAGTATTGAAAAATAATTCGTAAAGAATTATATAAAAAGAATAAAAGGAAATTGTGAATTATAATGCCATAATTTATAATTTATAATCTGTATAAAAAATTGAAAAGTTTAAGTATTTGAGTGAACTATCGAAGAATAATTCACAAAAGTGACTGGAAAAGAGAAAGTGAATAAAAGGATAAAAAGCTATTGAATAGTCAAAGGCACAAAAGAGTGCATTTGATCATAATAAATTATAGTAACAAATAAAAGAAAGAACTTATAGATTTTAAATGTCCAAAAATGTTTACAAATGTGACTAATTATGTTTGCCCTTAGCGATAGACAGGTATTATGATTCTTGTTTTAGATATAATTGGTTAGCCATAGGGACACATCTGTACCGCGGTGCAAGTCATGGCAACTTGCTTAGTTATGGGCGGGATCTTTGATCTCCATAGCTTCTGTAAAAGTGAAAATATATCTGTTTCTGCTCTGTGAGACTTGATCTTTCGAGATCATTTCTCTATCTGTTATGTGGGACCTTCGGGTCCAGTCCCGAGTATCCTTTGTGGGAAACCTGTTATATTACACTAGGGGCACATCGAAATGAATAAAATAGTACTGTTTAATTGAAATGAATATAAAAGATATAAAAGTTATATCGAAAAATGATCCGTTTAAAAGAGAATACAAAGTTGAAATAAATCTGTAGAAGTTTCTGACAAGTGTACTTAAAAAGAAAAAGAAATGTTTTATAAGAATAAGATATTAAATTAATGTTTAGTTAAGCTTTTATAAGAAATTCAAATATACCTTGTTTTACGTGAAAAAGATAATTTTAATTGATTAGTAATTCTTGTACCATTTACCACTGTAAAGATAATGACAAGTCTGAAAAATAATATTAATTTTCCTGATTAAAGTTAAAAAGTGATGTTAGTGACAAAAAGTGAACTTAATGCTTAGGTAACGCTTTTCTGAAAGATAAGTTACCTGAAAAGTAAAACGATATAAAGACATAGAATTATGCACTGAAGGAAAAGTAAAAGATATATGTTTTAATTAGATAATTAATTATGGGTAAATGTTTAAAATAAGAAAAGAAAGTTTTGACTGCAAAGTACTCCAAAGCTGCTATACCGCTTTGCGATAAAGCTTATAAGCCTTTTACCAGTAATGTAATTATTAGATCAAAGTTAAAGTAAAGTAATAAAATAAATAGTAAAAAGTGAAGTCAGAATATAAATTGAATAATTGACCAGTAAAGCAAGTATTAAAAGTAGTTATTTTGGTATTAGTAAAGACACGAGTACCAATACACATCGTTAAATAAAATGATAATTAAATTGCTATGGCTAAAGGATAAAATGAAAGTACTGATAAAAAGTAAAAGTTATAGTAAAGATTAACGTAAAGATAAAAGGTAAATCTGATGTTGATCTACCTAAGAAGATACTGTAAGGTAAAGTTGAAAGTTTAGAAACAAAGAACAATGATTACCAAAATACGAGTTAATAACATGACTAATATTAATAAAAGAAAGAGAAAGTGTTAAATAAAATAAGAATAATAGTAGCATAAATTATATAATTATACTTATTCTTGGGAAATTCTTGGATTAGTAGTCACCACTGGGCATATTTAATGCTCAGCACGTAGTGCTTACTGCGTGCAGATTCTGGAGTATTGCGGGAGCACAGTACATTGAAGGTCCAGATCGGAAGAGAAGATTTTTGTGTTAGTTGGTATAAGCTTTTGGCATGTATATATTTAGACTATTAAGGTAAATGTTTGAATGGTATTTTGGTTATATGTTTATTTGTCTTGGATGTATGGATTAGTATAAGTTTTAATTTGATGATTAATGTTTGTTTATAAGACTGTTATTTGATTCTGGAATTTTTGTAAAAGTATTCTCAAGTAGTTGAATTGCGCAAAAAAAAAATTACCATCGTCAGCTAAGTCTCGTTTCATTAAGGACTATTCCGAGAAGGGTGTTACATTTTGTGGTATCAGAGCAAAGGTTTAGGCGGTTCTAAGATCTGAGTGGGATAAGGTTAAGTGATAGATTTGTCTGTATATATATGCCAATTATTAGTGGATAAGTGTTAATTAATCTGAAGGGTACTTGCTCCCCTATTTGTGTTAAAGTAAAAGAGTTGATGTTGAATGAGATTGTTAAGTATAAAGAAAATGATTCTGTACGATAAAGATGGTAGTGAGTGAGAGTGGAAGTATTGCTGCGTGAGATCTCATGAGAGATTTAAGCAGAGAAACGAAAACTTGACTGACATTAAGTGAAAATGTGAAAGTTTAAGTATATATATGGATGAGAACAGTTAAAAGAAGCACAAGATGAAGAGTGTGATAGGAATAAAAAGGAATTGTATTTTGAGTATAGGTAAATTGCACAGGATAAGAAGATATCTTGATCGGATTGCCTTGGTTTAAGAATGCTAGCGAGCAAATTGTTATAAGTTCAGGTTATTTAAGATGCTCTATATATCTATTAGTGATTTCCTTATAGGAGTGGGAATTTGATTGTATTTCTCATAGCTCTGGGATGGGCTATGATCTCTGCATTATATGAGGATACTTGACAGTATTCTATCTGCATACATGAAATCATACATTCATTGCATAGCATTCCATATTGTTTGATAGCATCTGATATGCATTATACCATGTGTTTAGGCCCCACTTGATAGGATGAAACTGACATAAGATATGATGAGCACAAGGACAACCTAAGAATGAGATAAGAAATAGTGTGCTTAAGATTGTTTTGCAATTTTGATGTGGCCATTGTGGGATATTGGTCATGTCAATAAATTTGTTAGCATATTAACCCTATGGATGAATTGATGGAAATGATAAGTATAAATGGTTAATGATAATGTTCTTGGTTTTCAAGTTGTGAGAGCCAGTGAAATTTGACTCTAGATGGGACGTGTCTAGCTGAAAAATAAGTGAAACTGATTTTGTACAGCAGGTAAGGACAATAATTCTAAAAGATAATGTTTATGTAACAGTCATTGTGAGTAATTGAAGGATTCTTACTGAAGCTCATCGAGATAGTAATGCCTGACATCATCAGGTGTGTCAGAATTAAAAGCTTAATTCTGGAAGCCAAATTGGAAGTGAAATGTGACAGATGTAAGTAAATGTTAAATGTGTTGATATATGGACACAGAACATTAGACTTATTTGAGTATTGCTCTAACTTGTAATGATATTTGTTTAGAAATGGAATAATGTGATTAAAGAATCAGTCAACGGGTTTGTTAAGTGTTAAAAGAGGAAGACTGGTGATAATCTCAGCGTGATTTTTGAGATTCACCCTTGACTAATGATGATGAGTTCGAGGGGTTAATTCGGCTAATAAAAGAAGAAAAATGGTAAAGTACACGGAATTGTGAATAATGGTTATCTATTGTAAGAGCTGATTCTTAAAGAGACGATGTCAGAAAGAAATGGTGAATTTTTTTTATATATTGAACTTAATGGAGTGAAATCGGGTCAGCGAGCTTTGATTTGATTCAAGATATGAAAGGAATCTACATTCAGGATGATCTGCATAGGAAAAAGATAAACTGATAAAGATTGTGATTGATTAATTTCAAACATGTGGGTCCTATTGACGAAGACATGTTTGAAACTATTGTATGTAGATGAAAATTCGGTAAAATGATAATGGTATCCTATACTTTGTGATATAAGTAAATTTTGAGGATAAAATTTCTTTTAGTAGGGGAGAATTGTAATGGCCTCAACAACAGGTCAGCCGTGAATAGTATTTTTCGATGATGAATAGTATTTTTCGGGCCCGAAAGGACACCCGGAAGTCAAAAATATTTTATTGGACCATTTGAAAGGAATAGTCATGGTGAGTCTATAGTTGAAATTTGAAGTGAATTTGAGATCAAATAGGCCTTCAAAAGTCAAAAATACGAAAAATGTAGCGAGTCAATTTTCCTATTAGGGAAGGAGACTTGATTTTGCTTAAATAATTAAAAATAGTAAATGACCTTCAAATATTGCCAGATTTTGCGTGTCCACATGAATTTTTATGTAGAATATTTTGGTGATGAGAATGGAATTTTTCAGTGACACCGGCAGTTATCGAATTTGACCGATAAGTTTGAATTGGACCGATAACGGACTCCGATAAAGCTAAAAATTTACATCCTACCTATTTTTGATGTTTTAAGAATGATGGAATTAAAATTAAAATTATTTGAAGTTTGAAAGAGAGAGAAATTGAATTGGGTTTTAAAAAGGCATAAATGGGCCTTAAGGTTTAAGTGGGCAAATCCCACTCATTTAAGCCCAATTTTGGCCCATCAAAAGAGTATAAATAAGGCTAAAAATCTGGAGAATTACTCCAGAAAACTCCAGCCCTTTCTTTCTCCTTGGAGGCCGAACTCTCTCCCTCTTCTCTCTCTCTTTGATTTCTTCTTCTACCCCAAATCTCTCTTAAACCTCAACATAAAAGATGAAGTTCTCTCTCTCTAGGTCACCCTAGTGGCCTTAAGCAAGTGATTTGAACAAGGAAAGGCAAGGAATCAAGTGAAGAAAGAAAAAGAGGTAAATGGAACTTGAAAATCCAAGTAGTTTTAATTGAGTTTTTGATGTGTTCTTATAATTTTTGAGGTGTTTAAGCTAATTATGAGCTTGGATTGTTCATTTGAGGACAAGAAATTGAGGTTAGGAAGCTTAAAAATTTCGGCCAAAGGGTGATGGCAATGAAGAAGGAAGTTTTGCTTGATTTTAGATGAAGAAAAATGAAGTTTAAGGAAGGTTAAGCATGGAAAAAGGTAAGTGACTACAAAATCCTTTAGTTTTCCTATTAATATGAATTTTTCTTAATTATGTAATCAAGGTAAAAATATGTAAAATTATTATTTGATGAAATTGTGATAGGGTAATTGTAATTGGACTAGGGAAGAAATAAATGGAAGGTAAAAATGAAAGAAATAAAAATATTTAGGAAGAACATTATTGTGGCCGAAAATGAAGAAAAAATGGTGAGAAATTTGCATGTAAATGATGTATGTTGGCTTAAAATAATTGTAGACATGATAATTGATGTCTATAAATTTTTAGAGAATATTTAGAAATTATTTGAAAATTTTAAAGGTTATGTGTAGAGTATGTATTGAATGAAAATTGTGATTTATTGTGAATTAAATGATTATTTTAATGAAAAATGATAATAACCAATAAAGAATGCCTAAATAAATTTTATTGGAATTTATTGAATTTATTAGGATTTTATTGGAATTTTTATGTGTATATGAATAATGGAAATAATTGATATAGCAATGCATAATTGTGTAAAAATGACTAAAGTGATGAATAAATATGAAAAAAATAAATTAATGTCAATGACGAGAAATAAAAAGTCAACCGACGGATTTTGTGAAATAATTATTAAGTCATGAAAATAATAAGAATAATGAATTATTGGTAAATAATTCATAAATAAATGAAAATGATGAAAATAAATTAATACGTAAATAAAAGAAAAATAAAATGAATTTTAAATAGAAAAAGGACTTAAATGAAGAAAATAAAAGTTTTGGGGCAAAATGGTAATTTTGCCAATGTAGATAATTATTGAGCAAAAATAAGTAAGAAGTGCTTAACAAGGGTAAAATGATAATTTTCGAAACTTAATTATGCTAAAAGATAAAGTTTTCATGGTATGGGGACTAAAATATAATTTTACCCGAAAATAGTAAAATAAAGAATAAAAGATGAATAATGGAAGAAATTATATAGTAAAAATGAAAATAAATGGTTATAATGGCAAAATCGTAATTAAGTAGTTGAAATAAATAATCCAATAGAAAAGTCAAATTATGTATTCTTGCGGCATAAAATAATAAATTATATTAATGGAATTCCTAATTGTGTAAAATGTAGTAAATAAAAGTATGACTAATTTATCGAAATAAATTAATCAATAAAAAGCAGTAAAAGAGTATAAAAGTATAAAATATTTCGCTGACGATATAAAAGTCAGTTAAGCGAATAATTAAACGTTTTGAACAAAAAAAAAAGAAAAACAAAGTGTAATCAGTCAAGCTTAAAAGTATTGAAAAATAATTCGTAAAGAATTATATAAAAAGAATAAAAGAAAATTGTGAATTATAATGCTATAATTTATAATTTATAATCTGTATAAAAGATTGAAAAGTTTAAGTATTTGAGTGAATTATCGAAAAATAATTCATAAAAGTGACTGGAAAAGAGAAAGTGAATAAAAGGATAAAAAGCTATTGAATAGTCAAAGGCACAAAAGAGTGCATTTGATCAGAATAAATTATAATAACAAATAAAAGAAAGAACTTAAAGATTTTAAATGTCCAAAAATATTTACAAAAGTGACTAATTATGTTTGCCCTTAGCGATAGACAGGTATTATGATTCTTGTTTTGGATATAATTGGCTAGTCATAAGGACACATCTGTACCGCGGTGCAAGTCATGGCTACTTGCTTAGCTATGGGCGGGATCTTTGATCTCCATAGCTTCTGTAAAAGTGAAAATGTATCTGTTTCTGCTCTGTGAGACTTGATCTTTCGAGATCATTTCTCTATCTGTTATGTGGGACCTTCGGGTGCAGTTCCGAGTATCCTTTATGGGAAACCTGTTATATTGCACTAGGGGCACATCGAAATGAATAAAATTGTACTGTTTAATTGAACTGAATATAAAAGATATAAAAGTTATATAGAAAAACGATCCATTTAAAAGAGAATACAAAGTTGAAATAAATCTGTAGAAGTTTCTAACAAGTGTACTTAAAAAGAAAAAGAAATGTTTTATAAAAATAAGATATAAAATCAATGTTTAGTTAAACTTTTATAAGAAATTCAAATATACCTTATTTTACGTGAAAAAGATAATTTTAATTGATTAGTACTTCTTGTATCATTTACCACTGTAAAGATAATAACAAGTCTAGAAAATAATATTAATTTTCCTGCTTAAAGTTAAAAAGTGATGATAGTGACAAAAAGTGAACTTAATGCTTAGGTAACGCTTTTCTGAAAGATAAGTTACCTGAAAAGTAAAACGATATAAAGGCATAGAATTATGCACTAAAGGAAAAGTAAAAGATATAAGTTTTAATTAGATAATTAATTATGGGTAAATGTATAAAAGAAGAAAAGAAAGTTTTGACTGCAAAGTACTCCAAAGCAGCTATATCGCTTTGCGATGAAGCTTATAAACCTTTTAACAGTAATGTAATTATTAGATCAAAGTTAAAGTAAAGTAATAAAATAAATAGCAAAAAGTGAAGTCAGAATATAAATTGAATAATTGACCAGTAAAGCAAGTATTAAAAGTAGTTATTTTGGTATTAGTAAAGACACGAGTATCAATACATATCGCTAAATAAAATGATAATTAAATTGCTATGGCTAAAAGATAAAATGAAAGTACTGATAAAAAGTAAAAGTTATAGTAAAGATTAACGTAAAGATAAAAGGTAAATCTGATGTTGATCTACCTAAGAAGATACTATAAGGTAAAGTTGAAAGTTTAGAAACAAAGAACAATGATTACCAAAATACGAATTAATAACATGACTAATGTTAATAAAAGAAAGAGAAAGTATTAAATAAAATAAGAATAATAGTAGCATAAATTATGTAATTATGCTTATTCTTGGGAAATTCTTGGATTAGTAGTCACCACTGGGCATATTTAATGCTCAACACGTAGTGCTTACTGCGTGCAGGTTCTGGAGTGTTGCGGGAGCACAGTACATTAAAGGTCCAGATTGGAAGAGAAGATTTTTGTGTTAGTTGGTGTAAGCTTTTGGCATGTATATATTTAGACTATTAAGGTAAAGGTTTGAATGGTATTTTGGTTATATGTTTATTTGTCTTGGATGTATGGATTAGTATAAGTTTTGATTTGATGATTAATGTTTGTTTATAAGACTGTTATTTGATTCTGGAATTTTTGTAAAAGTATTCTCAAGTAGTTGAATTGCGCAAAAAAAAAACTTGCCGTCGTCAGCTAAGTCTCATTTCGTTAAGGACTGTTCCGAGAAGGGTGTTATAGAAATCTTCTTTCAGTGGGATACAAAAATGTGATTGGAGCAAGAAGAGCTTCTTGGAGAATAATGTCTTCGATTGAACAAAAGGAAGAGACTAAAGGAAATGAGAATAATGTTAAGCTTATTAAAGGTTACCGCCAAAAGGTAGAAGATGAACTCTCAGATATTTGCAATGACATTTTTTCCATCATTGACAAGCATTTGGTTCCTTCTTCCATCTCCGGCGAAGCCACTGTTTTTGACTACAAGATGTGCGTAATCATAGATATCAAATTAAATTCGAAACCCTAGATTCAACATTTTTTTCATGAAAGTAATCGAGTTCTTTAATGAGTAAATTTTTGGTGATGAATATAGGAAAGGCGATTACTATCGCTATTTAGCCGAGTTTAAGATGGATCAAGAACGGAAAGAGGCAGCTGAGCAGTCATTGAAGGGTTATGAGGCACGTTTCTTTCTTTTTTGAAATATTTTGGTAAAATTTGAAGTGCGACATTGGTGTAACCAATTTTTTTTTCTATGTATTATGATAGGCTGCTTCTGCAGCTGCAAACGCAGATCTGCCTTCAACTCACCCGATACGACTTGGTCTTGCACTTAACTTCTCTATTTTCTATTATGAAATCATGAATTCTCCTGAGAGGTAGCCGGGTTTGGTTTTCCTGATCTACTGTTATACATGTGTAGATGATTGTATATTAGTTGTTATATAGCTAATTAATTGCATAAACTAATGGCAGGGCTTGCCATTTGGCCAAACAAGCATTTGATGAGGCAATTGCAGGGTTGGACACCTTAAATGAGGAATCCTACAAGGATAGTACACTCATTATGCAGTTGTTGAGAGATAACCTCACTCTTTGGACCTCTGACTTGCCTGAAGATGGAGGTATTTACCCATTACTCATACTCCATTCCTCTAGAGTTCAGAATTAATCTCAATAATTGCATCAAGTGCTTCCTATAATGACTTAGATAATTCTTCTCTCATGACTTAGTTTTTTAGATTGAATTAGGTTCAATTACACTTCAACACTCAGCCAGTCGCAGATAATTAGGCCAGGCATTATATCAAGATTCCACATAAATTTTTCCTAATCCATATTATGGTTTCGCTTTAGAAAATTAGTCTGCAGTTTGGTTAATGTTAGACCCCCTATTGTGAAGACTTAAAGGCTCAAATATTAGGAAGGACATATAGGTAATTACTGAGTTGTTTTGACAGTTGAAATATTGCATTTTTCTTGTGTTTCTGTTACTTATAATAAGGGGATGAATAGTGTGGGGGGATTATCTTCTTTTCATCTAAGATTTTTGTTTGGGAGAGAGGTGAGGCTCTCGAATTCCTCACTACTACTGTATTTTTCCTTTTTACAGAATTATTATAATACAGATTAGCCTACATTTTGGCTAATTCCTTTCTTCTTGAGTTTTCTGTGTTTGGCAACTGTGAACAGGGTCCTAACAGTGGTATCAAAGCACCGATCCTTGCATGAAAACTCAATCTCAGCAGATGGAGCATAGGGTTAAAGCTTTGGAAGCTAATTTACAGTAGGTCTTGGCGAGGCTAGATCATCTGGAACGCCTAGATGTGGACGCTATTAACCAGTCAATGGATCGATTGACAATGATTGAAGATGGAGTGAAATCCATTCTTCTCAAACTCAACATGACTCAATCAGACAAACCCCCGTTGACACGGGACACCATTCCAGAAGCCACGAGGCTGGATTCACCAAACCGCAGCATTGGCAAAAATCAGGGAGAGCAGACGAAGAAAATGGAGATAGGGGAAAATTCTAACCCTGTTTCTGCTTGGCCTAAAACATAAGGGATGCCGAGAAAGTTGGAGCTTCCTGTGTTCGATGGAGATAATCCGGATGGGTGGATTTTGAGGGCTGAGCGCTACTTCGACCTTAATGGACTTTTGTTGCAGGATCGGCTCCGTTCAGCTGTCGTTTGCCTCAAAAGGGAAGCCTTGGCTTGGTACTATTATGAGAGTAGTCGTAGGAGCTGCCATGGATGGGGCGAATTCAAGAAGCTTTTATTGGAACGATTTCGCAGCTCTCAAGTGGGTAATCTGATGGAACAGCTCTTTTCCCTTCGGCAGTCGTCAACGGTGGGTGAATACAGGAAACAGTTTGAGCAATTGTCTGCTCTTTTCCCCGATCGCTTAGAGGCAGTAATGGAAAGCACTTTCATAAATGGGTTGCAAGAAGTAATTAAATCTGATCTAAGGCTATGGGAGCCCAAGGGCTTGGGCCGAATCATGAAGGTGGCCCAAATGATAGAGGATAAAAATGAGGCTACCAGATCAAGGGCTTTGTCCAGCCACAATGGATCCAGCAACCGAGCCCGACCCTTTTCAGGTACTCCTCTGGCTACCCGAAATCTAATTTCTAGCCCCTTTTCTAAGTCCATCTCTGCTTCTACAATGGCATTATCGCCAACTTTTCCTCCTTCTATTTCCATGTCTGCGACTGGTTCCACCACTCAGCCTCCGCCAAAATTCAGGCGGCTCACGGAGTCAGAGATGAAGGCAAAACGGGATAGGGGCCTCTGTTATAGATGTGATGGAAAATACAGCCCGGGTCATTACTGCCCCAACAAAGAACTGCAGATTCTGTGGGTGGATGAGTCGAATTCAGTCGAAGAGGACGTGACCCCAGTGGTGGAGGCAGAAGAAGCAATGGATTTGGGAGACCTAGATAACTTGGAGCTCACCCTATCTTCCTTGGCTGGTCTCACAGCCCCCCATACTTTGAAATTGTGTGGGACAATCAAGGGCCATACTGTGGCTGTGTTGATCGACTCAGGTGCATCCCATAATTTCTTGTCTTCTACCTTGGTCTCTGATCTTCATCTGCCAGTCACCCCTACCAAGCAATTCGGGGTCACTTTAGGCACGGGGAGGCAGATCAACTCCATGGGGCTGTGCAGACAGGTTTGCCTTCACCTACCAAGAGTTGAGGTAATTGCTGATTTTTTCCCTCTTCAATTAGGCAGTACAGATGTTATTCTTGGTTATCAAAGGCTTTTATCTATTGGAGCATCTTATATGAATTGAACTGAAATGTCTATAGAGTTTACCGTTGGGCAGCAAAAGGTCCATCATACAGGGGACCGTGAACTGTATCGGTCACGGATGTCCTTGCATGCCATAGAGAAAACGGCTAAGAGGGAAGGCCATTGCATTTTGTTGGAGGGTCACACAATGGAATTAAATGCAATTGATTTGTCTGCTATTGAAGGGGAAACTGCCCACCCCCTCTCTGTTTCGCTGATATTCGAATTCCAGGATGTGTTCCAACTTCCAAAGGGACTTCCTCCGGTGTGGCTACATGACCATGCCATCATTTTGAAGCCAGAAACTGCTCCTATCTCGGTCCGCCCTTATCGGTACTCCCATTTCCAAAAGGCAGAAATAGACAAACTGGTGGGTGAAATGTTGGCAGTAGGGGTAATTCAGCCTAACCACAGCCCTTTCTCCAGTTCAATTTTGTTGGTCAAAAAGAAGGACGGGAGTTGGAGGTTTTGTGTTGACTACAGGGCTTTGAACCGGGAGACTATCCCTGACAAGTTCCCAATTTTGGTTATTGAGGAGCTCTTGGATGAACTACATGGGGTTGTCATTTTCTCCAAACTTGACCTCAAAATCGGGTATTTTCAAATTCGCATCCGTTCAAAGGACATCCCCAAGACTGCCTTTAGAACTCACCAGGGGCATTATGAATTCAGGGTTATGCCGTTCGGGTTAACCAACGCTCCTTCTACGTTTCAATCACCGATGAACGAGGTATTCCAACCCTACCTCCGTAAATTTGTTTTGGTATTTTTTGATGATATACTGGTATACAGCAAGAGTATGGAGGAGCATTATGAGCATTTAAGGCTGGTTTTTACTGCTTTACGTGACCACTAACTTTTTGCCAATAAGAAGAAGTGTGTATTTTTTCAACCAAGAGTGGAGTATTTGGGGCACATTATAGACTCAACAGGAGTGGCGGCTAATCCCACCAAGATCCAGGCTATGGTGGATTGGCCAACTCCTACTACTCTGCGATCCCTTCGAGGTTTTTTAGGTCTTACTGGTTATTACAGGCGATTTATCAAGAACTACAGCAGAATTGCTTGGCCGCTCACACAGCAACTCCGCAAGGATGCTTTTAATTAGGATGCCACTGCCCACTCAGCTTTCCAGCAGCTCAAGATAGCCATGACTACTCTTCCAGTCTTGGCTCTCCCTGATTTCTCCTTGCCTTTCAACATTGAAGCTGATGCCTTCGGTTTTGGGGTAGGTGCGGTGCTCATACAACAGGATAGACCCCTAGCTTTTTACAGTCAGAAGTTAAGTCCCACAACACAAGCTTCTTCAGTTTATGAAAGGGAACTCATGGCCATTGTCTTAGCAATCAATAAGTGGCGTCCGTACTTTTTGGGCCATCGATTTACTGTGCGCACCGATCAAAAAAGTCTGAAGTTCCTGTTAGAACAGCGGATTGTTGATGGGGAATATGCTAAGTGGCTCCAAAAATTAATAGGGTACAATTTTGAGATTGAATACAAGCCGGGATCCGCAAATTCAGTTGCTGATGCCCTTTCCCGTGCCACCCATACACCAACCCTAGCAACCCTTACAGCCCCTATCCTACTGGATTTTTGAGATATTCCAGCTCAGCAAGCTGCTGACCCCTTCCTCTCTAATATCCTTCAGACCATTCGCCACCAACCGGCAGCTCATCCTAATTTCCAGCTTATGGGGGACCTCCTTTGGTATAAAGGGCGACTAGCATTACCTTTTGATTCCCCATATATCCCATTGCTTCTCCAGGAGTTTCATAGCAGCCCCATAAGGGGACATGCTGGTATGCGAAGAGCTTATCAACGGTTGGCTTTCGAATTCTATTGGAAAGGTATGAAGAAACAGGTACAGAATTCTGTGGCTGCCTGTGATATTTGTGAACGCAACAAGCATGAATCTATGGCCTCGGCAGGCCTCTTGCAGCCCCTACCCCTGCTCGACAAAGTTTGGGAAGATCTAACTATCGATTTTGTTGAGGGACTCCCCAAATCCAAGGGGCATGATGCTATCCTGGTGGTGGTCGATCGTCTCACCAAGTATGCCCACTTCATCGCCTTAAGACACCCCTTTACAGCCCCTGCCATTGCCTGAATTTTTCTTCAGGAAGTCATCCGCCTTCATGGCATTCCGAAAAGCATAATATCTGATAGGGACAGGATCTTCATGCGTTATTTCTGGCATGAACTCTTTCGCCTCCAGGGGTCTGAATTGAAGCACAGCATGGCTTATCATCCCCAAACCGATGGGCAGACAGAGGTAGTCAACAGAGGATTGGAGACGTATTTGAGATGTTTCACCATGCACCACCCGTCCCAATGGTTTGCATGGTTGGCTTGGGCTGAGTACCACTATAACACTACCACCCATTCAGCCACTGGTTTCACACCATTCCAGGCTCTGTACGGGCGACCTCCTCCTCCCTTGGCACGGCATGAGTGGGGTTTTGCTGCTAATCAAGAAGTTGATCAGTATCTGACCAACCGTGATGCCCTCCTTACTGAATTAAAGCAAAATTTACAGCAAGCTCAACAGCAGATGAGTGTCCAGGCTGATCGCAAGCGCCGGGCAGTTGAATTTACCATTGGGGACTTGGTTTACCTCAAATTGCAACCTTACCGGCAGTTTTTCCTCGCCTCCCGCACTAATGAGAAGTTGGCCCCACTGTTTTATGGTCCTTTCTCCATTGAAAAACGCATTGGGAAGGTTGCCTACGCCCTCACTCTCCCTCCTACCACCCAAATCCATAATGTTTTCCATGTTTCCCAACTTAAACGAGCCATTGGTGCACACCCATGTCAGCCCACCCGTCCTCCTGGCCTTTCAGCTAACATGGAGCTGCTAGTGGAGCCACAAGAGGTGCGTGGTCTGCGGCCTTCCCCTACTGCTGGTTCCCACAAGATGGAAGTGCTCATTCGTTGGAAAGATTTGCCCCCATTTGAGGACTCCCAGGAGCTGTTTGACACTATCTCTTCTCAGTTTCCAGCCTTCAACCTTGAGGACAAGGTTGATCTTTGGGCGGCTGGCAATGTTAGGCCCCCTATTATGAATACTTATGTAAGGGGTAAAGGCTCAAATATTAGGAAGGACATATAGGTAATTACTGAGTTGTTTTGACAGCTGAAATATTACGTTTTTCTTGTGTTTCTGTTACTTATAATAAGGGGATGAATAGTGTGGGGGGATTATCTTCTTTTCATCTAAGATTGTTGTTTGGGAGAGAGGTGAGGCTCTCGAATTCCTCACTACTACTGTATTTTTCCTTTTTACAGAATTATTATAATACAGATTAGCCTACATTTTGGCTAATTCCTTTCTTCTTGAGTTTTCTGTGTTTGGCAACTGTGAACAGGGTCCTAACAGTTAACTAATCTACCTTTTTTTTTTCATTTGAAATTAAACCCCTCTACATTGTTCAGCTTACATTAGGAGAGTTTCTGCAGTAAAGTTTCAGTTAATTTGTGTGTTCTCTTTTAGCTTTTATGTAAGAAAAGTTGCATTTTTGGAGGTGAGGAAAACTTTAAAGCTGAAGAATCCAAGCCGGCAGAAGGAGAGGTAAATTCTTACATAATTTCGATTGATTTGTTCTCCAGAATTTAGTAATTAACGTTGCCGATTATCTTTCCAGAGCCAGTCTTGATGAAATTAGAGAATGCTGCACAAAGCAAGAGCAAAAGAAGATGCGGTTTCCTTGTTATAGCTTCTAGCGATGGGATTGAATTGGATTTAACAAAGTAGGAACTTCATGTTGTTAAGCTCCTTCTGAGGTCTACTGGTCTACCAAGCCCGATGATATATTAGATCAATTGCACTTGTCTTTTTTCGCTTTTTTTTAAACTTTTCAACGATCTTTCTTTCTTTACGTCTATATTAAATATTCTTCCATGTATAATTATTTTCAATTTGGATCCAAATAACTAAGAAAATCAACAACCCAAGGAAAAATATATACTTCATTTGCTTCATTACTTATTATTCAATATAATTAGTATTTTGTTACAATTCCTTGCTGCCATTCCTTCTTTCGTATTAGATGATTAGTTTGGTTAGCCGGCCATCCATCTTATTTTACCCGGCCACCTTGCTGTCTTCAGGCCTTCCAATAAATTTAGCGTTTAGTTTGAAAGTTATCGATAAGTTTATGATTTATTTAGTTTGTCAATTAATTCATCTAATGTTGGCTAAATTTACAATGCTTCGAAAAAGTCCGAAAGGTAAGTCCGAGACTCTCCGTCTCTTTCATCGAGAAAGAAGAAGTCTTGCTCTATATAAATAAAATGCAAGTTATTTCCATGAATGGCCATTGAACTTAGTTTAAAACTTTATTAGTGCACTTCAAATGTAACAAAATAATGTAACCCCGAAATCCGTGAACTACCATTGCAAAAAAAAAAAAAAAAAGAATAAAAGAAAGAAAGAAAGAAAGAATGTTCATTCTCTCTTATATGGGGAACAAGTCCTCTGTAATCTCACTTCTCTCCCCCAAGCAGCTTTTCTCTCCCTCCTATCCCGCACATTCTTTCTTCTTTCTTCACCGGAAACTTCAATACATAGAGAAACAAACATTATTTTTTCAGCATTATTTCTTCAGTTTTTCATATCCATATACAACTCAAGTTAAAGCCTATACATTTGTTTAAAAGGGGAAAAAAAGCATATAATACCATATTAATAGCACTGAAAATTATTGAACTTTTGCCCCAAGTCTTTAAAAAAATGACGATTTTTTATCATAAAAAAATTACACAATCTTTGCATAAAAAGTCATTTTAACCATAAAACACTTCAAACTTTACAATAAATTGAACATGACTCTGCCACCTAAGCTTGAGACCTTATAATAAAAAGTGTTATGCAATACGCATCAACAGGGACTCGTGTAGTCCAGCCGATGTGCCAAGAAATTACTTTTATTTTTCCTCGTCAAGTTTCTTTTCATAATTATAATACATAGATCATTTATTTTAAGAGAATTTACATAAAAATATGCCAATATGAACTGCACGTCACCTTTTGAAAGGTTTAAAGTTTAGTTGTGCCATATTGAATTTCTGATAGAATTTGAAATATTTTCCAACTAAAATGACTTTACATACAAAAATTACATAATTCCGTTTTTTTTTATTACAAAAAATTATATCATCACTTTCTAGTAGTTAGAAAGTAAATCTAGTAACTTTCAGTACAATTAACCCATAATTCAAATGCAATTTATCAGCCAGACAGTTGGTACTTTAGCTAATGGCTAATTATCCTAGCAGCAGATGATGTTAGCAGAGTTAAGCTCTAACTCTTAAAGTTAGTTAGCGCAGTTAGGTGTCATTTTTAGTATATTCACATAAATAAGGGCATAGAATATTTTTCATATAAATAAATTCCGATTATGAAAAGTTAAAGATTGGAGTTGCTGCAGAAAGCAACTGTGAACAAATATTCTTCATTGATAAGAAAGCAACAGAAAGCGAATCCAGTTCCTTCTCCGCCAGATCCTGGCACGATTATATGAACATATAGATGTCACTCAAAAATGAAAGTAAATCTCTACTTGTATTTACAAGCTCATCCTCCCAAATAAAAGAAACAGGAAAGTCATGTGGCTGGCAGCAACAATTGAGAAAGATTTACCAGAACACAATTCTGAAATTTGATGGAACCTTTATTTCCTTTCAAATTTGCTCCCTTGTTTTGTTAACATTATGAGAAATTCTCCAAGACCATCTAAATTTTAAAAGGAACTTATGCCAAAATTGCCAGTCACTACTCTTCCTTCACAAAATAACTTTGAGGTAAAGAAAAATCTTCCTCATGACCTAGGATTTCCGCCTCTTCTTCATCTGGTTTCTGAAATTCAAAAATTCCGTATCAAGCCACATCCTCAATACCCTCATGGGCAAAACAAACCAAACAGAAACAGCACGCTAAAAAATCAGAAGTAGAATCAGCATTGTAATGCAAGTTTATACATACTTGCATGTAAAAGCACAAGCTTCTGTATGAGCATGCAAGAGTATGTATTTAGGATTTTAACGAGTATTCCAAATTCACTCATCCGAAAAGAAAGACTAAACTGAGACAAAAATACAGGTGCATATGCATGAGCATACGTATGTTAATCCATTGACTATATTCAACTTATGTTCGTCAAAATGATTCTTACCAATTTATTCCTAATATTGTGTATTCATCAATAACATCTATTAAACCACCAGCTAACCACAAATGTAACTTCATTGACAAAACAAATAAAAAAATAATAATAAGCTGAATAGGAATCGAATACCAGCATTTCTATGTTATAGAAACGGTCTAGCAACTGCAAAACCTCATCTGGAGAAAAGTTGCGGTCAAAGCTGTGATAGAACCATCGATATATAAGTCAAATAACATCCTTTTGTGGAAGCCATGCACTAGTGAAAAGGAAAGACAGTTCTAGGGCAAAAAAACCTTCTACGCAGAAATTCCATAAGACCATAAAGAACGAAGTGCCGATGCATGCCTGCATGAACAGAATTTGTTGGTTGATTATCTAATTCTTACTCTTAAAGATTGATTATGCAGCATGAGTAGTTAAGACTGACAGATAAACAGACAGAAGGTTTTAGGATGGAAGCAAATCATGGAAAAACTCATATTCAACAAACATCAAACAAAATCCCATCATTAGAAAGTCACCTAAAGTTAAACAACAATCTAGAGAAAAAACCATGAACTGATTCATTAGGAATAAATATTTAATTACGATAAGAAAAAAATAAGCACCTTTATTGATTGAATTGAAAAAAAAAATCATTTGATTGACATATTCTACACAATCGTCCCCACAATAATTCAGCAACTCAACTGACAACCAAAAACAACTCTCAATTGATCAAACACTTCCAGTGCAAACAAACTGCTAGACATGACTTTTCTTTACTGTATAATAGTTATGCATATTCATACTTTCATTACTTAACACATGACATCTGCCTGTCCAATATAAAATTCATAATCATGAGAGATTTTGCATTTAAATTGTGAGGCGTTCAATTTAAATACACCAAATTTCATAGTCGAGAAAACATGTGCTATAAAATAATAACAGTAATACAGTAACACAAATGCAAGAAAAATAATAATAAAAAGAACCTGCCTCTTAGTTTAACAGGAGGATAAATTTCAAGAGCTTCTAATAGCCGGAGTTCCAATTCAACCTGTGATTGTTCCTAATTAACCAAAACCAACAGCAATAACAGAAAAAAAAAAAAAAAAAAAAAAGGAAAGCAAGCCGTTGACACCATTAAAAGAATACAAGTAATTTACGGGAATAGAGGGAGAAAGAAACAGACAATCAGACCTTTGGAAGGGAGGAAGCAGAAGATGGTGGAGCTTTACATGGAGAATGTACGGACATCCCATCCTGATCCTCTTCTCTCTCTTTGGCACCGTCCATGTTACCACCTGTTTCCGAATTTTCCCGATCGAGTTCAGTGAAACTTTGTTTGTTGAGTTAAATTTGGCTTGCCAGTAAATAATTTTAGATCAATTCGAAATTGAGAATTTCCGTTTTGCTTTGCTTTAGGGGTTTAGCGTTTGATCTGAAGGGACTTGGAGCAGAAACTGGTTTTAGTGTTTTGGGCCCAATTTCACAAATGGATTTGAGTTTGTACCATAGTCTTCAAGTATACGATGATCCTGCCTACTAGGGGTGTTCGAAACCCGACCCTACTCGAACAATCCGAATAACCCGCATCGAATAAGGAATTCGGGTAGAATTATTAGGATTGGATAGGGTTAGGAATTTTGTAGTTGTTCGGGTTCGGATCGGGTTAAACTCTCATTAACCCAAACAATCCGAATAAAAAATACTTCCCTCCCAAAACGCAGCGTTTTAATAATCGGATAAGCTCGGATCGAGTCAATCCGATTCAAATCGATCTGAATTTCCTTTTAAATAATTTAAAATAAAAAAGAAAAAATAATTTCGAGCTGTTCGGGTTATTCGGGTGGGGCCCGAAATTGTATGGATTATTCGGGTAGGGGCCCGAACTATTCTTAGGATAGGGTAGGATTGAAATATAGGAAAAAGTTCGGGGTTCAGATCGGGTTCATCCGAACCCGCCCGATGAACACCCCTACTGCCTAAAGAAGAAAAAAATAAAAATTCAAATTCCTAAACTTTTAAAATTTTTTATATCAGTCTCTTCGGATCAAACACTCGTAATATCTCGTCATACTAGCAAAATTTATTTTTAATTGGATACTTAAATTTCTAAAATTTTTTACATTAAATCTATTATTTTTTACAATTTTTCATATTGAATTCCTTTTAAAAAAATAATAGTTCTTTTAATAAAAATTAAAACACATATGCGCTAATACCGTTAATAAGAAATTATGTGTTAGCTCATTTTAAAATATATAAATCTAATTAAAATTTCTTTTATAATGGGACTCAAAAAAAATTAAAAGTTTAACGATCTGAAAATAGATTTTTCCAAAAAAAAAAAGGTTTTTGAATTAATCTAATTGGACATTCAATTTATAATAAATTTTTGAATATTATACATAAACTAATTATAATTCAAAAATTACATTATTATAGTAAACTAATTATGTATTATATATAACTATAACGAAGCAATTATAATTAATTTATATATACATACTATGCTAATTAATTGTTTTAGAAAAAAGTTTGTTACTTATATATATATATATATATATATATATATATATATATATAATCGATCGGTTTGATTTTTTTTATTTTTCAACTTAAAAACAAATAAAACCAAAAAAAATTAAATAAAAGAACAAAAAGAATCGAGTAGATCAAATAAATTGAAATAAGAGTTGGATTTTGATCAAGTTCAGATGCAGACTGTATGTGTTAGGGGTGTATACGGACCTGAATCTTCCCGTATCGAACCGAATTACCGAAAAAAAGATTTAGAATCAAACTGTACCATTGACATTTTGATTAGAACCGAACCAAATTATACAGTTAACTTTATTTGGAACAGATCTCGATATTTTATCTAGAATTAGATCGAGAACCGTATTGAACTGTACCGAATTATTTTAGACCGAATTGTACCAAAAGAATCGATATTTATTAATTATTATACATAATACTAATAAATTATATATAAATATTACTTAAAATTTTTATTCTATATGTACTGCATAAATTTAACTTCATAATTATTTATATTACATATTTTAATACATAAAATTAAGATAATAATTAGTTAATAAATTAAACTAAATATTTTAATTATTAAGAATATAAATTTAATTATTATAATAATTATTTTATGAATATGAATATGAATATGAATATGAGTATGAATATATAACTAAAATAAATTGTATTTAATTTAATCTATCGTTAATATCACACAACTACTATTTAATTTTCTTTATAAATATCTATATAAATAAGTATGTTAAGTAATTTATCACATGTACATAAGTACTTTATTAATTAATTTCATTTACTCTGAGTATCAATTAACTAATAATCATCTATTTTTACGACATTAATTATATGAATATCTAAATTAATAATGTAATTAAATATATTTATTATATATAATAAAATATTGGCAATTCATGTATTATATGAGTGTATAATCATTTTATCAATTAATTTCATTTATTTTAAGTGTCATTCAACAAATGTGTGTGTGTGTGTTATATATATATATATATATATATATATATATATATATATATATATATATATATATATATATATATATATATATATATATATATATATATATATATATATATATATTCGCACAATACCTATATTAGTAATGGAGTTGTAAATCAATAATGTGATTATATATAGTTATTATATAAAATAAAATTTTATCAATTAATACAATTATATGAGTATATAATTATTTTATCAATTAAATTTATTTACTTTTATATCATGAATGATTGGATGTACTTATATGAGTACATAATCATTTTTATCAATTAATTTTATTTATTTTTAGTATTACTTAAATAGTATTTATTTATTTTTAACCCAAGGAGTAAATAAATATACAAATTAATAATTTAATTATATAGTTTAGAAATAAAATAAAATTATTTATCATATTATATGCATGAATAAAGTGATTTAATATTATACTAAATTCATAATTTTTTAGAATATGACATTCAATTAATTATTTTTCATTGTAACAATTGAATTCAATTATTCAACTATATATGCCAATAAAACGACTAGAGTACCTATTTAAAATGTTTGATAAACAACTTTAATATTAAGGAATACGCAAAAAATAGATAAAGAGCAAGTTGCATCTCAATGAGATTTGGATGCTTATTTAACTAATAAATTAGTAAAAAAATTCTCCTAATTTTGACATTTTAAGTTGGTGGAAGATAAATGAACCAAATTATCAAATTTTGGCTAAGATTGCTAGAGATATCTTGACTATTCAGTGTTCGATTGTAGTTCTTGAATCAACTCTTAGCACTGAATGAAGGATTTTAGACAAATTTAAAAGTTCTTTCACTTTGATTATAACCAAGATTCTCATTTATTGCAAAAACTAGTTGAGATCGGCTACACGTTTTGTTTCAGAGGCATCAACTGAAGAATTTAAAAAAATTGAATTGGATAATTATTATATTCGCATAAATTTTTTTAAAATTTTCTATTTAATATTTATATTTTTTGGTGATCTAATTATTTAAACTTTTTGTTACTTTTTTTAGATATTGCTCAAGATTTAAAAATCAGTGTCAGCATAATACGAAGTAAGACTGTCGAATGTTAATTTTTAAATAATGTATTTTGACTTGAACTTTAATTGTACTTGTACTTGTTAGGATATTTTAATTGTATTTATATTTATTATTATGTGAATTTATTTTGTAAAATTTTAAAAATATTGAATTATCCGAAGTGTAATGGCCCAAATATCGGGCAAGTCGGAAATAGGATTTTTCGAGGATGAATAGTAACACCGGGATAAATAGTATCATTCGAAGTTGAAAAATATTTTATTTGACCATTGAAAAAAGTAAATCAGCAGAAGTTCAAAATATAATTTGTACTGAAAATGATATCAAAAGTCAAAAATAAGAAAAAACTCATGATTGTAGTTCAAAAGATACCTGGGTTAACTAGAGTTTGACAGAAACCTTAAAAATAATTAATAACCTCTAAAAATTACCATAATTTTCAGATCTACATAATATACGATGTAAAATCATATGGTAATAAAAAAATTAATTTTACGGCAACTTTGAAAATTGAAGTGTCAGACTGATAAAAATGAACCAGATCAGAAAACAGTCTCCGAATGACTCAAAAATATTCATGAAGCTTGATGAATATATTTGAGGGTCAAGAAAGTATTTTTAAGGAGGTTTAACCCCAAGAAATAAGAGAAAAATAATGATTTCGGTTTAAATAGTAACCGATTATCTGTGGGATAATCAGGGTTTTAAAAATAGTAAATAATTTCTAAAATTTGCAGGAATTTTCAGTTGAGATCTAAATATGGTGTATAATCATTTGGTAAAAATAAATAAATTTTCGATAACATCAAAAATTTGTTAATCGAACTGATTGGAGTGAATCAAACCGAAAATTAATTTCGATTGAGCAAAAAAAAATTTATAAAAACTATATTATATATTTTAAGAATTATGAAATTTATTTTAAGTGAGATTTGCAAGTGAGAGAAATAATTATGGATGTTTATTGGGCTTAACAGGAGAATTGGGCTTGAGTTAGGCCCAACCATCTTGGTTGGACCAGGTCCAGCCCAACCAACCCCTATAAAAGACTCAAATCTTTGTAATTTTTCAGAATTCTTACCAAGCTTCATGTTCTTCCTCCTCTCTTCCTTGGCCAAATGGTGTTCTTCACCATTTTTTCTTGATTTCTCCATTTCTTTGCTAATTTCTCACTAAATTAAGCCTTCTCAACTAAATTTCATCCCCTCTACTAGCTTATGAAGGTCTCAAAAGATCAATTAAGCTGCTGAAAATGCAAAAAATCATGAGAGGAAGTTGATATATCAAAAATGAGGTAAGTGAAAATGAAGTTTTTAATTAAATTTAAAGAATCTAATATGTAAATTTAAGGTTGTAGAGTAAGATTTTGTAGTTAAATTGAACAAATAAAATAAGGAACTAATGGATTTTTTCCCTTGTAATTTCGGCCACTTAAGTAATTTTATGGAGGAAAATGTATTTTCATGGATTAAGGCTAAGAAAAAGAAGATCAAGGGTGAAGAACAAGGATTCAAGGTTAATGGATATATTATCCCTCAATTTTCATAATTTTTATATGAAAAATTGCTTATGTATATGTGTGATTATATATGATAAATTGAAAATAATGTGATATATATGGAATTGGAGATTTTAATTGATGAGTAGAATGTTTATTTGGAAGAATTAAATTTGGAATGCCCAAATTGTGGTTTGGCCTAAATAGGGGTGTGTGTGTATGTTTATTTTTGTTAAATTGTGAAAGAAATATTCTAAATTGAAAGTAGGTATAATTTTAATGCTATACTAATTTAATGGGAATTTTTGTAATTTAATAGAATATTTTTAAGATAAATTTTATATTATGTTATAACCATAAATTTTAATGCTATACTAATTGAATTTTAATGAAATAATTGAATTTATTGTATAAATAACCATAATAATAGTCAATTAATTAATTGAAGTTAATAGAAAATAAAAAGATTGGAAAATAACATAGTATAGTAGAAAAATGACCTAATTGAAAGGAGTTAAAAGTTTAGGGGTAAAATAGCAATATTGCCAAATATTGAGGGAAAATAGTTTAAGTGGATTAAAAGTTAAATTAGAAAAAAAATGATAAATGAAATAAGAATTTATGCATGAAATTAAGGTTAGGGGCCAAATTGAAATTTTACCAATGAATAGGGACTTAATAGTGTAAAATGTATAATTTGTGGCAATTTGGTAAATAAAAAGAAAAAGGGTATTTTTGTAATTTATGAAAATTTGAAGGACTAAATGGTAATTTTAAGGTCAAATAGTGAATTAATGGTATTAATTAAATAAATAATGATATTTTGGTAAATAAATTAAAAGTAAAGGGTATAATCGTAATTTGACAAAATTTTGAAGTATTAAATGGCAAATTAGTTATCATAAGGACTAATATGTAAATTGTCCACAATAATGATAATTGAAGAATTAATATGTAAAATAGTTTATACAAAAATAAAATATTTATTAAGATTTAATATCTAAATAGTAAATGAATATTTGTATTTAAATATTTATTTATGTATGATATGTGTACAAATATATGTACGGTTTATTAGAATAATGTGTATATTATGTATGAATGTATGAGCAAGTATGTAATGAGTATAACTATGATGAATTAATTATGCATGTATAGAATATGAAATATTGCCCTTAGTAGTCTGATAATAAATCTAGTTGAGGATATAGTTGGCTAGTCATAGGGATATTTATACCGCGGTCCGAGTCATGACGACTCGGTTTGGTAGGCTATTAATGGTCTACCCTATGTTATATGTTCACAGTTACAATATCATATTCATTTTCATTATTTGTGATCCTTTGGGGTCACGTCACTGTTGGGGCTTTCGGGTCCCTGTCCCGCATATCCAGTTCGAGATTTTTATTGGACTATCACTAGGGGCAATTCAATGAAATAAAGAAATATATATATATGTAAATGTAACTATGTATGTATGTATGTATGTATGTAAATGTATGCCTATGTAATGTATGTATATGTGTATGTATGTATAGGTGTATAGATGTATTATGTGAATATGTATTTATATGTTTGTGAATGTATGTAAATGTATGTACGTGGACACATATGCATATATGTATGAATGTATGTGTACAAATATATATGCAAGAATATGTATGTATCTGTATAAGTATGTACATGTATGCATGTAAAGTATGTATATGTATATGTATATGTATATGTAAGGTATGTATAAGTATGTATATGCATGCATGTATCGTATGTATATGTATGTATACGTATAGGTATGTATATATGTGACGGAGTATGTTATGTGTATGTATATATACGTATGTGAATGTATGTATGTATGTGTATGTATGTATGTATATGTATGTGAACGTATGTATGTGTATGTATATGAATGTATATATATGAGTATGTATGCATGTGCAAGTAAATGTATGTGTGTATGCGATTTATTATGTAAAGTTTGGGATACGTATCCACCACTGAGCGTTTCGATACTCAATGTGTAATTTGTTGACTGCGCGCAGGTATGAAGATGTTAAGATTTCAGTGGTCGATATTACGGGAATAATCAAGTCCAGGAAAAGGAACAAGGCAAAAATTAGTTTTGTCATGTATATGTAGGTTCGGAAAGTATAATAATTGTACAAGTTCGGGACTATAGTTTATGATATATGCTTGTATATTATTGAAACACAGTTGTATAGTTGATAATCATGTTATAAGTATGTTTACATATACTGTATAAAAAAACATTGATTCATGTATGGTTTTAACGTTCGATTACCGCCTACACTGTACAGCAGTATAAGGATGTTACATGAAGTACCAGATTTGTAACACCCTCTATACTATTATCAAAGTCATACTGTTTTATTAATATCTTTGTTACTATTAAATCGTTGTTCAATTAAATGAAAATTTGGCAATATAACGGCTTAATTTTTCTTATTTTTCAAACCTATAAAAGTCAAATAACACTCCCAATTTCAATCCTTCAACTCCAATCAACAATATAGCACTTCTATATTCTCAATCATCACGCAACATCATCAATCATTCATATTCACATACACAACTCATATTATTTCCATTGACTATATTCATCAACTCACAAGATATTTAATTTACATATTACACTATAAAATTTCTCATAAGTCGTCACAGTATTCATAAATAAATGCATAACAAAAGCTTCAAAATATTATACTTTAGGGTACATGCCACATAAATTCTTCACTGCTGGTCTCGTGGTACCTGTCCCTGCGCGCAGTGATAAAAATTATATGCTAAGCAACATAGTCGCTTAGTGATGAATACATTTACATAAAATTTCATTCAATTTATCTTACTCAAATTAATTAATTCACTATTATTTTTATTAAACTCCCACAACTAAATGAATTCCTAATTTATTCTTTTTATACCAAATTATTCATTAAATTGTTTCAAAAATTTTCTCTCTTATTTAATTTCATTAATTTCTCAGTTCGGGTGAAAATTACCATTATATTCCTTCAATTGACTTTTTTCATATTTTGACCCAATTTTGACTTTAAGTTGACTTTTTCTATTTTAATCACTTTAACTTAATTTTTTAACCCATAAAATATTCTTTTACTCCTGTTTGACCTTAATTCCATAAATTACCTTTTAGTCTCTGAAAATTTTCCTTCAAGTGGAAAATTTCAATTTAGTCCTTATAACTTTGCCTTATTTATAGTTTGACCCTTTTTAGTCACATTGACTATTTTATCAATTTTAACTATATTTTTTCTTACAATTGACCAATTTGACCTTTATTAATCTCGTAATTACAATTTGGTCCTTATTAAACATATATACCTCATTTTCATCTTAAATAATTCTTATTCAAATTTTCAACATTTCTAAAGCCAAAATTCTCATTTTCACACAATTTCATACAAAATTACCATTTTACCACTAGTTATTGACAGCAGGACAACTATGAACCGGATAATTGGATAAGCAAATCCAGTAAGTGAGAGCGTCCATACCACTTGGGGGTATACGACTACTCCCCAATATATCAGTAATGAGCCGGCTAACAAAATAATTAACAATTTTCAGAATAATATCAGACAGTAACAAAACACCGCGGGGTAAGTTTTTCTATGGCTAGCCATACTATCTTTGGGTTCTGGGTTACCCACTAAAACTAAGGACATAATTATTCTTTATAATTTCATACTCCACATTATTTTTACACAATTATACACATTAATTACATGGCATTCACTTCACTATAATTTAATTTCTACTCCAATACATTTATTAGTTGTACATTACATATATTGGCACTTAATATTACATGAATACCATTAAATCATGTTATTACATACACTTTGGCCATTCAGCCACTTAAAGATCTCACACTTACACATTCTTTTCTTCTCCCATCTTGTGTTATACACACTTTCACATTCATTTTAGGTATTAATATAACATAATTCTCTTACTTTACCTTAAAATTCTTACACATCATAAACTTTCCTCATTATGTTTACTATACATATTCATGTTCATTTATGATTTTTCATTTCCATCAAGCCTAATAGCTTCCTTACACCTTGTGTAGTCTAATTGTAACTAAATAGCTTAATTAACATTGAATTACATCACAGTTATTCAAAGAACACCATTCGACCACTACTAGGGTTCCCATTTTTATTTTGATTTCTTCACTAAATTAAGTTTATACTAGCTTATTTCATCATAATATCAAGTTATATCAAATTATTTCATCAAATCACACTAGTTCATATAGTTACATAATGAAAAATTTAAGAAAAATTCATTGAATAAATGAAATTAAATGTAAATTGCATCCACTAAACTTGCTTTAGCTTGTTTATCACTTATTCTTCATTTTCTTTGCCTTTTCCTCTTTGATTTTGGCTTCCCTCTTTATGTTCCTCTTTAGGCCTAAAATGGAAGGAAATAAATCATCAATTTAACTCATCAATTAAAGCAATTTAAGCACACTACTATGATCCTCTAACCCTACTCTACATGCTAATAAAATATCTCTTTTAAATTTTGACTCAAACTCACAAAATTAGAAAAGTATGCCTTAAGGTTTTTACCTTAATTCTTAGGTTTCTTGGCCTTCCCTTGATGCAAACCCTTTCCTATGTGAAAGAGCATGAAATTTTGAGTATAGGATTAAATTTTGAGCTAGAAATTCAAAGTAAGAAATCTTGGTTGAGTGAAAATGGAGAAAAGAGAGAGAAAAAAAGGGGTTTCGATTTTGCTGAAGAAAGAGGAAGAAATTACTAGAATTTTGAGGATATTTCAGATATCTAGCTGCTTATACATTGTGCTTAAGTGTGCAAAAGGAAGGGCCTAGATTCATTTTGTACTATTAAATTCAATGGCTTTAATTTTTGTCATTTGCCACTCATGTAAGCACTAAGGCTCACCATACTTCCCTAAGCTCACTAACACTTGATCACCACCCCAAATTAGTAACCCATATGAAATTTCATGATCAAATTATCGGATTTGACCCTCCAAATGACCTTATCTCAGTTTTGTACCCTTAAATATGAATTTTCGTTCCTGATATCGGATTGCCTTAAAATTTTTCCCCAAGTGGAACATATGATAAAAATTTCAGCTCATTTCGATATCGTTTCAATATACTTTTAGCTTTGGCGGCCGGTGTGACCAGTCCGAAATTTCAAAATTACCAGAATTGCTATTTTTCAATTCCCTAGATGTCATTTCACTACTTATAACATATGTGAAAAATATGGAGTCAATTGGAGGTCTCTAGGGTCTCCAAATGTGCGATTAAAATTCTGGTCAAACTTACAGCGATTCGTGAAAATTTTTCTTCGCTTATCCTTTTGAAGACCTATTTGACCTCAATTTTCGCTAAAATTGTACCACTATACTCCATTTAACATTTACTTTTATATTTTATATTAAACTCACACTGCCCTTCGGATCATCCATCCTCGGGTTTCCTGGCTCGAGCACGTTTAACTGTACAAGCTTTTCAAATTTTTCGTCTTATTCAACCCCGATCAGTCCAAAATCTATCCTAGGGTAATTAATCATACTCTAAAATATGTCATGCATAACAAATGCAAATTTGGGGGGTGTTACAAGATTGTATTTTTTAGTACCAAAAAATAGAAGAATCGTATTGAATTATTCCGAATTTTCATAGAAATATGTCGAATTATCCCCAATTTTCAAGATAATACCAATATTTGATTTTTAAAATATCTGAAATTTCAAAATAATACAAAATTTATAAATTTTAGAATTGTACCATACTGTGTACACCTATGTATATAGAAAGAAGCTGCAAAAGATGGTATAAGGATAACGTTTGATGGGGGAGAAGAATAAAAATTTGAGGAAAATATGCAAAAACAATAATGTCACGTGTTCTCATTTTCATTAATTTCAAGTTGTTTTTAATTATTTAACTCGTTCTCATGCATATATTAATTTATTATTAGTATAAATACACTGTACATCCATTTTGCATGCCCCATGCACAAGCAACATTTTACCCTTGAGGGATTTTAACAAATATATTGATTTTATTTTAACAAAATTGTTATCATTATTGTCTCTACAATAACAAATTAGCAAACGCAAATGCAGTAATGGTAAAGGACAACTTCTTCTTGTTCTTGTTCTTTTTATTATTATTATTATTATTATTATTATTATTATTATTATTATTATTATTATTATTATTATTATTATTATTATTATTATTATTATTATTATTATTATTATTATTAAATCATCTAATAGTTGAAGATATATATATATATATATATATATATATATATATATATATATATATATATATATATATATATATATATATATATATATATATATATATATATCAACTAAATTAATTTTTCAAGTTCACAAGAAAGACAATAGATTCGCTTCTTAATATTTAATTAAGATGCCCTCTATCCAAATTTCGAATATAAAACTTCTAATTATGGAAAAAATAATATAGGTTAAAGGTCCAATTTACCCCTTAAAATTTGACAAAAAAGCAATTATCCCTCTAATATTTGTTTCGGTATAATATTTCGCAAAAGTTTATAAATTGAAAAAATTTCATTCCAAAACTTACGGTTACATTATTTTGACTATTTTCATCAATTGACTACTGATGTGACATCGAAATTATGTCAAAAGAGTGTCACGTGTTAAAACTGATGATGCAAAAAATGCCCTAAAGTATTCCAAAAAAATAGTTTAACTCCTAAAATTTGCAAATTGGGACAATAATTAATCCCTGTTGACATGTTATACTTACGCCACGTCAGTAATTAACTGATAGATAATAATTAAAATAACGGATCCATCAGTTTTGGGGTGATATTACTCTAATTTGTAAATTTTAAGAGGTGATGTTGTGCCAAAAGAAATATTAGGAGGGTTTAGTTCTCTTTTTGTTAAATTTCAGGAGGTGAATTGCATGTGACGTTTTGTATTATAATTAATATCTTTTGAATGAAGTGAAGAAAGTTATTTAGAAAAATGAAAATAATTAAGAAATGTATGAAGTTGAAATTGGCACATGCCTAAAGAACTTCAAAAAAGAAGACCGTTGAAGCTCTCATAGAGTATATATAGAAGACTAATGGTATAAGTGACATTTTTTGTTGGTTTTTATCCCTTTAATCAAGCTAAAATATTATCTTCTTTAATAGTGATTGAGTTGTCAATAATATCTTTAATACAAATCATGAGGATTATATGCATTCTTATTAGGTGGGTGCAAAATTCAGCCTTTCTCGAATCTTCTTTAATAGTGATTGAGTTGTCAATAATATCTTTAATACAGATCATGAGGATTATATGCATTCTTATTAGGTGGGTGCAAAATTCAGCCTTTCTCGAATAACTCGATCCGAACTAAATATTTAAATAGGATTATTAGTAGGGCTGTGCAAATGGTCGATTCGGTTCGGTTTTGAACCAAAATTAAAAATCGATTTATTCAGTTCGGTTCTTAAAATTAAAAAATCGAATAAACCGAACTGACCGAAGTTTTATACATATATAGTTTTTTAGTTTTAAAATATCAAAATATACAAGTGGATGAGTGGTGTGAAACTAAAGAAAAGCTCATAAGGTCCCAAGTTCAAATCCATTGAGGGCCATATTTTTTTACTCTAATCTTTTTTTTTTGTCTCAATTTTTTTTATTTTAATAAATTTCGAACCGAATTTGATAAGTATTTATAAAAATAAAAGATATATAGAGATTTAAAGATATTTCTATCCTCAAATCAATTTTTAAAAGAGAAAAAATCATTGAAAAATCGTAAAAAGAAGAAAATAAAATGAAAATAGTAAAAATTGTACTTGAATGAATATCGAATTTAACTATCTATGGAATTAAAAATTTATATACAATTACAATTCTAAATACGGTAGAATTTTATATTAAATTAAATTAGTTTTGCTATCATTATGATTACTGTATAAATTATTTATTATACTCCCATTTAGTTTTTTTATTAATTGAGATTTAAATTTTCGATGTCATGATTTTCATAATTTCAGTAATACTTAAAACTCATTCTATATTTAAAATGAAAAAAAAAATGTCTCTTAGTAGTAATAATTATAATTTTTTAATTTACATACAAATTGAACGTGGTAAAAAATTATGGAAAGAATTGAGTAAAAATTATAACAAATTGAATTTCAATTGCATAATTATTTAATTTCGATATTCGAAATTTGGCCAAAAAATAAAAATTATCACCCATCATTGACGTTTTAACTGAAGCTTTAATTTATATTAAACTCCAACTGTGTGTTTGGCAAAATGATTTGGCTGTCAACATTTTATATAGAAACTAAGGGATGGATTTAATAAAATGTTGATAACATATGCAATGTAATTTCTGCGATTGAAATTTCTCTCGAATAATTCCATATCAAATCAAGATCATTTAATTAGTTTTATGTAAATATTGACTAAATTGAATGAACCGACGTTATCATCAAAGAAAATTGAACCCATCGATTATATAAGTGAAAACCAAATACAATTAGCTAAACATCACTTTAGTCGATTCTATCAGTGATTTCAATTTGTAATCTTATATATAATTTTTTATATAAATAAATATATATTATTATACGAAGTTAGTTCGGTTATATAAATTCTTAAACCAAATTAAAGTAAATAGACTAAATTTAAAAGTTAAAAATTAAACAGAATGAATTAAAATTCAAACAAATTAAATTTCTTTCTATTCGGTTTGATTAAAAAAAGAAACTCAATGCTCTCATTAGTTGTTAACTGATTGTTACTTTGTTGTTTTAATTTTAGTTTTTTTATATAATAAATTTATGTATATTATTTTAATTTTAGTTATTTTAAATGAATTTATTTTGTTAAATATAAATTAATTTAATTTATGGACCCATATAGGTTAAAAGCCCAATAAAAAAAGCCTATATTGACTCAGAACCGATTGAATCGAACCGACCAAAATTATTTCGATTTGTTCAGTTCTCGGTTCTACAAAGTTCGGTTTTGGTTCAATTCTTATATTTTATGAAGTTCAAATTTCGGTTCAATCGGTTCGGTTCAAAACCGAACCAAACCGACCGTTTGCTCACCCCTACTATGTGCTACTTCCTTCCAAAATGAGTTGTTTATCATTATAAATATTAGAATAATGTCTAACTTTGTATAATTGTGACTTGTATAATAATATTTTTTGACAGCATAATTCATTCATGATTTGGACTACAAGTATTTAAATTGTAAATTATTGGTTGCTGAGTTTATATGGACACACTTCAAAGGGTATTTTAACACTAAGAAAACTGCACTAATGTAACAAAAATGAATTCAAAGGGTTAGAAAGCAATTTTATAAAAATAATGTATTCCCTTTGAAGACTATATTCCCTTCATGGAGAGCCTGAAGAACAATCACTTCTCGTAATACACCAAAGCTCCTGAAACAACAAATTCACAAAATTAGAAAGAAATTTCATGAACTAATTAATTTGAATATTTCCTTAGCTAAATTCACCATATAGAGTTTTCTTGAATTTGTTTCTATCACCGCCATTTTTTAAATATTCAATTTTTTTTATAAGCAAATATTCAATGTAATAAAACAAGTATTAAAAATATAGAATCCAAATTGTATGCAGACATATTTGTATGTAAATTTGATTATTAATAAAACACACTAATAATAGAGTCAAACACAGTTTAATACAATTATATATAGCCTCCATTAAATCCTAGATAAAATAATACATATAGAATATAATAATTAAATGAACAAATAATATTGAGAAAACTGATATTATTAATAAAACAACAGTAATATATATTCTTGTGTAAAGTAAAAAAATAAAACAAAACCTTTAAAGTAAAAAAATTGAAAAAAAAAGTTGAAGTAAAAAATTAAAAAAATAGCATATATATGCCATTTGTGCGATTTGAATATGGGACCTTAAAGGAGTTTGTTTCTTTCTACACCGTCAATCACCATCAATCCAAGCTATCAATTCTGAAACATTAATACTATAAATATATATGTATAAAAACTATGATCGGTTCGGTTCTTTCAATTTTTTAATTTTAAAAATCGAACTGAACTGATTAAATCGATTTTTATTTCGGTTTAAAATTGAATGAACCAAAAATCAAAATACTCAGACCAAATATATTAAAATTTATTCAATTCGGTTCGGTTTTTGATTTCGCTTAGGTTCTGCACACCCATAGTTATTAGGGTTATTTAGGTAGGGTAGGGTTGGAAATTTTTTATTTTTTCAAATCGGATCTAGTTAAAACCCTCATAAAATCGACTAGCCCAAATAACCGGATATAAAAACCCCTACACACTAATACACTGCAGTTTAAACCTTATTACTCTCCCATTTTGGCTTCTGTAACTCAAATCCCTAGCAGATCTAAAATCCCCTTCTCCCCTCCCCCTCGCTTCTGTACGTATAGTAGGTATCCAACGAGCTCTCACTTACAAGTGCTCAAATCAGCTAGAGGAACTGGAGATTAATATTAAAAAAGAACTTAACCAAGTGCTTCTCAGAGTAGAGCTTTTATGGTTTCAAAAGTCACGTAGTGACTGGATCATATGGGGTGATAAGAACACTTCCTTTTTCCTTCAACGAACTATCCATAGAAGGAAACATAATCTTATAGAGCTCCTTCAAGATGATGAGGGAGTTTGGCAAAATGATTTGACTACTCTCCGTACAATGGCAGTCAGATTTTTTTCTAAACTCTATACTGAAGATTATACATCTCGCCCCTGTTATCACCTTAGGGGCTATTTTCCCTATCATGAAGACTGATTCTCCAGTTTATCTATGGAATTTACTAATAAAGAGGTCTATCGGGCTTTTTTTAGGATGAAGCCATGGAAATCTCCAGGCTGTGATGGCCTACATGAATGTTTTTACCAAACTCAATGGGCTGTGGTTGGAAATGATGTGTGTAATAAAGTTTGTCGCATGCTTCATGGTGGCGAGTTGGAGAAATCTATGAATAAGACCCTTCTATGCCTCATTCCAAAACTAGAGGTGTCGAAGCATATGTCTCATTTCAGGCCCATCGCCCTTTGTATAGTGACTTATAAAATCATTATAAAGGCTATTGCAAATAGGTTAAAGTTAATTATGCCGAATTTGATTGGCCCTACTCAAACTAGCTTCGTACCTCGAAGACACATTATTAAGAATATTGTCATTGCATAAAAAGTTATTCATACCATGAGATCCAAAAAGGGAAAGGTATGCTTCATCGATATTAAAGTGGATTTTGAAAAGGCTTATGATAGGATCGGTTTGAATTTTTTACAAAACATGTTGATTGAAGTGGGGCTTCCACCTACTCTTATCAAGGTTATCATGGGTTGTGTTACCTCTAGCTCTATGCAACTTCTTTGGAATGGGGATATCTCAAAAGAATTTATTCCCAGTCAAGGCTTAAGATAAAGTTGTCCTCTCTCCCTATACTTGTTCATTCTTTGTATGGAAAGACTGCCTCACGGTATCTCTCATAAGGTTCAAAATCAGAAGTGGCACCCAATCTATCTTTCTAAATGTGGTCCTCCGTTGACAGATCTTTTCTTTGCTAATGACTTGATTCTTTTTACCAAAGCAGATACATCCCAAGTGGAAGTTATCAATGATGTTTTCAACTGCTTTTGTGCTAGCTCGGCCCAGAGAGTTAACAAAGGGCAAACCCCATGTTTATTTTTCGAAGAATGTCCTTTTTTAGTCCCACTATGAGTTAAGTCAAGGACTGGGGTTCAAGGAGACCAATGAATTGGGGAACTATCTTAGGATGCCACTTTTTCCCACCAGGGTAACTGAAAATCACTATGGATACATCCTTGATCGTATGAAGAATAAAATTAATACATGAAACTGTGCACAAATCTCTATCGTAGGAAGAATTACTCTTACAACTGCTGTTCTTTCAGCTATACCTTCTTATGTCATGCAAGCATATGTGCTTTCTTCTATGTTGTGCCATGACTTTGAGAAAACCATATGCCGATTTCTGTAGGAAGAGACTGAACACTATCATAAAATGGCCATGGTCCCATATATTGACATTGCTAAATCGAAGTCGAATGGTGCCCCTCTATTGGAGATCCTTTGCTTCTCAATGTAGCCTTTATCATGAAACTTGCCTGGAGAATCTTCTCTTATTCAGAGCATCTTTGGGTGAGGGTTATTTACGCCAAATATAAATTTTAACGAGTGGCAAGATCATGCCCTATAGCTCACCGCAGTTGCTCAGCTTTTTGAAAGGGGATTTGTACAAATTAGGTTAATATTTCCAGTCAAGTTCTTTGGTCTATTGGCAATGGTTTGAAGGTCAACTTTTAGTTTGATCGATGGGTTCCAAGTTTGCGATCATTTCTGTTTCACTATGCTTCTATGATTATTCCAAAAAATTTAAATAAGCAACTTGTTGCTTTCTTTGCTAATGATAGCTATGGTTGGAAATAGGAGTTGTTTGAGGATTTTTTTACTCCAGATATTCTTAGTAAAATTGCAACGGTCTGCCCGCCTTCTAACCAAGCTGAAGACGATCTTCTTTTTTGGGGTCTCTCTTCTCATGGGGAGCCTACTTTAAAGTCTACTTATAACTCTTTGAGTGAGCAACCTGTGATTGATAGAGATGGAATTTGGAAGAAGATATGGAGTTTGTGTGTAATTCAAAGAATCAGGATGTTTGTATGGCTTTCTCTTAATAATGGATTGATGACTAATTTTAAAAGGAAAAGGTGTCATCTAACTTTTTCAGATGATTATTCTCTTTGCAACACTTTGGTTGAAGATACCCTCTATATTTTGAGAGATTGTATCTCTGCTATTCAACTTTGGACTATCATTATCCCACTGCATTTTCTTAGGCCCTTTATGGCCAAGATTAACTTAAGATCATGGATAAATTTTAATATTGACCTTAAGGATCTTCAAGTCAAAGGGATATGGTGGCCTGAGCTTTTCTCTATTTGCTGCTAGTTCTTGTGGAAGAACGGAAACAAGTCAATCTTTCAAGGCAAAAGGAAACCATCCTATACTCTCCTTGATAAAGCGATCTCCTTTGCTCGCACCTGTCATGATACAAATTTTGTGAAGTTAAACATTGATGCCTCCCTTTTACAAGAGGGAAACATTGCAACCTGTAGTGGCTTATTACGGGACAGTCTAGGCAAATGGATTTGTGGATTAGTAGTTAATGTTGTGGTGCGTCCCATTTTATTAGCAAAAGATTGGGGAGTGTTCTATGGCCTTCGAATAGCTAAGGAGATGGGTTTTTACTCAAGTGGCTGTGGAATGTGATAACTTAATTGTTATAGATATTATAAGTGGAAAACGTGCGATCAACATGAGTTGCCTGTTTCTCATCAACCAGATTCGCATTATAGCAAAAGATTTCTCCACTATTTCTTTTACCATTCACAGATAAGCATACTTTGCAGCAGACTTTCTCTCTCACTTCGCCTACGGTTTCCCTCCTGGTTACCATATACTTCATTCTACTCCGCAAGGGATAGATATTTAGCTCAAGTATGATTTAATTGGTGCTTCCTATTCTCGTTAGTGATTGTTTTGTGAGCTTTGCTCACCTCTTGTAACAAATAAATAAATAAATAAATAAAGTCTGCTAACTTTGACATATGTGCACTTTAGATTGATACATCATTTTAACTCTTAAAAAAATGTTAATTTTTTTAATATTAGATAGTTTTATGTTTACTTACCAAAAATTTGATTATCTTTACAAAGTTAACATCCAAAATTTTGATCATTTCTTCAAAAGTTAAAAAAATATGTCAATTTATAGTATATATAATAAATTTATATTGATTTTAATCAACTTGCTATATATATTTTTTAATATACTTATCTATATTTTATTATTTTTAATTATAAATTTGAGCTGGTGATACAATAATAGTAATAACAGTTTCGGTCAAAAAATAGTTAAAGAGCTTTATGGGAATTGCAGCAAAATTTGTAAATATCTAAAATATTGATGCTGTAGTAAATGTATTTAAAAAGAAAGATGTAGAACCTCATTTTTCAGATGTGGTTGACGATATTAAAAGATTGTTTAATCATCATTGAAATGTGGAGGTTACACATGTGAAGAAAGAAGCAAACAGGGTAGCAGATGCATTAGCAAAATGTGGTGATCCTCAAGATGCAGAATATTTTTTTATGGTTTGATGCTCCTCCTTTATTTCCGAAGAATCTTTTAGACCATAAAAGTAGGAGGTTGTATAGCCCAAGAGTTGCTCATTTGTAATTGTCTTTTTTCTCTCCTTTTCATATAAAAAAGGACAAAAAAAAAAAAAGAAAGAAAGTGTGTCAGGAACCCACAATAAAATTGTCTATTTCTAACTTAACGGGACCCATAAGAATAAAACAAATCAGCGTTAGAACTCAGAAAAGAAACCCGTACACGTGGTGCTGACCTCTAACGCTAACACTTTTTTTTTTGAAATGCATGCAAATGGTAAGAAGAACACCAGCTGTTCGAACTTCAAATGGCGTATTCAAAAATTGCAAAAATAAATAAAAAAATCTGACATTGGATTTGACAACTAGGATTTACCACTAATTGAAAAAACATATTAAAAACGCCCATTTTTAATTAAAATATCAAAGACATTTTTGTCTTTTTTTTTTTTTTTTAAAAAATAAGGTGAGTAAATTTTTTTTAAAAAAGTAATAAGTTAACACATATAGAAAGTGCCAACAGTATCATGATTCAATTACAATCTAATGGCAGGAGGTGGAACCTTTTCAAGAAGATGATGACTAAAAGGAAAATAATAAGTGAATTTAAAGAAAAAAATTTGCTGAGAAATTCGCCTTTGTGATACCTTGTCCTTTTCTTTATTGTCAATCATCTAGATTTTTTATTTTCTTGTCCTCTTCGTTGATGCTATAAAAATTTCCGTTATCACTTCAGTAGTCTAAATTTCAAAAACAAAATCAAGTATGGCTTTTCAAGATTAAAAAAAAAAATGCATGATACATATCTTATAAATGATAAAAATTACATCCTGGACAATATACTTTTGTAGTCACCCTTTCAGATTTTATGATTAACTCAATATTTCCATCAAAATTGAATTATGCCACGTAACTAGTTGATCATACTTTTATCAATAATACTTGCTCAATGAACTAGTGAAAGTTGGTAGTTTTTAAGGTTACGATTTTAAATTTGATGAGTAAATTTGTAAAGGATTAAACTTAATATTTACTAAAATAATTATTCAAAAATGGAATTGAACAGAAAATAACTCTATGGTAAAAAAATAGAAGATATATGTTTGTTGTATTAGAATTGGAGTTTAATTATTTTTTTTTTACAAATGGGCAGTTGGAAGAGCCATATCTTCAATTAAACGAGAAAGCCAAGGTGCTTAAACTGTCTTTACTTAATTCAGGATGTGCGATGTATGTGACATTTCAAAATGATCTAATAAGTAGTTTAGTGGCAATTTTATGTTATTTTTCATTTTTCCAATCCTACTCAGCGGAATATGGAAGTACTTTCACCACTTGCCGAATCCTACTCAGCGGAATAGGGAAGTACTTTCGCCACTTGCCGAATCCTACTCAGCGGAGTGTGAAGGTATTTTCACAATAAAGTGAATCAGCCGCAATTGCTGACCTTGTAGCCAGCTTTCCATGGCTTTACGCACAGTTCCTCCTCCTATATAGACACACACACACACACACACACACACACACACACACACTTCACTGCTCGATTCCAATACCACAGCACATTCCAACCAAATTAAGAACAAAACAACACTACTAACTTTTAGTTGTTAATTTTTAGCAAAACCCTAACTTACTTTCTTTTGTTTTTCAATTCCAAACCCAATGGTAATGGAGATAGGATATAGCAGTAGGTCCTGTTCATTAATAGTGATGATGGTGTTGGTAATGAGTGGGATAAGGGCAAAAGGGCAAGGGACACGTGTGGGATTCTGGAGGACATGTCCAAGAGCTGAATCCATAGTACGTTCAATAGTAGCAACTCACGTTAGGAGGAAGCCAGCAATAGCCGCTAGTCTTTTAAGAATGCATTCCCACGATTGCTTTGTACAAGGCTGTGATGGTTCAGTCCTTACCGATGGACCCAACACAGAAAAGACAGCCATTCCTAATCGGAGTTTGAATGGTTACAATGTTATCGACGAAGCTAAGGCTCAGCTTGAAGCTGCTTGTCCTTCCACTGTTTCTTGTGCTGATATTCTTGCACTCGCTGCCCGTGATGCCGCTGTTCTGTTCTGGTAATTAAAAATATGCTGAATGTCTCAGTTTTAATTCATCTTTTTAACGTTTATACTAATTCATCTTTTTAACGTTTGTAATTGTGCTATAACAATACCGATAAATATATGCAGAGTAGCGGAAGAAGTTGGCAAATACCTACTGGACGTAGAGATATTGGAAGAATATCATTGGCATCAGAAACAAACCAAATGCCTGATCTCACACATTCAACTGATGACCAAATCCGTATGTTCTCTGCTAAGGGTCTTAACACGCAAGATGTCGTGGAACTTGGTGGTAATTAATTATTTATTTATATTAATTAAACTATCTACTATTCATCATCATAATATTAATTACGTGTTGATAATGTTACAAATTCTGACATCAGGAGGCCTGCAAAAAATTGGTATTTTTGCAGTGGAAGAAGTTGATAGAAGATCAAGAAAGCTGATTCAAACACCCCAAAGAGTTTCTCCTCGGGGTCCCCATAACTAATATACTTGAAGTTTGTTGAGTGTTCCAGTATTTTTTAGGGTTACCGATATAGAAAATAATTTGTTGGGAGCGTTTTTCTGTAATGGAAGTAGTGGTTTCTGTTGGTTGTTATTTTTCAGTTGTGTTTGCATATATGTATTTAGCCTTTTATTTTTCGAATCTGTTATATATATAGTTGAATAAAAATGCAGACTTTCCAAGTCTATTATTCTTCTTACTTCGAATATATTTTTTTAGAATCAACAAAGTTATTATCATGAGAGAGAGAAAAAAAGCTACAGCTAGAGCAATTAAACTGAGAAGAAAGGAGGGGCTTTCTTCAATCCAAACCATCTCCTCACTTGTTCCAAAATCATGTTTAGCTGAAATTATGAGCTACTTTATTCCTAGATCTAGGAATAAAAGACCAGTTACAAGAAGAAAATCTCCTGCTAAAAGAGTAGCAATCATCAAGAGCAATACCCAATCCATTTCCAATTTGACTTAATAAGTGGTTTTTAATTTTTTTTTTTTAATTATAACTTATCATATCATCCCTAAACATAATCTTAAAAAAGGGTTAATTAATAAAACCAAACTTATATACTAATTATTAAAAGGAGAATTCTCCCCTATCTTTATATATATATATATATATATATATAAAGTCCTGCGGCCTTTGGAATTGAGGCCCAATGCCGTGCTCTGTTTGCCTTCGTTGGACCCATTAAAACAGAATAGAGGCCCGCCCTCAAGGCGCTCATATATGACTTTAGGCAAATGCGCCGATTGCGTCGTGCCCTGTTTTGTTTCCCAATTGGGTGTTAAATTGTTTCCCAATTGGGATCGGAGTCAATTGGGTCGGCGGAGAGCTGGGGTTCTTGGGAGAGTAAGGTGAAAGTAGAAATGGATTTTATTGGGTTTAAGGTTTTGATTAGGGTTCTAGTTCTTGATATGATCGCCATCTGAGACGCCATTGATGAGCTCCGGCAGGTCACTCGCCAATGAGTGAAACTATATTATGATTTAGGGTTTATGATAGATAGCGGTGGTAATTTTATCCCAACTTTTTCGATTTCTGAGACGGATTTCACCGGATCAATCACAGTAACATTTCGAATTTCCAAACCTAAAGAATTTTTCTTTTTTTAAATACAATCATTTTGCATTCATCATATTTAATATATTTTTTATATATAAACATAATATTTTATACTTTTAGTTTTAATTTTAACATTAAACTACAATTATGATTCTTAAAAAAAAACTACAATTAAGATTGAAAAGTTCTACCGTAATATTTATGTAATATACAAGCTTATATTAAAATTATTGATATAATTAAAATTTTAATATATATATATATATATATTTATTTTTGTTAATATACATCAACTATATTATACGTTTTGAGATAATAGCAATTTTTTACCCTATTAATTATGTTGTTATATAAATTACAATTAAAATTTGTAATTTCATAAGTAATTGAAAATAACCTTTTTTTGAGACAATTTAAAATAACTTATTAATATCGTTTAATTATAGTGGAGATAATTAAAAAAATGTTTCGACTTTCAAGTAATAATTACAAGTGCCTATTTGAAATCTCTTTTCAAATTTTACCTAAATTCGAACAAATACTTTATTTTACATTATGAAAATTTAAAACTTTACCGTACAAATAAACAAAATTATCAGTAACTCAATCTAAACTTATAAATTTTTTTCTTATTTAATACAATGTCGATTAAAAATTTATTTTCACAAATATTAATTCGGTGTGCTGTGCAATTTGTACCATCGAATTATAAAATGTTTTTGGTTTTTTCGGATTAGAATGAGATGGCATGGTTTTGCCTCTTAGCTTCACTAATTTTGGGATAAGGCTCAATTGCTGATCCAGCTACCAACAATCTTGTGCACAAAACAACTGGAATGGGCTAGGATATATTATATGGTCTTTTATTTCATCCATTTTCAACAAAAAAAAAAAAAAAAAACATTGTAACTTTCTTATTTTCCTTTTCTGCTTGCATTTTTCGTTATCCTTGCATTTTTCGGCGGATTGGTGAATTTCAATATTTCAAAAGCCCAATCGAGGACTTTAAAGACCCATAAAACTAAAGTTATGCCCAAGCAACCACAGAATTTATAAGAATTCAATCCCACCTAACTAACTTTGGCTGTTCTTTTGGATTGAATCCTTCACAGCAGAGAAAAAAAAAAAAAATTGTTGTATAATAATAGATCCTTTTAATCATCATACAACCTGTTCTTTCTATCTTATAATCGGCATACGTAGTAACGTTATTTGTTCGCTGTCTTTGTCTTTGTTCATAACATGCTTTCATATTCTTTCGGCAGCCTATTATATTTCATAATTAAACACTCTTTGAGGAGAAATATCTTCAATATGCTTTTCTTTTTTTCTTTTTCCCTGTCAAAGGCTTTTATTATTAAAAAAATATCTAGTAAAACAAGAGAAAATAGTATCCTAAAATTGAAAGTTAGTTAGTATAAGAACGTAATACCGGAATCAAACGGTAACCAATTGAATTTGCCTGTTTTTTAATCCATAATATTAAAAAAAAAATTACCTTTTTTGCTGGAAATTTACAATATGAAAGAACAAGTTCCAAAATGAATCTATTATGCTCTAAAGAATTAATGCTCCAAAAAATTAATTGAAAATTCGTTCTAACAGTACCCGTTCCATTAAAATGCTGATAAAGTCAAAGAAAATAGCTGCCGGTTAAAACTTGCGTCAATAAAAGACTAGAACAGGTCATTAGAAACCGATCTCTATCATCATGAATACAAGCCCCAAACACATCCACAATTCACGTTGTGAAAAATCACCTCATACGCACCAATAAAAGATAGTGTTCATATAAATTCTTATATACCAATAATCGGTTATTTTGTGCTTTACATATACTATTATAATGAAATTTCAACATTTATTGTTCATTTTCATGGCAAAAATTTACTCTTTTATAAGATATTTTCGTAATTGAATCTGAAATATTTATTTTTCGATGGATATTTAGAAATAGTTTTATTAATTGTAATGATTAATGAATCATCTAATCTCATGTAGTAAAGTTCCAAAATTTTAATAACATACTCTAAAATTAACAGGAATATGCTGAAAGTGTACGCTGGTCCTTTTTATGTTGAATTCAATTCAAATTAGGAGCAAAAAGTAATAATCTAAAATCATATAAAAATAAAAATTGAAAGTCGTAGATGAAGATTAGAAAAATTGTATTGCAAGTGTGTTACTTACATTTGTAAAGTGAGGCACCGTGGTCGGTGCTGCTGTATATTATAAAATGGCCAAGTAAGCAAATTCTGTCAACATGCCATCTCTTTTAGAAAGTAAATTTAGACACGGCACTCCTCAATTCAGATTACCATGGTTTTTTTTGGGTACTTTGTCGTTACTTTTCCCATCCTCTTAATTCTTAATTTTTTTTTAATCTCTAATTAAGTGGAAATGCAATTGAAAATATATAATTTAAATAAAATTTTCTAAACTTTTTTCAAATTATTTTATTCGTTTTATTTACTGTAATAATTTTTTTAGTAATTTATTTATTCTCCTCAAAGTAGCAATTTTTAAATTTTAAAAAATATTAATATATAATTTTCTATTATAAGTTCACAATGCTAATAATTCAGTCATACTCACCCCAAATTATAAGTGTCCTCTTCTCAACCTGCACAAGTAATCATAACCAGAACTAAGGAAAGGAAAGAGAAAAAGTGTGGAGACAGGGTATGAATGAGAGGAATCCATTTTTGGGCAATCAGTTGGAACTGGAATGTCCATGACAAAAACAAAGGTAGATTTCAAGAGCATGTAAAAAAATATCTGCTCCTTCCCATGAGAAACGAAAAGAATATTAATCCAGAAAGTTTGATGGAATTATGTCCCACCAAGATTGTCCACTTTCTTTACATTATGCTCACAAATACTGTTACAAATTCCCTGCGCTTTATATTTCACTTGGACAAGAAACTAAACTGAGACTATCTCAATTGAATGCCATTCGACTATTAGAGGCAAAGGACATTCAGTTATCATCACAAAATGAAAAAAGTTATCAGTTGAGAATATATTAACAGTTGAAGGTGCAATATAAATAAAAGCAAGCATCAAATAAGACAATCTTAATAATGCAGACCACTTTTCCACCTTTATTCTTCCTATTTATGAATTTTTCTTTTTCTTGCTTGCAATCTACAGATGGGAAGACACTGCATACCATGAACAAATATTGTCTCATGCAAACACGTGGCAAAGATAGACGTTAAGAGTCCTTTTGAAGCACGAAATATCATAGGGAAGTTGGCAGGATACCCCCACGAAATATCCATTGAAATTAAGCTTTTCATGGGCCACAAATATGCATGAACAAGCAATATGATCTTCACCACTTAGCAAAACATACATAACACACGATATGGTTCAAGGATTAATCCCTTATGCATTTTAAGGACATCAATGAAATGCCTACATGTTGTAACAAGACAAAATTTTGCAAGTACCTTCTCTATCAGACTACTGACATTGTAACCACCACTAAGCATAAAATTAACAGTTGCATCTTCCCACCAAGGATATAGACAATGTAAGCGATCCACCTACAGACATAAAGGCAATATCAGGTCCAAATGCACTCCTACAAAATTCTAAATGGCTGGAAAATAACATACAGTTAGAAGTGATGGTTTCATTTTTAGCAGTCTAATCTATGAGAAGAAAAACTCACATTCATCCAGTCTATGCCTGTACTAACTGATATACCATTGAAGGACAGAAAATTAGCATAGCAACGCAAAGGGATGCTCTTTAGTACAGAAACCTGACAGAAAGGAGTGCTAAAATTATTGCAGTGATCCATAATACAACCCTTGAAGGAAAAACTTAAAACAAAAATGAGGGGTGGAGGTGTGGAGGATCTGAAAGGAAAATGTAAAGTTTTTTTGCCATACATCATCATACAAAAAAAAAAAAAATTAGAAACCTAATACATTATTCATATGCATAATACATTTACTGCCAAGCATTAGTAAATGTATAAAAAATTATTGTTACCAAACTGAGGGTTAAATTTCACAGTTAAGAATTCTTTGTAAACCCAAGAACAATGGTTTTAGTTATGAGATCTAGATGTTCAGGTAAAAGCATGAAGAACAATATAAAAAATGACTTCTTGCTCATGCGTATGGGCTATGGATAGCAAGAAAGTCATCAACCAGATGATGCATCATGTTGGTGCCTAGATAGAGGTTGCATTTCAAGTGATAATTGTGTAAACAACATCAGTACTTCTCTCTATTCAATCTTTATAGTCAAAACAATGATGAGAAGAGGTCACTTAAGGCTGCCTTTTTCATGCCAACAAAGACCATAAGAAATCACCAACAGCACCACTGGTTTCAACTCAATGATGCTATCAAGACTAAATTCTAAAAAACTTATAGTTTGAGGAAATCTAGTAGAGAGCTAAGAGATGCATAGACTTCATGATGGAGAAGAACCTAAATAGCTCTGAATGGAAAGACAATTTCTGCAATCACGACTTTATTGAACAAATAGAAGACTTGCCCAGCATATGCTAATGGTTTTGGTAACTTTACTAGGTCTCCTGTGCCTTCAGTATACACACTTGCATCAATCAAAATTAGCTTCTCTACCTGACAATATAAATTAAAAGCTATCAGGCTCACAGCAATCAAATGTGATGCTCTTATCTACTTTCTTAGAATATTCAAACTTTATAAATGGAATCAAGGCAGACAAGCACGTGATATATCATTGGAAGGCACCTACAGCTTCTGGATGGTTGAAAGCAAAGTCGATTGCAATGGCAGCACCAAGACTTGGTCCAACCAAGATCATGGGCCTCCTTATGTGGGACCTCCAAAACTGTAGTTGGTATGAGATGAGCCAACATAAATCTTGGCACAGCATATAAGAACAGAATGCAATATCTCATTTGTTAAAATAATTGCTGCTTTAGCCCTATTCATGCTTCAAAGAAAAAAGATTATTTTGATGGCTGAATGATGGAGGTTAAAAATCAAACTCAACAAAGAAGCAGGAAACTCTTTATGGTGATAATGGTATAGGAAACTTGATAGCATAAGAATTGTTTGTAACTCTCATTTTGTCACTTTCTTGTGCAACTACTATGTTATGTGCATGGGCAAATAAATGAAAATTGTCTAAGATACAATAGACAAGTGTATAAGATATTGGCCTTCATGCATCCTGGTGAAGACGGAAGATAAGGGGACAGTCAGAGACCACAGTATGTACCTGATACAAATGATTACGCTTGGATGCAACGTCACATGAAGGCAGTCTTTCTGGCAACCATAGTGGAAAAAGGTTATAATTTATGGCTAGATAGAAAGAAAGAGATTCAAGCAGCGATAACAAGCTGAGGCCTACATCACAAACCTAAATCAGAGAAACCCCAACCAAGAATGTCAACAGCCCAAGTCTCCACCCCAGCCTCCTCAAGCAGTGGAAATGTGTATCTCCATTCTAAACATGAACAGGATTATCACATGAAACAAACTGTGGAGACACAGTAATTGGCAACTATTTTGTGTGTGCATATGCGTGCGCGCAAAATATGATGTGCCAGTGAATAAATATTTACCTGTCAAAACCATGGAGGAGAACCACTGGACCTGTCTTACTTTGAACAGAAGACTTCACACAACTATTCATGATACAATTCTCTGAGAAGTTGACCTACATTTTCAGCAAACTTAAAATCGTAATAAGACATTTACATTGGTATCCTTCCAAAATAGAAACAACCAAGATCCAACTTGAGTGCTGCAAATTGATCATGACTGAAGTTTTCCTCACTTTCACAATATCTGGTTAAGAATTAAAAAAAAAAAAGACAGCGCAAAATTAAACACTAGAATAATGCCAATTGTCACCACAATCCCCAATCACGGAAAGAAAAATATCTTCCAACCCTAATTTAAAGGCCCAAAAGATCCACATAAAAAGTAGGTAGAACCAAAATCCTTAAAATAAATGTTCGACACTGACCAGATAAACCATACCTGGTAGTTAAGAACCAAAACTTAAATCAAGAGATAAGGTTTGCCGAAGCAATACAAGCAAAGGGCATTATATACAAATCAACGAGGAACAAAACATGATCCCCTGCCACAATCGGGTGTACGTGTATATCCCCAAGCCTTTTTAATGGCTAGACGAAGTAAAAAAGAGAAGCTACCAAACAAACACGTTGTCAAAATAGAATAATTAAAGGACTTGAAATTAATAGTAAAAGAAGAAATAATCTTACAGGAAGTCTTTCAATTCTTGAAGCCAGGCTTCTAGCAAAAGGGTTTTTGATATTCTTAACTTCTCTGGGCAGAAACGATGGCAAATTATTCGCCAAAACCGTGAAACGCTTATTGGGTCTGCTGCTTCTGCATTTTACGGGCATTAACAACGCAGAGGTCGGAGTAAGTGCAAACATTTCACAATCACATTTGGCGGGACTGTGACTGTGGAGGAAATATGTGACGGGGAAAGCGGGACCCGTTTCTACATCATATCAACAATAGGAGTCAGTGACGAGGGAAATGAAATCTAATCTAAATAAAAAATAGAAGCAATAAATGAAAGACGGTCTAATTAATAAAACACAAAGAAAGTAAAATTTACGCTTTAGTTACTCTCTCTTTTTTCAAAAAAAATAAAATTTACTTTTCCTTACTTCCTTTTACCCCCTCACACTCTTAACGTGCCAGTATCTATAAATATCAAAAGAAATTCTAAATAAGAAATTCTAAATGTGCACCTGAGTTGAACGTAGCTCCTCCACTGCAAATATTTCTTTGCCGAGAATTTTCTTCCTTCTCAAGTAAACGGAAACGATGGAGGTAACAACCAGCGAGACAGGACCAGGTCTGGCCGCCAGAGATGGACGAACACGAGAACCAACGCCTAGAACACCGACTCACATTCTCACCGTTTTCATCGCTTTTCTTGCTGTCTTTTCCATGGTATTCTCCGGCCTTCTTTCTTCTTTCTACGTACACTTATTTGGACCGCGTAAGTTCCTTTGCTTGTTTGATCAACTTGCCGATTAAACTTAATCTATCTGTTTTGATATCTGGATTTTGTTAATCCTCATTTCTCTGGTTATGTTCTGCATACTAATCCGAATCTGCATTTTTTTTTATTAGAGGAGGGATATTCTGCAGTTCTTTTATCGGTACAAGGATTGATTGCAATTTGATGCAGTATATTCTTTTGGAAAGAGAAAAAAACCAAAGAAAATGAAAGAAAGAAGAAACATAAAACAGATTGAGAGGAAAAAAGAGATCAGAATCTGAGAATAACGTCTTATATCTTACTATGATCGACCTTTTTCTTGTATCGCATTTTATGAACAAGTAAATTTTTGTTTATTCGTGATAACTTGTGGAGTACTTCCAAGTTTAGATGGCAAAAATTGAAAGAACTCCATGCTATGGGTCAGTGCTGATTGTGATAATTTGTTGCTGCTACTTAGTATTTTCTTCATGTTCTACCTGTCGAATATTGGCTAAAAACAAAATCTAATGGTTCTATAGTTTTCTAAGGGTTACCAATATGATCTGTGATATATAACCTGATAATCTGCGGATTTTACTTTAAGTAGACCCAAGTTCAAAAATTAAGGAACCAATTATATGTCACAAACGATTCCTTCACAGTGGCAGGACTTATTATGTAGCATTTACTGCATTGAATGATGCTTCTGGATTTCATAAGTCATGATCAATTTCTGGATGAACTTGTATTCACTCTAATTAAAATTTTCTCCAATTTTGCCACCTGGCAGCTTCAACTCATCACAGCCATAACAGAATGATAATTTCGTTGCAGCTGTTTTTAAATGGAAGGGAAAATCTATATTTTTTGTACTCTGTCATGAATGTTCTTTTTTTTTTCTTTTGTTCTTTTTGAATGGAATGTGCATTGAGACCGCAAATACTGTTTGACTTGTATTAATTTGAAATAGAAAAAGATCGAAGATTAATTTAGAAGAGAATAGATGAGAGATAAAATTTTCCTTGCTTTTTATTATCCCTCCAGTACATTGGGGTATTTATTTAAAGAGAATGCATTAATGACTATCTTCTAATTATCTCTGAATTTCTAATTCCTAATTCAAATTTAATCATATAGTAACTACCCCCTAATTACATTTATATCTTAACAACTTGCATTAGTTGAAATTTTACTTTGTCATTAGCAGACAGGCTAGGGCTTCGAAAAAATGTAAAAATTGGCACTAGCATATTTGTATTTGCATTTGCAACATCGTCAAGTTTTATGGCTAGATATGCTATATATATTGAATTGTTGTTTTCTCAATTTGCTGCCGCTGACAACCATTACAGATATACTCCTTGAGTATTAACAATAGCTTATCAGTCCTGCACCGAGTCCCTGAAGGTCATGTTGGGGTGTATTGGAGAGGAGGTGCTCTTTTGAAGACAATTACAGATCCAGGTTTGACCGTGAATCTTTCTTTGTTTTGCAATTTTATTGTTTATTTTGTAGAATTGTGATCAAAGACTTCTTTTTTCATTTCTAGGTTTTCGTCTCAAACTGCCACTCATAACTCATTATGAGCCTGTTCAAGTGACACTTCGGACAGATAAAGTGAGCTTTGACTTCTATTTCATAAAGATCAAGGGCAGTATTCTGTCAAATGAAAACATAACATTTATTATGGCTTGATGTGCAGGTAAGGGATATTCCATGTGGTACCAAAGACGGTATCATGATTAATTTTGAGAAAATAGAAGTATGAACATTATATTTTTTCTAGATTCGTGTCATTTGAAGATGTAGGCCTCATATGTGTGCCAACTCATTTCATAACTTAGGTTGTCAATCGGCTTCACAAGGAACATGTATACGAGACACTGCTAAATTACGGGATGAATTATGATGATACATGGATTTATAACAAGATTCGTCACGAAATCAATTGGTTTTGCTGCTTCCATAGTCTGCAACAAATTTGCATTGATATTTTTGACCAGGTGCAAAAGAATGATAAATGAAACATATTTGAAATCCCTTTGATTAATTTACTATGTTCATTATTTACAAAGTTGTTTGTATGTGTGTGTGTTTATATATATATATATATATTTTTTTTTTTTTACTTTTTGTGTTAAGGATTATTTTGTTCTTTTTCTCCACAATTATATTTCTCATTCTATCTTCTGCATGAGGAAGCAACAAATGAGAAGAAAACTTTTCTTTGCTATCTATATACTTGTGCTTTGTTGGAAATTTAACTTGTATGTTCATGCAAACTGCAATGCATTATGTTTATTGGACTGCATTTTGCTAGAAGCTTATTTATGCTGAAAAAGCACCAATCTCAATTTTTCAGATTGATGAAAAGATGAAAGACTCTCTTTAGGGTGTCTGCATACGTAATGCTCCAGGAATTGAAATTAAAAGTGTGCATGTCACGAAGCCGACAGTGCCAAATAGCATAAAAAGGAGGTTTGAGCAACTTAATGAAGAACGTATGAAGGTATGCTATAATATTTTCGAATTCTAGCTGAGCAAGTCATTTTTTGTTCTTGTACTCATTGCCTTATATATTTAGTTTGAAAAATATAAGACAATCGAGTTGGTATGCACCATGCACTAAATGTTAAAATGCCCTATGAGGTTACATTGAATATGAGAGGTACCTCTTTCATATTTGGCGATATATTGAAGGATTTTCTAATGTTTCATTGTTATTTAAGTCAAGTTTCTTGTTATAGAGGCATTCAAATTTTTACTTTCTCAAGTTGTCAATTCTGAACGAGTGATATAACATGTGCTTATGAGCAGGGATTGCACAAATACGGATACATTAGCAGGTCTTTGAGTCCATTTGATGTGTGTCACTTTGCTGCAGTTCTTGATTGCCATTGAGAGGCAGAAAGTTGTTGAGAAAGAGGCAGAGACAGCGAAGAAGCTGGCTGAGTAAGAACCAGAGTTAACGAAGAAGACAGCTATCAGGGATGCTGAGAAAAATGCCAACACGAGCAAGATCCTGGAGGAACAGAAATTAATTGAGAAAGAGAGTGCAAAAAGGCAACAAGAAATTGAGATTCAAATGTATATGGCTCATGAGAAGAGCCTGGCAGATGCTGCTTTTTACCAGTGAGCTGCTTCTCTCCTTTTTATTTTATTTTTTTACTATTTTTCAAGTGAGAATTTCAGAAGGATCTTATGAAGCTGAACATATTGCTGCTGCTCCCAATTTTCAGTGTGATGAGAGAGGCCGAAGCAAACAAGTTAAAGCTTACTCCCGAGTTTCTTGAACTGAAATTTATTGAAGCTCCCCACATTGCCTTGGAATTACCTGCAGAGTGTGGTCAAGCATGTTTTTCGGCGTTTGTGATGAAAAGCAAAGCTAATCATGTTTCTGAGGCATTATTGGTGAAAAGCAAAGCTAATCATGTTTTTGAGGCTGGACATGCTAGCCTTTCAGGCCAAATTTTACTTACGGCCAATTTCTTTTCATATCATCATGCACTCTTGTTTCTCAATCATATTACCTTTGTAGATGCATTTTCTGGTTTAGGCTGAATTCTTCTTTGTGGTAGCTTCACTTCAGAAAATAGTTGATGATGCCTGGATGCAGGACGGAAACGTGATTGTTTTTGGGTTCTTGCGTCATTCAGAGTTTTAAACTTTTAGCTTATTAAGCTTCAGTTTTTAGAATTGGACCTTTCAGCCTGAACGCAATTGTCTAACCCTTAGGGTTGACGTTTTTCAGTTTTTTTTTCTTTGAAAATTTTCAGCTCTCTTGCATCATATGAAATTAAATAAGCTTTTGTTTGAACGAGAGAAATTAAATTAAATTAAATAACAAAATAGAAAAAAATAAATAACAGTTACTCTAGTTTACATGGGTTATTTGTTATTTTTAATAAAACAGAAAATTTAATTTACTCTCTAAAAATTTACTCTATTTAGTCTTACTTTTTCTCTTAATTTTGAGGAGAAATCAAATTTACTTGAGAAATAAAATTTACTTTACTTCCTTTTACTTTAATTTCTCTTTATCATTTTTATCCAAACAAGAGAAAATAAATTGTACTTCACTTTCTCACTTAAAAATGAGTATAGACCAGTTAATCAGTTTATTAGTAAAAAAATTAATCAAACCATTAATATCAATTTTTCAAAATCATAAATTATTAAATAATTCGTTATATTCGGTTAACTAGTCTATCGATTTTTGTTTTTTTATTTGGTTAACCAATATTTTTGGATTAACCACTAAATTTTATAACATGTAATTATTAAAAAAAGGGCAGATTTAATTCAATTTCAATGTTAAAAATAATTTAAAATAAAAATTATAAAATAAATATAATATACTAGCCTAAATTTATGTTCAACAAATTAATAGCTAATATTATGAATTTTTGACCTTTTCTCTTTCTTTCTTTTTTTTTTTTTTGAATTTTTCAGCTCTCTTACATCATATGAAATTAAATAAACTTTTCTTTGGAATAAGAGAAATTAAATTAAATTTAATAAAAAAGAAATAAATAAAAGTTACTCTAATTTATTTAACGTATTTGGTCTATCATTGATATGAAAATTCCTTTTTTTGCCATTAAAGTAGATTTGAGAAATTAAGCTTTCGAGTTCAAAAAATAAAAGATAAAATTTATTAAATATATTGAAAAAATTATTTATCCACCATAATTAAATTTCTAACCTTATCAGTTCCTCGGCCATCTGAACTTGATGTTGTAAATTAAATACTTGATCTGGAGTTCCTACAAATTATTATGCAATCAAATTAATTAATTTCTAAAACCATATTTTATAAAATTAATCAATAACCAAAAGTCACTTGTTCTTTTAACCTTTATATTTGATAATTTGCTTGTCTTCATACTAAAAAGTCAAAAGGAAAAAAAACATTATTTTGTATATTGCAGCAAATTAATTTATCAATTATACAACAAATTTAATTTTTTATTAATTCAATAATACTCTATGTAATGCCTCGAAATTTGCATTTGACATGCATAACTGGTTTTAAAGCATAAACAATAATCCTATGACAATTTTTGGTCGGAGTTGAATAGAACATAGAAATTCGAAAGTGTATAAAGGTTAAACGTACTCAAATCAGGAAAATCCAAGGATGGATGACCTGACAGACTATTTGAGTTAATGCCAAATTATAAAAATAGAAGTTAAATGGAGTCCGATAATATAATTTGAGATGAAATTGAGTTTAAATAGGCTCTTAAATCAGATAACAAAGATTTTACTTAGTATCGTGAAAATGATTGACCGAAAGTTTGATCAGAACTCTAAAAATAGCAAATGATCTTTAAAAATCATCCAAATTTTCAGATCTACATTAAATAAGATGTAGAATATTTTGATGCAAAAAATTAAATTTTACGGTAACACTGAAAGGGGTTGAATTGGACCGATTTAAGTGAACCGGATAAAAAATAGACTTTGATTTGGCTGAAAATTTGTATGGAGGCTTGTAGAATTAATTTTGAGTGAATTTGATCTTGAGAAAAAGAGAAAAATAATTTATAGTGTATTAAATGACATTAAAATCAATTTTGAACTTAACTTAAAGTGGTTGGACTAGTTCAACTCGAAATTTATGTTATTTAAGGGTCAAAATATCAGAAATTTTAAAGAGAACTCCAAAATTCTACATTTTTCTCTCGTGTTCTTCAAAAACCATTCCTTATTCCTTGTTCTTTCTTCTTTTTCTTTCAATCTCTCTCCAAAATCAATCCTTCTAGATTAATTTTAGCCTTTCTACAACATCATAACACTCTCTACCTTTCAATTTGAGTAGTAGAAATAAGAGAAATCAATTGAAGTTTATGTGTCAAAATTGAGATAAGAGAAATTAAAGGTTTTAATTTAGTTTAATTATTTTAATAGGTAAATTAGAGTATGTAGAGTATGTTTACATGATTATTTTGTATAAAGAAAGAAAGAAATTGATGGATTTGTGCCTTGGTATATTTAGTCACTTTAGCAAAAACTTGAGAGGAAATTGCTTCATGGGTTTAAGGTATGAAAATGGAAGTTGAAGAAGTGAAAAATAAGATTTAAGGTAAGTGGATACAAACTACACTCAATTTCATTTAATTGGTTGAAATTTACTTAAAATTTACATTATGTAAGTAGGTGAATTTAAGTAGAAATGAGAAATAATTCAAAATAATGTGTTAATAAAAATCATTTGATTTGATTTTTAACTTTTAAGAATCAAATCGGATCGATTAAACTGAAAAATCATTTTGATCCAGAACCAAACAAAATGAAAACCGAATAAATTGAACCAAATACACCAAAATTTATTTGGTTCTGCATAACCATACCCTGACTTTCTTGAACACCTCTAGAACAATATGAACATATATAAAGGGATAAAATATGACGTAAAATACATGTGATTCATAATTGTATGTTAAGATATGAATGCAAACTAAACTTAGACATAAGAAGTTATATGTATATGATATAGTTTATGTAATTTCTAAGCCTATATGTGATATAGTTTATGATGAATTCATTTTAAATACCAAGAATGTAAACATATTATTAGGGGTGTGCAAAACCGAACTGAAACCGAAAACCGAACGGATTTTGGTCTGTTTTGTTCGGTTATTTCGATTTTCAGTTTGTTCGATTTTGAATCGAAGAAAAAAATCTGTTTTATTGGTTCGGTTCAATTCTTAAAATTGGAAAATCAAAGGACCGAACAGATCGAAGTTTGTAAAATTCACCGTTTTGCCTTAGTATATATATACACACACTTACTTCATTACAGAAATCCCTAACCCTAACTCATCAATCTTTCCTTGCTCTTTAGAAATCTTTTTTCATTTACATCCTTTTGATCTCCATCATCACCATCAGAGGCTGTAACTGCAACAACCACCATGTATGGCAGTGTTATCATCTCCGACTTCATTCCCCCCATCGCAGCTGGGGGGCGATCTTCTCGGCATTTGACGACGGATTTTCTCCGACCTAATCTGAAGAAACCCATTGGGAAGCAGTACTCCAAACCTATCATTGTTGATCTTGATGATGATTTCGAGGTTGATTTTTAGAAATTTAAGGATGAGTTCGATGTTGAAGAGGATGATGATGTTTTGGTTGATGTCACGCCCTTTGCTTTCTCTGCTGCTCCTACTTCTCGTCCTTTTGCTAATCATGCTGTTTCTCGGGGTATTGGATTTTCTTTTTATTCTCTAAGTTATTTTTTTGCTTATTTCTTTAAGAAATTTCTTGGGCTTCTAATTTAGTTTTTATATTGTTTGAACTTACTTTGCCTTGATGTGTTTGCATCGTAGGTTTTATCTCTATTTTTGTATCTTGGGTTGCTCGATTTTTTCATGTAATCCTTCTTGAGTTTTATTTTGATGGGTAAGAATTGCTTTGTGTTATTTTTTCATGTTATTTTCATCTGTGTTTGGTTGCTGAGTAAAAAGGCCATTAATTTTTCAATTCTTTATTTAGTAAATCAATTTGGGTTGTGAAAAAGGTAAAGGCAAATTATTTCAATCTCAAGGACCCTTTACCTCAAAAACCCCTCTGCTAATTTGTTTATTTTCTTTTTTCCTGATGCAGATAAGTTAAAAGCTTAATTGAAAAAAGCCCAAATATAATTCAGAACCGGTTGAACCGAATCAAAATTTTTTCGGTTCATGGTTTTATAGAGTTTGGTTTCGGTTCGGTTCCTATATTTCCTAAAGTTCGATTTTCGATTCAATCGATTTGATCCAAAATCGAACCGAACCGACCATTTGCACACCCCTACCTACTATATTCGTATATTTAATAGTAAATGGATTATATGAATATAGGTGAATATAAATAAGTATATTGTAGTGATAATAAAAACATGCAACAGAAAGAAATGCATGGAGGTTATGACATGAATAACTGCATGTTAATGTACATGTATATTTGTATTGGATTAACTAACATGAACTTACAATGGCTATAAGCAATATAGCTTATACATATGAGTAACTGTATTGATTATATAATTCTAATTGAGTGTACCTTGATACGTTAATTCATTTGAATATGCGATAGCATGTTCAAATATAAAAATATATAGAATATGTATATAGTGAATCATAAAAATATACATATTAGTTTCCATGTAATTATAATTATTACATCACATAGGTGTGAATATGAAATGTGCAAATATAATGATATATGCATACTTAATGTATGTCTTAATCATATGGCATGCCTTTATGAAATGTGAGAGTATAGATATATTTGCACATAATTATCTTAATAATAAAGCAAATAATGGAAGAGCTTTATGCTTTTGCATTAATTACAATGGCAAAATGTGTGTGTGTGTATGTGTGTATATATGTTCATAAATGTATATAGATGATTGAGTTAAAGATTTATCTATTAAAAAAGAAAAGTGATAATAATCAAAGGAAACAAATTATAGTTACGTGTGTCTATATCTAAGTTTTGGATAGATAGGCATACCTATAAGTGTATATCGCAGTTGCCACAAAACTTACCTCATTTAGATCCATAAAATTGATCCCGTTTCTTAGCCGGTGTAGGCATCGTGACATAAGGCAACCTAGATTAGTATTGTCTAATGATGAAGAAAAAATATATTTCTAATGGTGAGCACGAATCTCGAAGCTCTGATCTTAATTTTTCATATGGTTTTCCAATCGTTTTTTGAAAGATTTTGGCAAAGGAGCATTAAAAACCTTGTTTTTAGCCTTTGACAATGATAGCGGATGTCTATTATATAATGGCCTCAACACCGGGTTAGCTGTTAACAATACTTTTCGATAGTGAATAGTATTTTCTGGGCTGAAAAGTACATCCGAAAGTGAAAAATATTTTATTGGAACATCAAAAAATAGTGGTCATGATGAGTCCGGGATTGAAATTTGAAGTGAAATTGAGGTCAAATGGACCTCCAAAAATAAAAAATAAGAAAAAGTAGTGAATTAATTTCCTTGATAGGAAAGTTGATTTAAATTTACATGAATTTTTAAAAATAGCAAACAAACTCTGAAAATTACCAAATTTTACACATTTTCATTAAATTTTATGTATAATATTTTGATAATGAGAATTAAATTTTTTATTGACACCGGCAATTATCAAATCGACCGATAAATTTGAATCGGATCGATAACAGACTCCGATTGAGTAAAAAATTTGTATACACTCTATTTTTGATGTGATAAAAGTGATGAAATTCATTTTGGAGTGATTTTAAGTGATAAAGTTGGAGAATTTCAATTGGGCTTTAAATGGACCAAAAAGGTCCATTTAACTTAAATGGGTTAAGCCTACTTATTTTGCCCAATCCATGGCCTACTAGAGGAGTATAAAAGGGTTGAAAAATATGAGATAACTCCAGAAATTTTCCAGCTCTTCCTTTCTCCCTCAAGTGGCCAAACCATCTCTCCCATTCTTCTCTCTTTGATACTTCAATTTTCTACTTCAAATATCCACTTAACCCCAACATAACAAATATAATTCCATCTCTATAGTTCTCATATAAGCCCTCTATCCTTTGATTTGAGCTAAGAAATCAAAGGAATCAAGGCTTAAAAGTTTGAGGTTTCAAGGTAAGTCTTGAGAGTTGGTTGATTTAAATTAATTCTTAGGTGTTTCCTTATAATTTAGGATGCCTAGAATTTATTTTTGTGCTTTGAATTTGAGGACAAAAAAATAGAGTTTAACAAGCTACGAATTTCAGCCATGGTAGGTGAAGGAGAAGAAATTCAACTTGCCAAGGCCAAGGGTAAAGAAAATGAAGTTTATATAAGGCTAATCACCAAGAAAAAGGTTAGTGACTAAAGAATCATTCCATTTCCTATTTATGTGAATTAAATTCCTTTATGTAAATTAGGAAATTTGGTTAAATTGATAAATAATTGCAATTAAGGTTAGAGAAATGAAATTAGACCTTAAATAATGCTATAGAAATGCTTAATTTGAAGTGAAAGAATTTTTAAGATAGTGAACCTAAGGTGGCCGGATTTTTCTTATGGGATAATTAAGCAATTTTTACATGATTTTGATAAGTAATAGTCCAAAATAAGCCTAAATTTGATAAATGATTTCCATTAAATTTTTAAGAATTTACGAAATTTATTTGAAAATTTTTAGGTTAAAGAAATGTGTATGTATTGAATGGATATGATGATTTATGTTGAAATAATGCATAAAATAAGTAAAAAATAATAGAAAATGTAAAATAAAGTACATAGAAATTTTTATGAAATTTATATGATTGATTAGAATATTTTTGAGAATAATTATGGAATATGTTTAAATAAAATTATTAAATTATTAAGAAATAATTCAATAAATGAGTAAAAGATGGTAAATTAATATGAATTAATTTACAATCTATATAAAGATAATGAAAAAGGCAAATGATGAAATTTCTGGAAATGAAAAAGTCAATGAAGTTAATGAAATAATGAAAATTGAATTAAAAATAAGTATAATTATGTCCTTAAAAATAGTAAGGCAGTAAAAACTAGCTCATGATATAATTGACTGGCCATAGGAATATCTGTACCCCGGTGCAAGTCATGATGACTTGCTTTGCTATGGGTAGGATCACTGATCTCCATAGCTTCTGTCTATATTTGATTATGTTCTAATAAGAAATGGTCCCTTGGATGTCATTTTTTTGTCTGTTGTGGTCCTATAGGGTTCGCGTCTAGTATATTCGGTTTGAGTATTTTTGCCGGATCTGTACTAGGGGCATATTGAAAAAAAATACTAAAAATTAGAAAAGACAGTGAAATGTGACAACTAATGAAGAAAAATGACCAAATTAAAAGAAAATAAAAGTTTAGGAGCAAAATAGTAATTTTCTCAAAAAAATGTAAATAATGAGTAAAAGTAAATAATAAATGACTAATAAGGGGTAAAATGGTAATTTAGTACCTAAACTGTCCAAAAATGAGATTTTATAATATACAGGAACTAAATTATAATTTTACATAAAAATAATAAAATAAGTGTTAATTGGTATATTGTACACCAATTAATAGCCTAAAAGTGAAAAATAAGCATAATAAGGGCAAATTGATAAATAAGACCTAAAAAGGCAAAATTGAAAAGAAAAGAAAGTTTTAGGCTAAATTGAATAGTCAAGTAAAAAGTAAGTGTTAATGAGTAATATTGTAAATAAAATAAATTAGTGCTTTTAGTAGCAAACAAACAATTTTGTATAATTGCCTTAAAAATGCTTTGTTTAAAAAATATGAATTAAATAATAGAAAATGCTGTAATTATTAATCACCACTGTGCATGTTTAGTGCTCAGCGCGTAGATATTTCTGCGTGCAGATTCAGCGAAGTGGGAGCAAGAATACGCATTGCAGGACTTCTTTTGAATAATTAGAATAGACAATCGTTGGCTTGTATGTGTGTGTGTGTGTCTATATATATATATATATATATATAATACTTATGGATTTTGTGTATTTGTAAATATGTATATAAAGATTAAGTTTTGGGTTGTAATATTTGATGGCATGTATTATGATGGAGAATTTAGATTTTGTGAATATGGGTGATGAGTATGTGACAGCAATATGACTGTGATACAGGTTGGGTAATGAATGGAAGAATGAAAGAATGAATGGATAAATGATAGATATGTATATTGTTGTGCCTCTAAGATGTTGTGTATTGCTTGCTTTTCAGGGGGCTAGTTGAATAAACAACCGTTATATTACCCAAATTTTATTAGATGAATAGTAATATTAGACAGTTATAGGTCAGTCGGAAGAATGGTCAACTACAATTTAGGAATTTAAAGGAAAGGATAATAAGATAGAAGAAATGGGTTAAATTTTTTTTTCGGCTTATGGCTGGTTGAAACAGTATCGATTATACAGTTATGTGATAAGAATGTTACATTTAGTTGTATTAGAGCTTAGGTTTAAGCGATTCTAAGATAGGAGTGGAAATTAATGATTGATTTATATATATGTACATGCCAAATTGTTATTTCTAAATGTTGTTTTGGGAATTAATGTGTACTTGCTCCCTTATGTTTTATAGTGAAAAGATGTCAGCTGATCAAGGACGCGAGATCAGCCATAATAGGAGTGAAGTCTCAAGTAATATTAGGCAACAGGAGGCTTCGCAACCGTAGGCCCCTCCGCCAGTAGTGCCTCCTCCTCTTCCTTAGCTGGATTTTCTCAATTTGATGTTAGTTATATCCAGTATAGATTACAGACAGCCCAGGCCCAAGCACAACCTTCAATAGTATATATTCAGCCACCTGCTTTGCCTAGAAAAAAATTTATTTTGGAGCAATTAAAAAGAATTGGGGCTGAAGACTTCTCAAGGCGTGACCCTCTGACACCTATAGCAGAGGAATGGTTGTACAAGATAAAAAGATTATTTGGGATCACCCACAATCCCTTGGAAGAAAAATTTGAGGGCATAGTTGCTTTACTTCAAGTGCCAACATTTATCTGGTGGAACTCAGTCAGAAGGCATACTTAGCAGATCGGTTGAACTGAGAGTTCTTTATTGATCAGTTTGAGAAGAAATACATTGGTTCTGAATATAAAATTGCAATGCATGATGCTTTTTAAAGGTTGAAACAAGCTAATTGCATAATGGTAGAGTATGATAGAGAGCATGAGCGTCTGAGCACTATCTTGATGAGAGTCAGGCCATAGAAGAAAAATTATGTAGCTGTTTGAGAGAGGACTGCACACTAAGCTGAGGTAGATTATTGGGGCTTAGAAATACCCTGATTTATGATATATGATCGAAGTGGCTATCAAGTTAGAAGCCACTAAAGTCGAGCAAGCTGAGAAACAATCTTGGTTTCAATAGAAGAGAAAACAGGGTCAGACCAGTGGAAAGATAGTATAGAGGAAGAAGCAAAAGGGATCACAAGCACCTTAGGGCCATCCACTAGCAGGCCGAGGATAGGACAGTACATTTCGTGGTAAATTTATAGCTACTTTTATGACCAGTGCACCCCGAGATAGAAACAGTGGGTCAGCAATTTTGTGTGACCATTGTAGTAAGATGCACCCTGGGGAGTGCAAAATTTTGACAGGAGCCTAAATTAGGTATGGGTCCAGAGACCATCTGATCAAAGACTATCTTATACTACATACTGCTTCAGTCATCTCACCAGCATCTGGTACAGGATTATCTGCACCACGAGGCTGTGGTAGGGAAGCTACCCCTAATACTTCAGTTTCCAGACCAGCTGGTCAGACATCACAGGGTCAGAGGCAAGTTGTGGGATAGACATATGCCATTAGGGCTAGAGAAGAGGAGGATGCTCCCGATGTGATAGTGGGTAAGTTTCTCCTATTATCTGATTTCATATATGCATTGATTGATCCTGGTTTCACACACTCCTACATTAGTACAGTTTTGGCACAAGGTAAAGGGATGAAAGAGGCATGCTTGGATCAGGATATCTTGGTGAGTAATCCTCTGGGATATAGTATATTAGTGAATAAAGTGTACAGACAGTGTCATATTGGTGTCCAGGGACATGTATTCCTGGCAAATCTGATTGACTTGACTTTTCATGAGTTTGTTATGATTCTGGGGATGGATTGGCTATCCACCCACCAAGTGATTGTTGATTGCAGAAAGAAGAGAGTCACCTTAAAGCTTCAGGATGGTGAGATCACAGTAGTGGGTGTGAGATCTGATTTCCTATCTGATGTGAGATTAGCTACTGTAGCTAAAAGACTGATCAGGAAGGAATGTGTAGCCTACATATGTTATGCAGTAGAGGCAAATAAAGACAGTTTGAAGGTGTTAGAAGTGCCTACTTTTAGGGAGTTCCAGGATGTGTTCCTAGATGAGTTACCAAGCTTACCACCTAACAGAGAGGTAGAATTCTCCATTGATGTTGCTCCTAGAACTGCTCCCATTTTTATTGCTCCTTATAGGATGGCACCTATGGAGTTAAAAGAGTTGAAGATTCAGCTACAGGAGTTGCTTGACAAGGGGTTTATTCGACCCAATACTTCTTCTTGGGGAGCACCTGTCCTGTTTGTATAAAAAAGGATAGGACTCTTCGATTATGCATTGACTACAGGCAGCTGAATAAAGTGACTATAAAGAACATATATCCCCTCCCTCGCATTGAAGACTTATTTGATCAACTTAAGGGAGCTGGTGTCTTTTCTAAGATTGATCTGAGGTCAAGCTACTACCAGATAGGGGTAAAGGAAACTGATGTGCCAAAAATTGCTTTTCGCACTAGATATGGCCACTATGAGTTTTTGGTCATGCTGTTTGTGCTTACAAATGCACAAGTTGCTTTTATAGATTTGATGAATAGAGTTTTTCACCCATATTTAGACCATTTTGTGGTAGTTTTCATCGACTATATCTTGGTCTATTCTAAGACACCAGAAGATCATGACAGACACTTGAAAATTGTTCTACTGACTTGAGAGAAAAGCAGTTGTATATCTAGTTCGGCAAATTTGACTTTTGGCTGAATGAGATATCCTTTTTGGGACATATGATATCTGCAGAAGGTATTAAAGTGAATCATTCAAAGATTGATGCAATCCTTCAGTGGAAGCCACCGAAAAGGGTGACTGAAGTGAGAAGTTTTTTGGGATTGGCTGGGTATTATAAGAGATTCATAAAGAGCTTCTCCACCATTGCAGTTCCTTTGACACCATTGCTACAAAAGAATTTTAAATTTATGTGGATTGATAAATGCTAAGAATGCTTTGAGAAGCTTAAGACTATTTTGACAGAAGCTCCTATCCTCACTCAACCTGAGTCAGGCAAGGATTTTATGATCTATAGTGACCAAAATAGTTTAGGCTGTGTTCTGATGCAGGAAGGCAAAGTGATTGCTTATGCCTCCCGACAGTTCAAAACTCATGAGAAAAACTATCATACTTATGATTTAGAGCTAGCAACCATTATTTTTGCATTAAAAATATGGAGACACTATCTGTGTAGAGAGAAATACTACATTTATTCAGATCACAAGAGTTTGAAATATCTACTTACCCAGAAAGAACTCAACCTTAGACAAAGACGCTTGTCACACCCTTCACGGAACAGTCCTCTTCGATGCGAAACTTAGTCGAAAAAGGTAAGTTTTTTTTTCACCGAATAGTTTGATACACTTTAAATACCTTTACATTAGTTTCTGAATCAAAAGATAATCTTGTAAACAGTCAAAACATACACAAAATAACATCATGCCAAAAACTTGTACTAAACACTCATCCATCACTAATCATAAATGAAATCAAACCACAGTTCTATCTTTTACCTTAATGGTCTAAGTATATACATGCCAAAATACAACTCGATCTAGTATTAATTCTTCTCTTCCTAATTGGCTCCACCGTGTACTATGCTCCCTCAACACTGCATAACCTGCACACAGTAAACACTACATGCTGAGCACTAGATATGCCCAGTGGTGACTACTAATCCAAGAATTTTCCAAAGAAAAGCATAATTACATAGATTATGCTACTCTTATACTTATTTCATTAAACATTTTCTTTTACTTCAGTCAACATTAGCATTATTATTAATTCATACTTTGGTAATCATTGTTCTTTGGTTTTTCAATCTTTCAACTTTACTTTATACTAACCTCTTAGGCAAATCGATATTAGATTTACTTTTACCTTTACGTTGTTCTTTACTATAACTTTCACTTTTATCTTTACTTTCGTTTTATATTTTTAGCCACAACGGTATAATTATCATTTCATTTAACAATATATATTGGTACTTATGTCTTTATAGTATCAATCTAGACTATTTTATTTTTCAATTTATTGTTCAATTATCCAATATGTATTCTAATTACACTTCTTAATATATATATATACATATATATATATATATATTATTTTTCTTTAACTTTTAACTGATAAATACATTACTATTAAAAGGCTTTTAAGCTTTAATTGCAAAGTGATACCGCTATTTTGGGTTACTTTGTAGCCAAATCTCTATTTCCTTCTTTATACATTTACCTATGTTTAAATATTTGTTTAGAACTTATGTCTTTACTTTTCCTTCATTGAACAAATTTATGCTTTTTATATCATTTTACTTTTAATTTGACTTTTTCTCTTAGAAATACATTATTTAAGCATCAAATTTCACTTACTGTCATTTTCATCATTTTTTTAACTTAAAATAGGATATTAATATTATTTCTAACTTGTCACTTTTCACAATAATAATTGGTTCATGAAATACCAACTAATTAAATTTATCTTTTTCATATAAAATAAAATACATTTTAAATCCTTTTTCATTATAAAAGCTTGATTTAATCTTTATTTATTATTTTAATTTCTTATAAAACCTTTCTTTTTCTTTTTCTTATTGATCACATTCTTCGGGAAATTTTACATATTTATTTCAACTTTGCATTTTCTTCCAAACAAAACATTTTTCATTTATAACCTTTTTATATTCAATTCATTTAAACAATACCGATTTATTCATTACAATGCGCCCTTAGTGCAATATAATAGGATTCTCAAAAAGGATACTCGGGACTGGACCCAAAGGTCCCAGAGAGAGAAGTGATTTCCAAGGAACCATTTATCGAAAAATATTTCACTTTCACTTTCACTGAAAATACTGAAGCCATGGAGATCAAAGATCCTATCCATAGCAAAGCAAATCGCCATGACTTGCACCGCGGTATAGAGGCGTCCCTATGGCTAGCCAATTATATCCTAAACAAGAATATCATTACCTGCTTATCGCTAAGGGCAAAATAATCAATTATATTTGTAATAATTTTTTACACTTTAAAAATCTTTATTTTCTTTCTTTTATTTCTTAATGCACTATATTTCTGATCAAACACACTCTTTTAGTGCTTTACTATTTAATAATCTTTTGTCTTTTCTTTCACTTTATCCTTTTTAAGTTATTTTTGTGGATTATTCTTCGATAATTCACACAGGTACTTGGGGTTTTTTAGTCTTTTATACAAATTATGAATTATGGTATTATAATTTACAATTCTCTTTTATTCTTTTTGTATAATTCATTGCGAATTATTCTCTAATAATTCAATGATCAACTTTTTACGATTTTTCCTTTTCTTTTTCTGTCTAAACTTTTCAATCATTCATCATGCCAACTTAAATTTCGTCGGCGAATTATGTTATAATGATTCACTCTTTTAATACTTTTTATTGACTAATTTATTTTGATAAATTAGTCACGCATGTATTTTACAACTTTTTTTCTCGAAATTACGGATTCTATTGGTATAATTCATTTTTGTATGCTTCGAAAATGCATAATTTGACTTTTTCATTTCTTTTTATACCAAAGTAATTTACTTCGCATTCGTTATACTTACATACTTATTTATTGAATTATTTCGTAATAATTCACTATTTTAGTTAAACAAAATCAATAATTTATTTCAAAAATATTCTAATAAAATATATAAATTCCATAAAAATTCGTGTACACATTATTTTACAATTTTCATCATTATCACTCATTTTATGAATTATTTACCAATAATTCATTATTCTTATTATTTTTGTGACTTAATAATTATTTCAAAAATTCATCGGTTGACTTTTTATTTCATTTTCATTAACTATAATTTAATTTCATATAAATTCACCTTTTTCAATATTTTTGTACAATTATTCACTAATAATTCAATTAATTTCAATACATATATTAACATTAGAATTTTAATAAAATTACAATAATTTTACTAAATTCTCAAAAAATTTATTTATGCATTATCTATTATTTATTGTCATTTTTCATTAAAATAATCACTTAATTCACTATAATTCACAACTTTCACTATATCCATACTCTATACTGTAAGGTCCCTAACATGACCCTAATTTAATTTGCATATTTTTGTGTTTAAGTAAGGGAGTAAATTATCATGTTATTATGTTAATTGCATGAAAATAAAATAAAAGGGTATGGTTTAATATTAATTGAGGGTGTAATTGAAGTAAAAGGTATTAATTTGGGGTAAATTTGTAATTGTGGCATATTAGTGGCCAATTGTGAATAGAAGCATTTAATTCAAGGTTAATTTGAAAGAATGATTAAATGGATAGGTTAATGTTTGAAAAAGAGTTAGTGGAGGGGTTAAAGTCTAACATGCATAAAGGTTTGTGGCATTTGTATGGCATGTAAGATGTTGAGGAAGTAAAAGGGAAATTTTGTCACATATATAAATAGAAAGAAGTTAGTGGAATGTGGAGGTGGCTGCGTGAGACTTTGAGATCGACAATTGTGAGAGAAAAACCAGAAAATTGTTCATCTCTTTTTCCTTTTATTTTCATTCAATCATCTCAAGCAATTAGGTGATAATGTTGTGGGTTAATCAAGAGTATAGTGCAGTAAACTAAGGTAATTAAACTCTTAATGTAACCCTTTATCATCTTCGTCTTCTTCTTCTTTTCACGTTGACTAAGGAAAATGTAAATGTGCTGGAAATTGATGATGATGATGATGATGATATTTGTGAAGGAGAATAGGAGGGAAGAAGGAGTAAAGGAAAGGATATTGCTAGAGATTGAAGATATAGGATTTGTCAGCCAAGGTATGGGAATTAGGCTGATCATATTGCATGTTGAATCAATTGTTAAATTTTGTTAAGATTGACAGAAATTAAGTTTGCATTTGCTGGATTTTATCGATGAAAGGTTGAAGAACAACATGTGTTTTTGTCGAGTCGTGAAGCTCTTCACGAGTCGTGAACTGTTGTCCGACTCGTGAAGCTCTTCACGAGTCGTGCATTTCCTTATCCTGGATCACTCGTGAATTTTAGTCCGAGTCGTGATATATGGCTTTCTTCTCCACTCGTGAACTCCTTCACGAGTCGTGAGGTTTGCCCTTTTTGCTTCATTCGTGAAGCTCTTCACGAGTCGAACGCCCCTTCATGACTAAATGAACCATCTGGATTGTTTTACTCATAAATTAAGCTACAGAATAGCAAATTGAGTGATTCCTTTTGCATTGAAAAATAGACTTCTATACCTATATTTCATATGAAGAAACCTAACCTTAAATCTATCTCAAAGTACATGGAATCTAGGGTTGAATTCGGACTAGTTTCCTAAACTGCTCATAGGAACATAATTTACTATTATGTGCAGATTGTTGCTACACTTGATAATATGATTTTTAATAAATTGAGACAGATATTTGTTTATGTGATAGTAAAGTTAATTGGATAGAGCATGTAATATGGCTATTAATGAAGGATTTATATGAATACATATGCATTTAATTGTGTATATGAATAAAGACTAGTGATGAAATATCTAACCTATACATGCAATTAGGCTTGTGCATGATGGTCATATGCCAAATTGATACATATACACATGTAAATCTTATGACATGAAAGTGCACATCTTGACATGTACTTATGCTATGAAATAGGGACTATAATAGTATGACCTTGGCATGTGTATATGCCCATATGGAAACATGTTGATATTTTGTATAGTACATGATTTGAATGATGATAAAGGTATATATATATATATATATATATATATTGGTAACATGCTCATAAGAATAAGTCAACTATATGCGAATGTACCCACAGGTATGTACATTTATGATTATATATATGAGTATGTGAGCATGTAATTGCCTTATGAGATAGAAGATGATTTAGCATGACTATGGACATGTGATATGATTAATGAGAACATGATCAAATATATGATATGATGATTATAAGTCATGCTTATATGCTATGATGCAAATGATATAGTCATACAGATTTGGATGAGCAAAATGAATAACTTGACATATGAAATGTGCATATATTTGTTTATGCACCAGAGAACTTATAGTTTTACAAGACTCTATATATGTACAAATAGTATACTATGAATACAATATTAATATGTGAACTGAACACGAATATAGTTCTGCCTGCGATAGAGTTTTAGATGTGGATAGATAGGCGCCTATAGGGAAATTGTAGCTGCCATAGTTTGGCCCAATTGGGTCCATAGTATATATGATCCCGTTTGGATCATGATCAGCCCCATTTGGGTTGGTAGGCGACCTCATTTGGGTCTGCTTGATCGGTCCATAGTACAGTTTGGCCCTGTTTGGGTCTATAGCTCTGATATCTTTGGATATCCTTCTTCTTGATATCGATGTGTATCCATAGTTCCCGTTATCCACGGATAAAGCTAAGGCAGGCTAAACATTATTCATAGTAATGATCAAAATTAAACAGTTAAAGTTATTTGACTAAAGATTGATACTGTGGATTATATTGTTGGTTTACCCACAGAAATTATTTTCATTTGAATATGTTTACATGGGAAATTGCTGTCTATATGAATTATGAATATGAGAATATTTGTTACTCTTTTGGGTATAATGTTTAGGTATATGAGGATATGTTTTATGTTTTAAAGTATTTGTTGTTAATGACATGATATGTTGTACATGTTATTTGTTATACACATTGTATGTATATTTTGATGACCGTTGCGAGTGGTCATCCATCTATAGATATTTCCCACTAAGCTTTATAGCTTAGCACGGGTTATTCATCCGTGTAGGTACTGTTACCAAGACTTTTGCTCAGGGACGATCTCTGCATCAGGAAGGGTCAACTACCGACTGTTAATCTTGATGTAGGAGGTATTTGTAATAGTATTGTCATATGTTTTGCTTTATGGCCAGTTATGTTATAAGATGTGTATAACTTATGAGAGATGCTGTAACTCACAAGTAGTAAAACTAAGAAGAGGATGCATGCATGTGATATACATAAGTAACATTCATATAGTATAGTATGCATGATACTAAGTATGAAATGCAATACAGGAATAGACTAGTAGCACATACATAAGTATATGAACCGTATGACATGATTAAGGGCAAAATGATAGTTAAACAAATATATTGCATATGCATGATTAATAGTAATCAAATTATCAGTTAAATAGGGTTTTGCTTAGAGGGTGCTACAATTTATGGTATCAGAGCCTAGGTTTAGCCTTTTCTAAGTAAAAATGAATCTAGGATTCTATAGTCATATATAGTGTTTTGTTGGCCTGATGCAGAAGTCCCTATTTTCTTATAGATCGAAGATGGAGAGCTCTAGGGATGCTCTTGAGGAATCGGCTGAAAGTAACAGGCCGGGTAGAACCAATCCCTCTAATCCTGGATCTTTATCATCCAATCCAAATGAGGTTCCAGCAGCCATCCCTACTGAGGCATTGTTAAAGATATCATAGGATATGGCTCAAATTCTTCAAAGGATGACTGCACCTAAAGCTCCAATATCTGAAATTATGAAGCATGGTGCTAAAGAGTTTTTAGGCACTAATCTGGAACAGTCTGAGGAAGCTGAATTTTGGCTGGAAAAGCTAGAGAGAATTTTTGATGAAATCCACTGTCCAGTGGGTCATAAGGCATCTTGTGCTGTGTCTTTATTACAGGGGGTTGCTTATGATTGGTAGAAGTTAGTATTGAAGCAACCCCAGTTACCAGATCCTCTTACATGGGAATTTTTCACAGCTGAATTCATGAAAAAGTATGTTACTGAGGCGTACAAGCAAGAGAAGTTAAAGCAGTTTCTCAATTTAAAGCATAGAGTTATGTCTGTGGCTGAGTATGAGAAAGAATTCAGTCACCTGTGCATATATGCTCCTGATGAGATTTTGACTGATGCTTTTAAATGTAGACAATTTGAAGATGGGTTGAATGATTGTATCAGAGAAAAGTTGATTGGGTCTACATCTTTGTAAGTGGTTAACTTCACTCAACTGGTTACAGCAGCCTTGTGAGTTGAAAAGAATGATATTGTAAAAAGGGAGAGAGAACAGAGAAGAAGTGGGTTCAAGGGTGGATCTTTTACAGGAAAGAGAGCTAGAGGAGCACAAGGAAATCAGCCAGTTGAGTCTGGCTATAGTTCTACAAAAAGGGACAGGAGACAAGAATCTTCTGCAGTGTCTAAGCTGGGAAAGGGAGCTTCAGGAAAATAGAGTAGGGGGCAACCTCCAGTGTGTCCCCATTGTTCTAGGCAACATTGGGATAGTTGCAGGAAATTGATTGGGGCATGTTTCAAGTGTGGTGGTACCGATCACTTCATGGCAAATTCTCCTTCGAAGAGGGATCAGAGTGTTGGACAGCAGGGTAGTAGAGGAACTTATAATGCACCATCTTCAGGTAGAAGCCGAGGAAGAGGACATGGGGGATCGAGGCATCAGGGATCTCAGTCCAGGAACATTTTTGAATCAGTTGACAGACCCACAACTCCAGTTATTCATACTCGGGCTTATGTAATGAAAGCTAGAGAGGATCAGAGTGCTCAAGAAGTTATAGCTAGTATTTTCTCTCTCTTTGATTCTGACATGCATGCACTGATTGATCTTGGTTCCACTCATTCTTATATTTGCACTGGGGATATGGGTAAAATTAGTCTACTGTACATGAACTGGAATATGATATATGTGTAACCAACCCTTTAGATCACAATGTTATTGTTAATAGAGTGCATAAACAGTGTCCTATTATAATTCAAGGGAAAGAATTTCTTGCTGATCCTACTGAATTGCCATTTCGGGAGTTTGATATTATACTGGGTATGGATTGGCTGTCTAGACATCATGTAGTGATTAATTGTGAAGCTAAAACTGTAACTCTTATTGGTGCTAATGGTAAAGAAACTTTAGTTCGGGACATTCGATCTAAACCCATAGCTAATGTAATAACAGCTATGCATGCTAAGCGATTTCTGAGAAAAGGGTGTGAAGCTTTCCTAACACTTGTGCTTGATTCAAGAAAAGAGATTGTGAATCTCCAAGAGATTCCGGTGGTGAAAGAATTTCCTGATGTGTTCCCTGAAGACTTACCTAATCTTCCACCTGATAAGGATGTTGAATTGTCTATAGAAATTCTACCTTGTACAGCTCCTATTTCGAAGGCACCCTACAGGATGGCTCCTTTGGAATTGAAGGAACTAAAGGTTCAACTACAGGAGTTTCTTGACAAAGGTTTCATTAGGCCTAGTTCATCACCTTGGGGTGCACCGGTGTTATTTATGAAGAAAAAAGATGGGTCTTTGATGATGTGTATAGATTACAGACAGTTAAATAGGGTAACAGTGAAAAATAAGTACCCTTTACCTAGAATTGAAGATTTATTTGATCAGTTTAAAGGTGCTGGAGTGTTTTCCAAGATTGATTTGCGAACGGGTTATTATCAATTTCGGGTTAAGGATGTGGATGTTTCCAAAATAGCCTTTAGAACTCGATATGGGCATTATGAGTTTTTGGTGATGTCATTTGGGTTAACAAATGCACCGGCTGCATTTATGGATCTTATGAATAGGGTATTTAGACCCTACTTGGATCAATTTGTTGTTGTATTTATAGATGACATTTTGGTGTATTCGAAAAATGAAGCGGAACATGCTGAATACTTGAGAATTGTTTTACAGACTCTGAGGGAGAACAAGTTATATGCTAAGCTGAGCAAATGTGATTTTTGGCTTAAGGAAGTTTATTTCCTTGGTCATGTGGTATCTTTTGAAGGCATTAGGGTGGATCCAGCAAAAATAGAGGCTATAGTGAATTGGAAGCCGCCTCGAAATGTGACAGAAGTGAGAAGTTTTCTGGGCTTAGCAGGTTATTACCATCATTTTGTGAAAGGCTTTTCAGTTATAGTTGCACCACTCACTAAACTGTTGAGAAAGGGCATAAAGTTTGAGTGGACTGATCGGTGTCAGGCAAGCTTTGATCAGTTAAAGAAATTTTTGACAGAGGCTCCAGTTTTGACACAACCAGTTACAGGAAAGGAATATGCTATGTATAGTGATGCTTCTAGAGTTGGCTTGGGTTGTGTGTTAATGCAAGATGGTAAAGTAATTGCCTATGCATCTAGACAGTTGAAACTGCATGAATAGAACTATCCAACCCATGACCTAGAGTTAGCAGCAGTAGTGTTTGCCTTAAAAATTTGGCGACAGTATTTGTATGGGGAAAAGTGCAGAATCTACACAGATCACAAGAGTCTCAAATATTTGCTCACTCAAAAGGAACTTAACTTGAGACAGTGAAGATGGTTAGAACTATTTAAAGATTATGATTGTATAGTGGATTACCATCCAGGCAAAGCTAATGTTGTAGCTGATGCCTTAAGCCGTAAGATGATGGCTGCTATGATTGCACATCACTGTAGATGGAAACTTGCATATGATGGTGCTTTAATAGCACAGTTGAAGGTTAGACCTTGTTTGAAGCAAGCAGTGATCGATGCTTAGAAACATGATGAAAGGTTGCAACAGATTTTGAAGTCTTCGCATGAGGGGACCCAGTCTGAGTATTCAGTGAAAGAGGATGGGGGTGTGTATTACCAGAATAGATTGTATGTTCCTGATGACAAAGAATTAAGAAGAACAGTATTGAATGAGGCTCACAATACAATATTTACTATGCACCCTGGTGGGAATAAGATGTACCAGGATTTGAAGCAATGTTATTGGTGGCCTGGCATGAAGAAAGAAGTGGTAGCATATGTCTCTAAATGTTTGACTTGCAGCAGGTGAAAGCAGAACACCAGTTACCCTCTGGTTTGTTGAATCCCATCCCGATTCCACAGTGGAAATGGGAGGATATCACCATGGACTTTGTAATAGAATTGCCCCTTACATATAGTTGATAAGCTGACTAAATCAGCTCATTTCATACCAGTTCGGATGGATTACCCTATGGATAAACTGGCAGAACTTTATATAAATGAGATTATTAGACTGCATGGCATTTTGATGTCAATAATCTCTGATCGAGATCCGAGATTCACATCGAGATTCTGGCAGAGTTTGCAACAAGCACTTGGAACTCAGCTCCGTTATAGTACAACATTCCACCCTCAGACGGATGGTCAATCTGAACGGGTTATCCAAATCTTAGAAGATATGATGAGATGTTGTGTTTTGGATTTTACAGGAAGTTGGGATAGATATTTAGCTTTAATGGAGTTCGCTTACAATAACAGTTATCAAAGGAGCATCGAGATGGCACCTTATGAGGGCTTGTATGGCCGAAAATGTAGAACTCCTGTTTACTGGACTGAATTGTTAGAGCGCAGAGTCATTGGTCCAGATATTGTTAAAGATACAGAAGAAAGGGTACAAGTTATCAAGCAGAGATTGAAGGAAGCTAGTAATAGATAGAAGTCGTATGCTGATTTAAAAAGGAAAGACATTGAATATCAAGTGGGTGACAAAGTGTTTTTAAAAGTATCCCCTTGGAGAAAAGTATTGAGATTTAGGAAAAAGAGTAAACTGAGCCCAAGGTTTATCGGCCCATATGAGATTCTTCAAAGAGTTGGACCAGTGGCATACAGGTTGGCTCTCCTAATGGAACTAGCCAAACTTCATGATGTGTTTCGTGTTTCTATGCTTCGGAGATATCGATAAGATGAATCCCATGTGATACCAGTTCAAGATGTGCAAGTACAGCCGGACTTCACTTATGATGAAGAGCCTATAGCAATTCTGGCTAGAGAAGTTAGAAAGCTAAGGAATAAGCAAATTCCACTTGTTAAAGTGCTCTGGCAACATCATGATTTACAAGAAGTTACTTGTAAGCTAGAAACAGCTATGAAGGAGCAATATCCTCATTTATTCAAAATAGGTATGAATTTTGGGGACGAAATTCTTAAGGGGGAGAGAATTGTAAGGCCCCTAACATGACCCTAATTTAATTTGCATATTTTTGTGTTTAAGTAAGGGGGTAAATTATCATGTTATTATGTTAATTGCATGAAAATAAAATAAAAGGGTATGGTTTAATATTAATTGAGGGTGTAATTGAAGTAAAAGGTATTAATTTGGGATAAATTTGTAATTATGGCATATTAATGGCCAATTGTGAATAGAAGCATTTAATTCAAGGTTAATTTGAAAGAATGATTAAATGGATAAGTTAATGTTTGAAAAAGAGTTAGTGGAGGGGCTAAAGTCTAACATGCATAAAGGTTTATGGCATTTGTGTGGCATGCAAGATGTTGAGGGAGTAAAAGGGAAATTTTGCCACTTATATAAATAGAAAGAAGTTAGTGGAATGTGGAGGTGGCTGTGTGAGACTTTGAGATCGGCAATTGTGAGAGAAAAACCAGAAAATTGTTCATCTCTTCTTCCTTTGATTTTCATTCAATCATCTTAAGCAATTAGGTGATAATATTGTGGGTTAATCAAGAGTATAGTGCAGTAAACTAAGGTAATTAAACTCTTAATGTAACCCTTCATCATCTTCGTCTTCTTCTTCTTTTCACGTTGACTGAGGAAAATGTAAATGTGCTAGAAATTGATGATGATGATGATGATGATATTTGTGAAGCAGAAGAGGAGGGAAGAAGGAGCAAAGGAAAGGATATTGCTAGAGATTGAAGATATAGGATTTGTCAGCCAAGGTATGGGAATTAGGCTGATCATATTGCATGTTGAATCAATTGTTAAATTTTGTTAAGATTGACAGAAATTAAGTTTGTGTTTGCTGGATTTTATCGATGAAAGGTTGAAGAACAACATGTGTTTTTGCCGAGTCATGAAGCTCTTCACGAGTCATGAACTATTGTCCGACTCGTGAAGCTCTTCACGAGTCGTGCATTTCCTTATCCTGGGTCACTCGTGAATTTTAGTCCGAGTCATGATATATACCTTTCTTCTCCACTCGTGAACTCCTTCACGAGTCGTGAGGTTTGCCCTTTTTGCTTTACTCGTGAAGCTCTTCACGAGTTGAACGCCCCTTCACGACTGAATGAACCATCTGGATTTGTTTACTCATAAATTAAGCTACAGAATAGCAAATTGAGTGATTCTTTTTACATTGAAAAATAGACTTCCATACCTATATTTCATATGAAGAAACCTAACCTTAAATCTGTCTCTAAGTACATGGAATCTAGGGTTGAATTCGGACTAGTTTCCTAAACTGCTCACAGAAACATAATTTACTATTATGTGCAGATTGTTGCTACACTTGATAATATGATTTTTAATAAATTGAGACATATATTTGTTTATGTGATAGTAAAGTTAATTGGATAGAGCATGTAATATGGCTATTAATGAAGGATTTATATGAATACATATGCATTTAATTGTGTATATGAATAAAGACTAGTGATGAAATATCTAACCTATACATGTAATTAGGCTTATGCATGATCGTCATATGCCAAATTGATACATATACACATGTAAATCTTATGACATGAAAGTGCACATCTTGACATGTACTTATGCTATGAAATAGGGACTATAATAGTATGACCTTGGCATGTGTATATGCCCATATGGAAACATGTTGATATTTTGTATAGTACATGATTTGAATGATGATAAAGGTATATATATATATTGGTAACATGCTCATAAGAATAAGTCAACTATATGCGAATGTACCCACAGGTATGTACATTTATGATTATGTATATGAGTATGTGAGCATGTAATATCCCTATGAGATAGAAGATGTTTTAGCATGACTATGGACATATGATATGCTTAATGAGAACATGATCAAGTATATGATATGATGATTATAAGTCATGCTTATATGCTATGATGCAAATGATATAGTCATACGAATTTGGATGAGCAAGATGAATAACTTGACATATGAAATGTGCATATATTTGTTTATGCACCAGAGAACTTATAGTTTTACAAGACTCTATATATGTACAAACAGTATACTATGAATACAGTATTAATATGTGAACTGAACATGAATATAGTTCTGCCTGCTATAGAGTTTTAGATGTGGATAGATAGGCGCCTATAGGGAAATTGCAGCTGCCATAGTTTGGCCCAATTGGGTCCATAGTTTATATGATCCCGTTTGGATCATGATCAGCCCCGTTTGGGTTGATAGGCGACCTTGTTTGGGTTTGCTTGACCGGTCTATAGTACAGTTTGGCCCCGTTTGGGTATATAGCTCTGATATCTTTGGATATCCTTCTTCTTGATACCGATGTGTATCCATAGTTCCTGTTATCCACGGATAAAGCTAAGGCAGGCTAAACGTTATTCATAGTAATGATCAAAATTAAACAGTTAAAGTTATTTGACTAAAGATTGATTCTGTGGATTATATTGTTGGTTTACTGACCGGATTCTAGCAAGTGTACTAGATCGGCTAGTAATATAGGGAAATATAGATTAAGACCCCAAATATCGTACCCAAGGGAACATGGATTGCTAAGAATAATACCTATGTATGAATTAAATTAATCCGAGATTGTTTCCCAAATGTTTTTGATTCAAAAGCAAAAATTAAACAAAATAAACAATTAAACAAAACAAAAGCATGAATTAAAAACAAAGTAATAACTGAAATTCTCTTGCTAAAGAAACTATCCATCTTAACTTTCATTGTAATGACTTAAGTCCAATATAAACACCAGTGATTATGGAAAAACTAGTAATAAAGCCAGATATCTTTATTCAAGTCTATCATTCTTAGTATTAAACTCATAGACAAATCTAATACTTAGCATGCAAATCTAGTTTTAACTTCCTAAATATTCATTGAAGCCTTTCTCAAGTGATTCAATTCCAATTCATTCTTGATTCTTCCTCTCTTAGTATTAACCAATAAAATTAACACATAATCATCTCATATTTCGGATAATAATCATGCATAAATATTAGAGTTAACCCAAGAACATGCAAATCATTAACTATGTCAAAATTAATTCTTAGTTATTTATTCAATAAACCAACAACTAATCTCAACACAATCAAAGATAAGAATATGCTTAAAACCAAGAAATAATCAACCGATGTTGAAATTAAGCTCAAAATAAAGTCATAACAATGAAAATATAAGATTTCAAGAATCCATTAGCAAAAGAAGAAAAACTACTTCTTAAACATGTTAAAAAAAACTAAAAACAAAGCGTTTGAAGAAAACAAGAAAAACTAAGAAACGTAAAATAAACTAAAGAAAAGTAAAACTTAATTCTAAGGGTTTTGATCCCTAATTCCCTAATCCGATCCCATTCCCCTAATTCGATCTTCTAATTCTTCCTTTCTTCTGTGTTTTGGACTGCTATTTATAGGCAAAAACGTGGTAGATTTCTTCCAAAACTGTAGAAACTAAATAGGAAGTGAATTCTGCTCAAAACAGGAAATTCGATAAAATTCTTCGCACCATGGGAATAGCATCACGTGGCCACGGCTTGTTCCTTGTTGTTGAACACGTGGTCACGTGTCTATTTACACTTCCTCCACACGTGGCCACGTGTGGACTTTGCCTTGGATCACACGTGGTCACGTCCCTTGCTTCCTTCTCTTCCTTGCTCCTTCACGTGGTCACGCCCTTTCACTCAAATTCCTTCATTCTCTTTTCACATGGCCACGTTCTCTCTTAATTACTCTTCCACGTGGTCACGTGTATGTACTTCACTAATTTCACATGGCCACGGCTCAATGCTCTGGACTGGAAGCTCGTTTTCTTGATCAATTTCTCCAAATTTACGCTTTTGGCCCAAAACTTCACACTTTTTACACTTTAAACCCTTTTTCATCAATTTAACCCTGGAAATCAACCAAAATTTACAATTAACTCCAAAAACATAAAACTAACAAATTAAACTCAAATTAAACCTAATTAACACAAAATTAACTTAATTAAATACCTAAAACACACTAAAAACATCATATAAATGACTATTATCATTTACCCACAGGAATTATTTTCATTTGAATATGTTTACATGGGAAATTGCTGTCTATATGAATTATGAATATGAGAATATTTGTTACTCTTTTGGGTACAATGTTTAGGTACATGAGGATATGTTTTATGCTTTAAAGTATTTGTTGTTAATGACATGATATGTCGTACATGTTATTTATTATACACATTGTATGTATATTTTGATGACCGTTGCGAGTGGTCATCCATCTATAGATATTCCCCACTAAGCTTTATAGCTTAGCACGGGTTATTCATCCGTGTAGGTACTGTTACCAAGACTTTTGCTCAGGGACGATCTCTGCATCAGGAAGGGTCAACTACCGACTGTTAATCTTGATGTAGGATGTATTTGTAATAGTATTATCATATGTTTCATTTTATCGCCAGTTATGTTATAAGATGTTTATAACTTATGAGAGATGCTGTAACTCACAAGTAGTAAAACTAAGAAGAGTATGCATGCATGTGATATACATAAGTAATATTCATATAGTATAGTATGCATGATACTAAGTATGAAATGCAATACAGGAATAGACTAGTAGCACATACATAAGTATATGAACCGTATGACATGATTAAGGGCAAAATGATAGTTAAACAAATATATTGCATATGCATGATTAATAGTAATCAAATTATCAGTTAAATAGGGTTTTGCTTAGAGGGTGCTACATATACATTGTCTTAAAAATTTTCAAATAAATTCCAAATATTCTCTAAAAATTCATAGACATTAGTTCTCAAGTCTATTATTAGTTTAAGCTAACATATATTATTTTATTGCTATTTTCTCACTATTTTCCCTTACTAACAATTTCGGCCACCATTACTCTCTACCCTCAAATTTTTCTTTCTTTCATTTTCACTTTTCATTTATCTTTTCTCTAGTTTAATTACAATTATCTTAACATAATTGCATCAATTAACCGCGTAAAATATTTTTACCTTAATTATATAATTGGAAAAAATTCATAATAAAAGGAAAATTAAAGGATTTTATAGTCACTTACTTTTTCTCATACTTTAGCTTCCTTAAGCTTCCTTTTCTATGCCTTAAACCAAGGAAATCCATCCATCACCATGAAGGATCAATGGAGGCCGAAATCTTCATCAAAGGAAACACCATGATTTCAATCTTTTTAGCTCAAATTATCCATAAAAATGGATTTTAGGCACCTAAAACTACTTATAGGTACCTTAAAATAAATTTAAAACCTTGAAAATTCCTTACCTCACTTTGACCCTAAGCCTTTCCCTCTTTATTTCTCTTGCTTTCTTCCTTAAAAACAAGGGCTTGAGGCTTGATTAATCATCTAGAGGGATAGAATTAGGATTAGGATGCTTGAATCCCAAGAAAATTTGATGAGATTTTGAAGAAATCTTGAGAGAAGAGAGAAGGTGAGGAATTCGGCCAAAGAAGGAGGCAAAGAAAGAGCTGGAACTTGTTGGAATTCTGCAGACTCAACCCCTTTATAAAGTCCTCCAATAGGGCCAAAATTCAATGGGCCTAACCTAATTACTTAAGGCCCAATAACCACTTTTTCAAAGGCCCAACAAGAAATCTCCCACTTTCTTACTTAAAATCACTTCAATTTTGATTCGAACATTCTTAAAACATCAAAAATAGGTAGTACATAAATTTTTGGTTCAATCGGAGTTCATTATCGGTCCGATTCAAACTTATCGATCTGATTCGACAATTACCGGTATCACCGAAAAATTTAATTCTCATCACCAAAATATTCTACATAAAAATTTATGCAGGCATGCAAAATTTGGTAATTTTCGGAGTTCGTTTACTATTTTTAATTATTTGTACAAAATCAAGTCCCCTTCCCTACCAGGGAAATTGACTCTCTAACGTTTTCGTATTTTTGACTTTTGGAGGTCTATTTCACCTCAATTTCACTTCAAATTTCTACCCCGAGCTCATTATAACCAATACTTTCCAATGGTCAAATAAAATATTTTTGACTTTCGAGTGTCCTTTCGGGCCCGAAAATACTATTTACTGTCGGAAAGTACTATTTACGGCTGACGCGGTGTTAAGACCATTACAACGCTGGTTGGAGTTGATAAAAGATTATGATTGTTATATCGACTACCATCCAGGAAAGGCTAATGTAGTAGCTGATGCGCTTAGCAGAAAATTTATATCAGGTAATATTAATATCTTTGAACGAGTTAGTATAAGATATTGATTAGTGTAAATAATTAGTAGTGATGTTTGCAGCTCTTCGGGCTATGCATGTCAGTTTAAGTCTGGCACCAGATGGAGGTTTAGCAGCCAAAATGCGGGCTATACCAGACCTTGTGCACCAAGTAAAAATGGCTTAGAAGAAAGATGATTAACTAGTGGCTATTATGAACGAGCTTCAAAATGGTAGTAAAAGTGATTACTCCCTGAATGATGATGGAAGTCTCTATTACAAGAAAAGATTTTGTGTTCCTGCTCAAGAAGAATTGAAGAAGAATATTCTGACAGAGGCACACCATAGCAGTTATGCCATGTATCCTATAAGTAACAAGATGTACCGGTACTCAAAAGCTTATTATTGGTGGCCAGGTACAAAATGAGATGTGATTGAGTTCGTGAGCAAATGTTTGACATGTCAGCAGGTGAAAACAGAGCATCATGTTCTTTCAGGATTACTTCATCCTCTTGTTATACCAGAGTGAAAATGGGATGAGGTAACCATAGATTTTGTGACTGGCTTACCTGTGACTCAGAAAAAGCAAGATGCCATTTGGGTAATTGTCGACCGACTTACTAAATTTGTTCATTTCTTACCGATATGGATGGATTACTCCTTATCTAGGTTGGCAAAGATCTATATAAGTGAGGTGGTAAGATTGCATGAAGTGCCAAAATCCATTATTTCTGACAGGGATCCCAGGTTTACTTTCCATTTTTGGAAGAGTTTTCAGGATGCTTTGGGTATTAGACTTCGCCTTAGCATAACATTTCATCCTTAGATTGATGGCCAATCCAAACGGATGATTAATATATTAGAAAATATGCTTAGATGCTGTGTACTTGAGTTTGGCGCAAACTGGGAAAAGCATTTGCCCTTAGCTGAGTTTGCCTACAACAATAGCTACCAATACAGTTTGAAAATGGCTCCTTTTGAAGCATTATATAGTAGAAAGTACAGAACTCCTTTGTGCTGGACTGAACTGAGTGAAAGAAAGCTATTAGGTTGAGATCCGATCCATGACTCCAAGGAGAAAGTACAGATCATTAAAGGCAAGTTGAAAGAAGCTATAAGTCATATGCTGATCTGAAGAGGAAAGACATTGAGTTTCAGGTCAGAGATAAAGTATTTTTTAAGGTATCTTTCGCAAAAATTTTTTGAGATTTGGCAAAAAGGGCAAGTTAAGACCAAAATATATAGATCCATATGAAATACTTCAGCGAATGGGTCCTGTAGCCTACAGATTAAAGCTGTCTTTGGCTTTGGAAAAGATACATGATGTCTTTCATATGTCTATGCTCCGTAGGTAGAGGTCTGATCCTAGCCACGTGATTGCAACAGATGAAATACAAGTACACACCGATATGAGTTATGAAGAAAAGCCTGTGAAGATTTTGGCTAGGGAAGTTTGACAGCTTAGGAACAAGTAGATTCCATTGGTGAAGGTCCTATGGTATCACCATAATGTGGAGGAAGCTATATAAGAACCCGAAACGATCATGAGACAACAATATCCTCGACTCTTCAGTATAGGTAAATTTTGAGGATAAAATTTGTTTTAGTAGGGGAGAAATGTAATGACCTCAACACCGGATCAGCTGTGAACAATACTTTTCGATGGTAAATAGTATTTTTCGGGTTGAAAAGTATATCCAGAAGTAAAAAAATATTTTATTGGACCATCAAAAAATAGTGGTCATGATGAGTCCGGGGTTGAAATTTGAAGTGAAACCGAGGTCAAATGGACTTTCAAAAGTCAAAAATAAGAAAAAAGTAACGAGTCAATTTCTTTGACAGAGAAGCTGAATTAAATTTGTATGAATTTTTAAAAATAGCAAACGAACTTCAAAAATTGCCAAATTTTGCAGGTCTTCCTTAACTTTTGTGTAGAATATTTTGGTAATGAGAATTGAATTTTTCGGTGACACCGGCAGTTGTCGAATTGGATCGATAAATTTGAATCGGATCAGTAACAAACTCCGATTGAGTTGAAAATTTGCGTACAAACTATTTTTGATGTGATAAGAGTGATGGAATTAGTTTTGCAGTGATTTGAAGTGAGAAAGTGGGAGAATTTCAATTGGACTTTAAATGGACCAAAAAGGCCCAATTTACTTAAATAGGTTAAGCCCACTTATTTGGCCCAACCCATGGCCCATTAGAGAAGTATAAAAGGGATGAAAAATCTAAGATAACTCCAGATTTTTTTTAGCTCTTCCTCTCTTGCTCAAGTGGCCGAACAATCTCTCCCATTCTTTTCTCTTTGATTCTTCAATTTTATACTTCAAATCTCCACTTAATCCCAACATAACAAATATAATTCCATCTCTCTAGTTCTCATATAAGCCCTCTAACCTTTGATTTGAGCTAAGAAATCAAAGAAATCAAGGCTTTAAAGTTTGAAGTTTCAAGGTAAGTCTTGAGAGTTGGTTTTTTAAATTTATTTTTAGGTGTTTCCTTATAGTTTATGATGCCTAAAATTTAGTTTTGTGCTTGATTTATGCATTTGAGGACAAAAAAATAGAGTTTGGCAAGCTATGAATTTCGGCAATGTTAGGTGAAGGAGAAAAAATTCAACTTGCCAAGGCCAAGGGTAAAGAAAATGAAGCTTAGGCAAGGCTAATCACCAAAAAAAGGTTAGTGGCTAAAGAACCCTTCCATTTCCTATTTATTTGAATTAAATTTCTTTATGTAAATTAGGGAATTTAGGTTAAATTGATAAATAATTGCAATTAAGGTTAGAGAAATGAAATTAGACCTTAAATAATGCTATAGAAATGCTTAATTTAAAGTGAAAGAATTTTTAAGGTAGTTAACCTAAGGTGGCCGGATTTTTCTTATGGGATAATTAAGCGATTTTGCATGATTTTGATAAGTAATAGTCCAAAATAAGCCTAAATGTGATAAATGATGTCCATGGAATTTTTAAGAATTTATGAAATTTATTTGGAAATTTTTAGGTTAAAGAAATGTGTATGTATTGAATGGATATGATGATTTATGTTGAAATAATGCATAAAATGAGTGAAAAACAATAGAAAATATAAAATAATGTACATATAAATTTTTATGAAATTTATATGATTGATTAGAATATTTTTGAGAATAATTATGGAATATTTTTAAATAAAATTATTAAATTATTAAGAAATAATTCAATAAATGAGTAAAAGATGGTAAATTAATATGAATTAATTTATAATCTGTATAAAGATAGTGAAAAAGTCAAATGACGAAATTTCTGAAAATGAAAAGGTCAATGAAGTTAATGAAATAAAGGAAATTGAATAAAAATAAGTATAACTGTGTCCTTAGAAATAGTCAGGCAGTAAAAATTAACTCATGATATAATTGGCTGGCCATAAGAACATCTGTACCGCGGTGCAAGTCATGATGACTTGCTTTGCTATGGATAGGATTACTGATCTCCATAGCTTCTGTCTGTATTTGATTCTGTTCTGTGAGAAATGAACCCTTGGGGGTCTTTTTTTGTCTGTTGTGGGCCTATGGGATTCGCATCCCGTGTATCCAGTTTGAGTATTTCTGCCGGATTTGTACTAGGGGTATAATGAAAGAAAAATACTAAAAATGAGAAAAGACAGTGAAATGTGATAACTAATGAAGAAAAAGGATCTAATTGAAAGAAAATAAAAGTTTAGGAGCAAAATAGTAATTTTCTCAAAAAATATAAATAATATGTAAAAGTAATTAAGAAATGACTAATAAGGGGTAAAATGGTAATTTAGTACCTAAACAGTCCAAAAATAAGATTTTATAATATACAGAGACTAAATTGTAATTTTGCATAAAAATAATAAAATAAGTGTTAATTGGTATATTGTACACCAATTAATAGCCTAAAAGTGAAAAATAAGCATAATAAAGGCAAATTGGTAAATAAGACCTAAAAGGGCAAAATTGAAAAAAAAAGAAAGTTTTATGCTAAATTGAATAGTCAAGTAAAAAGTAAGTGTTAATGAGTAGTATTGTAAATAAAATAAATTAGAGCTTTTAATGGCAAACAAACAATTTTGTACAATTACCTTAAAAATGTTTTGTTTAGAAAATATGAATTAAATAATAGAAAATGATATGATTATTAGTCACCACTGGGCATGTTTAGTGCTCAGCGCGTAGATATTTCTGTATGCAAGTTCAGCGGAGCGGGAGCAAGAATACATATTGTAGGACATCTTATGAATAATTAGAATAGACAATCGTTGGCTTGTGTGTATATATATATATATATATTGGATTTTGTGTATTTGTAAATATGTATATAAGGATTAAGTTTTGGGTTGTAATATTTGATGGCATGTATTATGATGGAGAATTTAGATTTTGTGAATATGGGTGATGAGTATGTGATAGCAATATGAATGTGATACAGGTTGGGTAATGAATGGAAGAATAAAAGAATGAATGGATAAATGATTGATATGTATATTATTGTGCCTCTGAGAGGCTATGTATTGCTTGCATTTCAGGGGATTAGTTAAATAAATAGCCGTTATATTATCGAAATTTTATTAGGTGAATAGTAATATTAGACTGTTATAGGTCAGTCGGCAATCCAATTAAGAATGGTTAACTACAATTTAGGAATTTAAAGGAAAGGATAATAAGATAGAAGAAATGGGTTTTAAAAATAAAAATTTTCGGCTTGTGGCTAGTCGGAACAGTACCGGTTATACAGTTATGTGATAAAGGTGTTACATATCATAAGAATGGCCATCTCCCTCCAATTTAGGTCAGATCAGGGGCATTTTATAAGTTATAGAGATTTATGTGAGGGGCGGCCATATGTCAATGACAGATGCCTATCTGTGGGGTTGTTTCCAAATTTCTCACATTTTTCAATTTTGAAAAAATAGAAATAAGAATGATTTGATTTGATTTCAAATTTTATGGTGATTTAATCCTTTCTAATTTGGAAGAATCAGAGTTTGATTAAGTCTCCAACTTTTCTCCAAATATAAAAAGCCAAAATTAGGGTTTCCAAGGAAGACATAATTTTGGAAAAGAGAACAATATTTTTGAAAGAGAAAAACTAATTTTCTTCTCTTGAAGATAAAAGTTCAATATAGATTGTTCATACCAAAAAGAAAGCACACACATAAATCTTTGTTTCTGAACACAGAGATCAAGGATCGGAGCGGATATTAGTGTTTTTAATCTTACAAAATTAGAATATCCTAAGGATAATATTCTAGGTTAAGCTTTCTTTCTACTTCATCATTATTTTCACATTAATATGCTTATGTGTTTGATGATGTTGTAATGCATATTTATGTTTGTTTATTTGAATCTGTATGATTTTGAGATGCCATGATATTTGTGATTATTTAATGTGCTAAAACAATATGTTAGGGCTTATTTTACTCCAAAAATGTACATATGGCTTCTTCTATTAAAATTTTATTTTGCAGGATTATTTATTATTACTATTTGGTTAAAAGTATGTTTTAAATATCATCATTAGATTTAGCTTGCGTTAGGATCATATAATTACATATTTAGTGTTTTAGTTGGATTTCCCATCCCTTAGTTTAAAATCTACTTTTCCTTTTTGTTTTTTGAGTGATAGATGGGAAGAAAGCTTCACAAATGGCCATCTATTAACACGACAAATGGGATATCATGATGCTTTCTCCTTTCCAGTCTCTCTTTCTGCCTGAGGAGTCCGTCGGTACCTAGGGGCATTCGCTGCTTAATTTCTTCTTATTTTTAATACATTTTAATGCCCTTTTTTAATCTTAATTTGAGTTATAGGTTTCTAAGAAATTAGAAGTAAAATCAAAAGCAAAAGAGGCAGAGAGTACGTGCCTTCGAACAAAATCAAAGGTATGTTCGCACTAACTGAAAATTTTCATTGGTATAGAAGCTACACCTTTTTGTGTGAGTTTGCTCGGATGATTGGGCATTGACTGGATGAATTTTTTTTTTGTTAGATGATATTTATTATTTTAAGAGGTTATAAGTTCATTTTAAATAAATGGTTGGGCAATTGGCTAGTTTTTTTTTATTGATTCACTCCATCTTTCTGCTATTTTAATTATAATAATTAAAAATTATAATAATTGTTAGCGACAGAATGGCGACGGATTACACCGTCGTAAAGTTTTTTATTGATAGGTGAATTTAGCAACAAAAATTGTAATTTTCGTTGCTATTTTTAGCAATGGAAATGTTATTCCATTGGTAATTTTGACCAATTCACCAAATCTTATATTGGTTGGATTTATCAACAGAAATTGACTTCCACTACTAAATTTAGCAACGAAAAAAGTTTCTGTTGCTAAAAAATAGAAACTGTCAAATTTGCAATCATTAGTTTGGTTGCTAATTTTTGTTTCTATTTTTATTTAGCAATAAAAAATTGACAATTTCCGTTGCTAAATGGCTATTTTCTTGAAGTGCGATTGGAGCTTCGAGATCCGAACTCATTATTAGTAATATGCTATTTTTTTTATTATTGAGTAATCTTAATTTAGGTTGCATCAGGTGACAGTGTCTACAACTGTCCCCAATTTTAGAGAGTTGGTGTACTGATGCCAAAACGAGCCAAAATTAAGAGTAAAAGGAAAAAAAAGAGTACTTGAGGCTGCGAATCTCTTGGTGTAATTAAAGACACATTATTTGAGGCAGTAAATCTCTTGATGTAATTAAAGATATGTACTATTTAAGGTAGTGAATCTCTTAGATAGGTAATTATCGTTAGCATATCGATGTGTTAATCCTAACTTAGATAGTTTGTAACACCCTTTATACAATTTATCAGTCTGTATTATTTTATTAATATTTCCAATACAATTAATTTGTTACTCAATTAAATGAAAATCCGGCAGCATGACGGCTTAATATTCATGCTACCCAAACCTGTAAAAACTCAGTTTACACTTCCAATATAATATTCCTCCAACTCCAAAACTTCAATCAATACCACAGTACTTCTATAATTTCATCTCAACACATTCAATCCTTAGTCATTCACATACAATCAATAGGCAATTCATTCACACAATTTACTAAATTCATAATATAATTATATTACATGCCATTTGCAAATTGATTCTCATAACTGTCACATAATTTATACATGTCTTATACAAAATAAAATCCAAAAGATTTCCTTTTTGGTACATGCCATATCTTGTCCTCTTTATGTGGGCCTTGCTATATCTGTCCTTGCACGCAGTCACAATAAATCACAAGCTAAGCACCATAGTCATTTAGTGGTGGATGCAATTACATAAAATTTCACTCAAATTTATTTTATTAATTTATGTTAACTAATTTATTATTAATTCGTTTAAATCTCCATGGATTAATAAATTTCAAATTTATTATCCTTGCATCAAAATTTTCTTTAATTATCTCAATAATTATTTTTCTTGTTTAATTGCAATAATTTTTCGGTTTAAGTAAAAAATTACAATTATACTCCTAAAGTTTGACTTTTTTCAATTTTTACCAATTTTGACTGTTAAAGTTGATTTTTCTTCAATTTAACTAATTTAACCCCCAAAATTTACCCGGTTGATTTCATTTAACTTTTATTTTACTTTAGTTGTCTAAATTTCATTTTAGTTCCTAAAAGGTTTCCTTGGAGAATAAATTACAGTTTAGTCACCAAATTTTATGTTATTTACGATTTTACCCTTTTTGGTCAAAATGACTATTTTACCCCTTCTAACCATATTTTTCACATTTTTGACGATTTTATATCCGATTAATCGCGTAATTATATTTTTTCCCCTAATAACTCTTTTAACCTCATTTTTCATCTTTTCTCATGTTTATTCACACATATGACATCTTTACTACTGGAATTACCTTTTTTACTCAATTTACATATGAAATTATAATTTTGCTCCTAGTTGTCAACAGTGGGATACCATAACCTGGATAACCGGAACAGTAAATCTAATATGTTGGAGGGATCATATAGCTAGGGTACGATATCATGCTCCAGTACAGTATTATGATGAGTCGGCTAAACAGTTAATTCAATACAGTAATAGTAATAGTACAGTAACAGTAATACCGCAGGATAAGTATTTATATGGCTAGCCACACTATCCTAATGTCCTAATATACCCGCTGAACACTAAGGGTAACATCAAAATTCATTATATATTATATTTTTCCATTGTTATTCATACTAATGGCATTGTAATAATTGTATTATGCTCTCGTGTGTGTTATATAAGCTTGTCAAGCATCAAATTCTCACGTGCATTTAATACCCAAAAAATACAACAAAAACATCTCATTTATCATATGTCATCATTCGGCCACTTGGCACAATCACATACATAAATTATTTCATCTTCCAAAGTCATACCATATTTAGTCTTATACTCATTTTATTCCATAATATAGTGAATTACATCAAGTTCACATAAAAATTATTAAGTTACCACACTTTTTAGCATTATGTAACTATTAATTTATTAGTATACAATTTCATATTACAATTTAATCAATATAATTTTATTTCTCACCCATTAACTTGGCTAATTATCACTAAACCAATTATAACTCATTTTATCCTAAGGCACCATAAGGTACCCTATTCGGCCACTATAGTTCCTTATGCTTCCAAGTTGATTTCTTCCCTCATTTAAGTTTCTAAAGGTTTAAATTAACTTTATATCATGCCAAATTAAATTAATTCACCATTCTATGTAGTTTAGCATAGTTACGTAATGGGAAAAAAATTAGGGAAAATCACTAAAATGATGAAATTAAATGTAATATGCATCCACTAACCTTAATTGAGTTTGAAAGACACCTATTCCTCTTTTTCCTTTCCCTTTCCTTCTTTTCTCTTATTTTCTTCTTACTTTTCTTCTTATGGCCGAATGGGAGAGAGAGAAAATCATGAAGTTATGTTATGATTTTGAGCAATTTAAAGTCACTACCATAATTTTCTAGTCCATTTATATATGCTTATGCAATTTTTCCTTCAATTTTCATCTAGAACTCATGAAACTAGTAAATTACACTAAATTGTTCTTATCTTAAATCACCAACTTCTTGAATTATCCTTGATGGGAATCATTTTCTAAGTTAAAGATGATGAATTTTTGAGTATTAGGTTGGAATTAGGCTTGGAATTTGGAGAGAGAAAGCTTGAAATGAAGAAAAATGGAGAAAAAGGCACAAAAGGGGTGGTTCGGATTTTTGCTAGAAAAGGGTGAAATTGCTGTATCTTTAGGGAGGTTTCTAAACATTTCTAATCTCTATCTGATGGCCTATTTATATGTAAAAGGAATGGTCAAGATTCGATCATTTACTATTAAATCTAAAGGCTTTAAATTTGGCCACTTGTCACTCATACACCCACTTAGACTCATCTTACTGATCTAAGCTCACTTGCACATGATCGTGACTTTATTTTAATGGCTCTTGTGTCCTCTCATGGTCAAATTACATGATTTAACCCTCTAAATACCCGATCTTAATTTTGTATCCTGGAATATGAATTTTCGTTTCCCATAGGCTAAATTATTGGTTGACTTAATATATACGTATAGTTAGTATGATGTGGAACCATGGAGAGAATAGGCACAAGAATGTTAGATGAAATCAGGATTTAAACCAGCTGAGATTGTAATTATAAAATCTAGTCGCAATTAGGCAGTAATAGAATATATGTCGGTTGAGTTTGAAAAATGTAAGTGACATTTGACCGGTGTCTAGCAAGTGTACTAGATCGACTAGTAATATAGAGAAATAAGATTATGACCCAAAATATCGAACCCAAGGAAAACTTGTGCTTGTATGTGCTATTTCAATTTCAAAACTAATTTTGTGTGCAAAAGAAAGAAAAGAAATCCCAAATTTGTGATGATTGAAGAATTAAAACTAAAAACAATAATTTAAAACCAAAATAAAACAATTGAAAGAGCTAAAGTAAAGAAGAGATCTATTGAAAGCAAGTAAATTGAATGAGGTAAAAATCAATATTAAAGACAACTTTTACTAAAGGACTATCCACCTTAACAAGTATTGCTATGACTTAAATAAAAGAAAACATACAAGTGATTATGGGGAATTCAGTTTAATAAAACCAGATAACTTTATTCAAGATTATCATTCCAAGCATCAAATTTTCTTATTCAGATAAACTTAATACTTAGCATAAAGAACTGAATTAAGTCCCCTAGATGTCTATTAAAGCCTTTCTCAAGAGATTTAACTTTCACCTATTCTTGGTTACCCTTTTCTTAATCTTAACTTACTCAAATCACACACAATTATAGCTTATTCAGGTTATAATCATGCATTAATCCAACTAAATTAACCTAAGAACATGCAAGTCATTATTCAACTTAAATCAATTAATTAACCAATGCTTAATCAAGTTAATAATTAACTTAAAATTGAGAAGAGACAAGACTATGTTTAAGAACCAAGAAATAACCAACTTGCATTGAATTGAAGAACAAACTCAAGTCATAACAATACAAGTTTAAGGATTCAAGTATCCTTTAGCAAAAGTCAAAGAAAACTACTCACAAACCATTCTTAAAATTAAAACAATGTTTTGAAGAAAACAGTAAACAAAGAACGTAAAAACAACTAAGAAAATAAAGCTTAATTCTAATGATTGATGTTTTTTTTTTCTGTATTTTGGACAGCTATTTATAGGCAAAATTGTAGTAGACTCCTTGTTAAACTCCAGTCGTAAAATAGGAATCAAATTCTGCTAAAACAGGAAGCTCGAAAATCCTTCGCGATATGGGAAAACTGGATCACGTGGCCATGCCCTACTCTTTGATATTGAACACATGGTCACGTGTTCTCTAGGCCATTCTTCATACGTGGCCACGTGTGGTCCTTCACTTGGAATCCACGTGGTCATGTGTTTTCCTTGTCTTCCTCCAAAAGTCCTTCACGTGGCCATGGCTTTTCATGTTTTATGTCTTCACGTGGCCATGTCCTCTAAGTATCAAACCTTCACGTGGCCACGGGTGGAATTCTTCAGTATTTTCACGTGGTCACGTGTGAAGGCTCTATACTGAACGCCAATTTTCTCGTACCAATTCCTCATATTTGCACTTTTGACCCTAAATTTTATCCTTATTGCAAATTAAGCCATTTATTAATAATTTAAACCTGAAAATCAAACAAAACACAGAATTAACCTCAAAAATATAAATATTACCAAATTAACTCTAATTTAACTTAAATAAAACCAAAACAACTAAATAACACAACTAAAAACATATCAAAAACTATATATAATTCACACTTATCAACATTTTCTTTAAAGAGTAGGCATTATAACAAAGAAGTGAAATTCATACACTCAGTATAGCTGGCCAATTGTCGATGGTATGCTTTAAAGCAACTTGAAATATTATATAAGATATTAGACTATGTTAAAGGATCAAATAAAAAAATTTAGTTGAATCATTGGGGCTTACCAAATAAGTAACTAAATGTAATCACGAAGATATATTTGAAATTAAGGAGTAAGACAATAACTAATTCTTTGTGTGTTTAAAATAAATAGCTAAAGAGTATGATTGAGATGCACTAGTTTAAAAAAACAAAAATTGAGGATTTATTAGCTGAATGAATATGAAATAAATACCTAAATATGTTTAAATCTGAAAGATATTTGGTATGACTTAAATATGAAATGGGGTAACTCAATAAATTATTTTAAGGTCAATCAAGCATAAAACTTGATGATAAAAGAAATAAACTAGTTAATTTTAATGTGTTGATATTTACCAGGGCCAAATTAATTAAATTCTAATGGGATGAATTGGTTTGTACCAATCTATAGGTATGGTTCATAAAGTTAGTTAGCTACAAGGATCCGAGATCGAGTTTCCTTCGAGATCTAGATAAATCATTCCACTAGTATTACTAATAGGATCGGGTTGTACCAAAGTAAAAAGATGTTTAAGATATGAAACTTTGAAAATGTAATATATATATATATATATATATATATATATATATATATATATATATATATGTACATATGTATATATGTACATATATATATATATATATATATATATACACACACACACACACACACACACACACACACACATATATATATATATATATATATATATATATATATATATATATATATATATATATATAATTGGAATTATAAAGTACAAGGGTATAATTAGAAATGGGAAATGTTGGAAAGATTTGGATTTATGTGCGTAACGACTAGTTAATTATGCAGCTTTAGTTTAAATAAACAAATTAAGCAAATTTTTAAAGCTATTAAGCCACAGGGTCTACTTAGTTAAATTTTATTTTAATAGGTTAATTGGTATTAATTATTTAAATTATGGGGTTTAAAAGACTTAATTATTTGAGTTGTAAAAATGTAATTCTGTTGGATTGCTAGTATTAGTATCTTTCTATTTTAGTTGCTCTATTAATGATGGGTTCTTTTAAGAAATCCAAGTGTCACATCGAGGATGTGCAAGATCTATATAAGATTTAAATTGAGTGATATTATGTTGATAAGTTATATAAACTTGAGATTTAAAGCAATGATCTGCAATTGTTATGCTTGTTTTGAGAAGGCATATTTATACATATATTGGTAAAACATCTTTATGATTCAACTTATGACTATTACTAGGTATGCAACTTCCCTCAGTTATGATAAATGGGTTATGTAAGGCCCCTAACATGACCCTAATTTAATTTGCATATTTTTGAATGAGATTTTTTTTATTTGATTAAGATTTAATTATATGGGAATTTCATATAAGCATGAGTTAAGGAGGTAAATTATCATGTTGATATGTTAATTGCATAAAAATAAAATTCAATAGTATGGTTTAATATTAATTGAGGGTGTAATTGAAGTAAAAAGTATTATTTTGGGATAAATTTGTAATTTTAGAAATTTAGGGGTCAAATGTGGATAAAAGCATAAATTGAGAGGTTAATTTAAAAGAAAGATTTAATGGATAGGCCAATGTATGAAAAATAAGAAAGGTGGGGTCAATTAGTAACATGCAAAAAGGTGTAAGATTTTTATGTGACATGCAAATTTTTAAGGAACCAAAAAGGGGATTTTTTTTCTTGATAATATATAAAGTTAAATTGTGAAGAGAGAGGGTGTGTGGGATGGCATTTTGAAGGGAGTTACAGAAATTTCTTTTCTATTTTGTTTCATGGTAAGTTCCTTAAGAAATCTTGAAGAAAATCCTTGCATGTATGAGATTTAATCAAGGTTTGGTCATCAAAATTAAGGTAATTGGTTTAGTAAATGTCATCTTCTTCTCCTTCATTTACATTCAGTTGGGATAGTTGTTGTTGAGTGCTGGAAGTTTAAAATTGATAATGATGATGCTTGTGAAGTAGAAGAGGAAAGTGGAAGGAGAAAAGGGAAAGTAGTGGCAAAGGACTAGGTTAAGGAAAGATAATCGGCCAAGGTATGGAAATTTTAGTGTAATTTGAGTTAGAGACCTCAAAATAAATTAATTCAAAATTATATAGTTAAATGAGACATAAACCTACAGAATTGTAGGAGAGACCTGGCCTTGATTCTACCTCTAACTATTTTCTATGATTTAATGAAAAATCATGTGAACTGTAAAAATAGGTTCTGGAATAGCTTGTGATTAAATGGTGATAACTTTGTGTACAATGATCAGAATTATGTAAAGTTAATTTCTATGCAAAATAGACTCCTAAGAAACATTTTATATGAAGTAAGGGTGACCTAAAAATGTATACAAGCATGTCAAATATTGACTTGAAAATTCGTAGGGACTGAATGTACTGTTAGGGAACAGACCTTAGTAATTTGGGCATAACTTTTGGTAGAGATGTTAAAATGCTACAAAGTAAAATTTTGGTTAAACTAGAGGCATGAAAGTGTAACTTTAATGAAGAAATGTTGGTCTAAATCCCTCTTAATTTTATGTTATGAATTTTTCTAAGTGAGAGCACACACTGTTTTGGTTCTATGAACAGCCTATAGTATTTTTCAAATATCTTGAGCTATAGATCAGATATTAATGTGAATTTTGATGCTCTGGAAACTAGACACATAGGGGAATAAGATTTTAGAAGATCATTTAGCCTAAAAATGACATCTTCAAATTCATATGTAGCTCACAAGTTGAGTCCAGAATGCTACCCTGTGCAGATTTTTACTATACTTGATCTTATGACTTTTAATTAATTGAGATAAATAGGTGTTTATGTGATTTCAAAATGAATTGGATAATGACTATCAATAAAGGATCATATGCATACATATACATTCATATGTGTACATAGATAAAGATTAGTGATGAAAATATCTAACATATATATGTGATTAGATTTGTACATGAATGTCACATGCAAAATTTATGTATACATATGTAATCCTATAATGAGAAAGTGCATATTTTGACATGTACCTATGCTATGAAATAGGAAATATAATAGTATGACCATATCATATGTATATGCCCATATGGAAACATGTCAATATATGTATAGCATATGATTTGAATAATGATAAAGGTATACATATTGATAAACATGCTTATAAGAATAAGCTTACTATATGTGAATGTACCTACAGGTATGTACATTTATGATTATGTATATGAGTCTATGAGCATGTAATTGCGCTACGAGATAGAAAATGTTTAGCATGACTATGAACATGTGAGATGCTTAATGAGAAGATGTGCAAGTATATGTTGTGCTAATTATATGTTATGCCTATATGCCGTTATGCAAATTTTATAGTCACAAGGATAGTATGAGCTAGATGTATAACTTATTATATGAAATGTGCACACATCTGTCTATGCACTAGAGAACTTATAGTTTTACAAAACTATGTACATGTGCAAATGGTATACTATGAATACAGTCTTGATGTGTGAATTGGACATGAACATAGTATTGCCTGTAATAGAGTTCAGATGTGGATAGATAGGAACCTATAGGGAAAATTGCAGTTGTCATAGTTTGGCCCAATTGGGTCTAAAGTATGTTTGATTCCATTTAGATCATGAACAGCCTCGTTTGGGTTGTTAGCCGACCCTATTTGGGTCTGCTTGACCGGTCTAAAGTATAATTTGACCCCGTTTGGGTCTATAGATCCGATATCTTCAAATATCCCCCATTTTGATATCGAAGTGTATCGATAGTTCCCTTTATCCACTGATAGAACTAAGGTAGGCTAAACTTTATTTATAATAATGATCATAATTAATCAGTTAAAGTTTATCTTACTCAAAATCGTTACTATGGATCATATTATTGGTCTGTCCATAGAAATTGTGCTTCATTTGAATATGTTCGCATGGAAAATTGCCATATATATGAATTATGAAAATGGAAATATTTGTTACTCACTTGGGTGTAATGTTTATATATATGATGATATGCTTTAACCTTTAAAGTATTTGTTATTATTGACATGTTATACTGTATATATATATATATATATATATATATATTGTATTTTTATTTTGATGACCGCTGTGAGTGGTCATCCATCTTTAGATATTCTCCACTAAGCTTTATAGCTTAGCACGGGTTATTTATCCATGTAGGTTTAGTTATCAAGACCTTTGCTAAAGGACTATCTCTGCATCAGGAAGGACCAACTACCGACTGTTAAATCTTGATGTAGGATGTTTTTGTATTACTGTTATCATAAGTTTTGTATTATGGAAAGTTATCTTATAAAAATGTATCTAACATATGTTAAGTATGGTAATTCACTAGTAGTAAAGCTAAGAAAGAGTGTGTGTGCATGTGATACATAAAGTATTTTATATAGTACAGTATACATGATACTATGTATGAAATGAAAAAAAATAGGAATAGACTTATAGCATGCACATAGGTATATGAAACGGTATGACATGATTAATGGTAATATGATGGTTACGCGGACATTTTGTATAAGCATGATTGATATGATTTATTTTATGAGAATAATAGGGTAACTGTATAGGGGGTGCTACAGGTTATGTATATATTATGGGTATTGACCATGAACTTATTTTAATAATTTATGTTAACCGTTAATCTTAAATGGCTGAACAAACATATGATTAGCAAATGGGTAACTTAACTAGGTATTGTGGTAATAAGTCATTATATTATATGCAAGATAATATAGATTGAATACATTATGACCTAAAGGAATGTTTGATTGGTATAACCTATGTTATAGCATTAAACACATATATATGAAGAATTATTGAGTATCAAGTTGATATGAGAATGGCATACGGCATAATGCAATTAAAATATATTGTGCTAATAACAATTAATGGTATAAAATAAAAGGATACCAAAATATTTTGAATGCCCTTACTGTTCAGTGGGTAACCAGGATCTTAGGATAGTATGGCTAGCCATAGGGGTACTTACCCCACGAATTTCTAATTCTGTTACTATTTTTGATATGGGTATTGTAACTGTATGGGACTGATATTAGCCGGCACATTCTGATATGATACTGGAGTAGAACATCATACCTTAGTGGTATGGTCCCTTCAGCGTATGGGATATTCTGTTCCGTTTATCCAGCCTAGTGGTGGCCTACTATTGATAACTAGGGGCGAAATCTTAAATAATTTATGTAAATGGAGTTAAAAGGGTAATTAAAGTATTAGCAATGTTATAAATACGAGTAAAAATAACCTATGAAATATTTAATAAAACATAATGTACTCATTATTTGAATGCTGTAATGAGAACTTAGGTATTGATATGATATTATGAATTGATTCTGAATCTGATGACTTACTCGAATATTAAATAATATGAGGAATAGAAACATATAAATTTAGGTGTGTGCGAGAGTAAGTTAAAGAAAACTTGTTAAATTATGTCTGATAATTTGATACAATTAAACTATGAAATGTTATTTGAAATAATAATATAAGTGATTTGCAAACTAGATATATGAGATTATGTATGTTATGATGTTTATATTGAGTATAAGTAGTTGTTGAAGCATGATATACATGCATATATGTTGATACCAAGTATAATAGAATATAATAGAATAACTTATGGACTGAGATGAACATAATTAGATACTATGGTAAAACTATGTTTTATTGATTATAAAATTAGGTAATAATTAACGTGTGGGTATGGAATTGAAAATGAAGTCTTATTCTTTTACCTGCTTGGTGATTGTTTGCATCATGATCAAGAACTTAAAATTTCTATGTGAATTCTGAACTGGTAAATGTGTATGAGATTGATAAATTTATCTGATAAATTGGTAAGTGTGTTAAAAAATGTTAATACTTTGTATATATATCCATTGAGAAATAAAATTAGTAGTCACCACTAAGCTTTTAGCTTAGCGCGTGGTTTTTCTTTTTTGCACATAGGTTGATTTGACATTTCGACTTCTCAATCCAAAGGAAAAAAATCTTCATAGGTTGTTGCAGCTAAAAGGATGATGATCAAGGATAAAGATTAAATTACTTATGTTATTTTTGTATTTTGAAACTTTGGCATGTACACAGGTATTTAAATTGTATAATTTAAGTATAGATTTGTAAGTATTTAGTTAAAAATCAATGCTTTGATATTAGCTTAGACATGTGATAATATTTTTGTGTAAACAGTATTGAGACAAAAATATTTGAATATGAAACTACTAGTATAGTGACAGGTAGATTGGCTTGACTATTCTGAGGAGGACGGAAAAAATTTGTGTAAGAGTTTGATGGAGGATGTGGGACTTTGTGATTGATTTTAGAAGTGATATTTTTTTTATTTTGTTTACAGGAGGCTGGGATTATTGAGGGGAGGTTCT